>SJYX01011553.1:213086-343781 GCA_006410675.1 Oreotragus oreotragus
ACTGAGCGACTTCACTTTCACTTTTCTCTTTCATGCATTGGAGAAGGAAATGGCAACCCACTCCAGTGTTCTTGCCTGGAGAATCCCAGGGATGGGGGAGCCTGGTGGGCTGCCGTCTATGGGGTCACACAGAGTCGGACACGACTGAAGTGACTTAGCAGCAGCAGCAGCAGGATAGCATCAGTGTTTATTAAAACTTCAATAATACAGGTCAGTAGGATATAATCCTGGAAAAGTTGCCAAAAGCTGAAACAACAGAAGTCAAACCCAGTCTCCCCAGCTAATGTTATGATAGCAGATTCTTATCTGATACCTAATAATTGTGGAAATGAAAATATTTTTACCTACCTCTAGGTATTCTTTATACAGGTAAAAAGGTGCATGCATGCATACTCAGTTCACATCTGATTCTTTGGGACTCTTTGGACTATAGCCCACCAGGCTCCTCTGTCCATGGGTTTTCCAGGCAGGAACACTGGAGTGGTTTGCCATTTCCTTCTCCAGGGGATCTTCCCCACCCAAGCACAGAACCCGCATCCCCTATGTCTCTTGCGTTGCAGGTAGATTCTTTACTCACTGAGCCATCAGGGAAGCATCAAGAAGTGTATAAGAATCAATTAATGACAAAACTCAATTAACCAGTGTCTTAATAACAAATCATATACTAAATTCCACACAGAAGATAGAATCTATAACATTAAAAAAACAGGCAAAAGACTTTAGAAACTTTCAGCATAACCGTCTGGAGATCTGTTATATGTCACTCAAACTACCTAAAAAGCAATTTCTGGAGTTGTTGGTGTCTCTGTGTCTAAATTTTTCACCTCTTTAAACCTGTCAAAATGGTTATCAATTATAACTGGGAAGCATAGGGTTAGAATCAAAAGAGATTTTCAGAAACCTCTGATGATGCCCTGCAGGATAGAGGATTCCCTTCTCTGCTTCTCAACTTATTTTTTTCAAATAGTGAGTACCTCCTGGGTGCCAGACCTTGGCTGATCTTAGCTCTGGCTGATAAACAATAAACAAACAGCAGAAACTTTTGCCCTCGTGTTGTGAAACAGACACAAACTAAATAAACTCCACAGGCAGAGGATGTGTCTGGGCTGGGAGGTAAGTTCATCACTGTTATATAGAGGGATCGGGGTGGCCCCCTGGAGAAGGTGATAGTCCACCAAAGAGCTCAGAGGAGTGTGTGAGCCATGTAGATACCTGGAGAAGAGCAGCTCAGCGGAGGGCAGCAAAGGGCTGGTGGGGCTGGGCTGCAGTGAGCCGGCGGGGAGCTCAGGAGGGCCTCTGCCAGACCTTTAGATGGTCAGTGCTGACTGAGTCTGCGGGAGCCAGGAAGGCTGTGCAGGCTTTCAAAGGTAGAGAATCTTACACGAGCGTAACTTTTAAATGAAAATTCTCGGGTCTCCCCTTCAGAAGGGATGAATTTAAATTCAGCATGATCGAGCCCCAGGAAGTTTCGTTTAGTCCCCAGGGAGTCCAGCTGCTGTTGCAGACGTTTAGTTGCTCAATTGTGTTGGACTCCTTGCGCCCCATGGACAGCAGCTCGCCAGGCTCCACTGTCCATGGAATTCTGAAGACAAGAACACTGGAGTGGGTTGCCACTTCCTCCTCCAGGGGATCTTCCTGACCAGGGGACTGAACCTGTGTCTCCTGCACTGGCAGGCGGATTCTTTCCCCCTGAGCCACCAGGGAAGCCATCCACAGCAGTTCAACTGAGGGTGACCCAAAGACCATTTTGAGAAACACAGCTTTCCTGAACCGCTGACAGCCTGGCATCTGGTCCTTCTTTGCATAATTTCCATCAGCTAGCTACTGCAAAACACAGCCCACATCTGTGGAGCATCTGTTCATGCTCAACCACTGGGACAGGAAAGTGAAAAAGGAAACCCTAGGCATAAACGTTAGAAACTGAACTGTCCAGTCAGTTTTCATTTAGCCAGAGAGTTAAGTCCAATATCAGCTGAGATCCATTGACATCTGGTGGCCACCTGTGCTGTGCTGAGTCACTGCAGTCGTGTCTGACTCTTTGTAGCCCCATGGCCTGGGGCCCACCAGGGTCCTCTGTCCATGGGGATTCTCCAGGCAAGAGTACTGGAGTGGGCTGCCATGCCCTCCTCCAGGTGGCTACCAAGTAACAGGCAAACTGATGAATTATGTGAGTACTGAAAAGCCTACGCCTCTCCTAGGAACTGATTTAATTAACGATTCCTGTGTCCCTGGGATTTGCTAACACACAAGGCTGGTGTGTCTGCTGGGTTTGCTAAAATGAGGGTCATGTTAAACTTTAACTGACAACTGAAGTTACACCATATGACCGGACCCAAATCACCAGCTTGTGGGAAGCTAAGGGGATCGAGAGAACAGGTACAGTAGGTTCACAAAAGAGTGTATTGATGCTAAACACTATCAGTCCAGGAACTTCCTTTAGGAACATTACTTACTACATCATCACTGTTCCTTTACTGTTTGCATATATATGGTATATTACGTAACAGAAACCACTAACATTAGGTGCCTTGTCTGTACATGATCTTACTTAACCCTCCAAGTGGCCCAGTGAGGTAAATGCTGGAGAGGTTAACGGAAACCCACAGAAGGTAAGAAACCTGCCCAAAGGTCACAAGGCTAGTAACAGGCAGAACTGAGATTTTTAACCTTTGTTTGATTAATGCAATGTCCACATCTTAACCACTGAAATATACTTCTTAAATTATTTAAAAACTATGCTTCATGTAAATGTCTAACATACGGCATTTCAACGTGAGAATGTAACATTGAGATGGTGCGTTCTCAGAAACTACAAGATTAGCTGGGGAACGTGAGCCTTGAAGGGAAACAGACCTGAGACGGAATCCTCATTTGACCATGCCTCAGCAAGTTGCATACCTGAGCCTCAGCCTCTTCATTCATAAACGGGAGAGAGAACAACTCTCAGGAATGTAGGTGAGACACAACGTGCAGTAGCTGGGGCACAGTGCGCGTGACACAGACAGAGATTCAGAAGCCCTTCCCACCGCAACTGCCACACACACAGTCACCCTCTACTGGAAAAAGCCTACTGCTTTTCTGTGTCCTTTAAAAGGCAAAGCCCTGGAGCAAGGAGCAGAAGATAGAGTGGGGTGGGCCCCTGCAGGAGTTGCTGGTCAGCACAGCCTACGTCATCATTCAAGCCCTGCTGGGCCACCTTGGTGCCTCGGCTCTGCGCCGTCACACCAGCAGGGAATGCCCCTTCCTTCCGGCTCCCATTCAAATCCTTCCTTCCTTCCTTTTTTTTTTTTTCTCCTCCAAGGCCCTGCTCTGCTCTGCCCAATTTCCTGAGGAATCCCACCTCCTCTCCATCAGCCCAATTTTAAACCCAGGCAGCCTATGTTCTAGGTTCTCTCTAGGAAGAGAGAATTGTGTAATACTTATAATTTGGGGGCTTCCCTGGTGGCTCAGACAGTAAAGAATCCACTTGCAATGCTGAAGACCTGGGTTTGATCCCTGGGTTGGGATGATTCCCCTGGAGAAAGGAACGGCTACCCGCCCCCAGTATTTTGGCCTGGAGAATTCCACTGACAGAGTAGCCTGGTGGGCTACAGTCCATGTGGTCACAACTCAACTAATCCAGTCTAAGACTGCCTGTACTTCCCACCGCTGGCCTCACTGAGCCTGGGGTCAAGCTCAAGCGGAGAACCTCCATCACCCTCACATTTGTCCACGCTCTCATCCTCGAGCCTGCAACTTTATGCTTTTAAAAGATAAAATCAAACCTTGAACTTCATCTCCAGTAAGTCCAATTTCAGTTTCCCGTTATTGTTGCCTTGCCACGATTATTTGATTTTTTATTGTGTTTCCCTTTATTAGTTCTCCTTTCCAGATTTTTATCATCTGCAAATGTGGGATGACCTCTAGGTCTTCATATGAATCATGGGCAAAAATATTAAGTAACTGTCCAAGGGAAAAAAAATCTGTTATATTCATAAATACATAAGTGCATGTGAAACAGGCAGTCCATAATTGATACACGACTGTGTAAGTACACCCGTGTAAAAGAACTCAACCCAAAGGACAAAGAGAGATGCCAGTAAATGTCACTGCCCTGGGTGTAACAGGCTGCAGTGAAAGTGAAGTGGCTCAGTCGTGTCCGACTCTTTGTGACCCCATGAACTGTAGTCTATCAGGCTCCTCTGTCCGTGGGATTTTCCAGGCAAGAGTACTGGAGTGGGTTGCCATTTCCTTCTCCAACAGGCTACAGTAATCCCACACAAACAAAACTGATGTGAGACAGCTTCATTTAGGAACCTAAGAACACTAATAGCATAGGATTAGAGTCGTTCTAAGTTATTTGAAAGGGGCAGCAAAGAAAGGGTGGACGTTTTGTGGTTTAACTGACAATGAAGTTAGCTTAATTATACAGTGAGATGGAACAGCTTTGTCTGAAATCACACACTTTTAGTGGCAACAAAGCAAAGTGGAAGGAATTAAAATTTCACCCATTCAGTGCTGTCTGCTTCCCTCATCTGATAAGCACTGATCCCATATTCTTCTTGTCTTCTTTTAATGTATTCACAAAGTATTTTCTCCCATGCTAACTCAAATTCGTTTTAAAATCTGGATGTTCCTGGTGTTCCAATGCCAGTCCACGTTATCTAAAAGAGATATTAGTCTTGATTTCTACTTTCTGCTGGCATCAGATTTTGCTTCATTTCCTTAAAAGGCAAACCAAAGGGACTGGGGCTTTTATGGGTAAGCTGTCTGCAGAGTGGCCAGGGTTTCTGCCCATTCTCTCACTCGCTACTTGGATTGTGGAAGTCACTCAGTTGTGTCTGACTCTCTGCGACCCCGTGGACTATACAGTCCCTGGAATTCTCCAGGCCAGGATACTGGAGTGGGCAGCCTTTCCCTTCTCCAAGGGATCTTCCCAACCCAGGGTCGAACCCAGGTCTCCTGCATTGCAGGCGGATGCTTTACCAGCTGAGACACAAGGGAAGCCCACTTTCACATTCATTTGGATTCTAAGAGTGTTTAATTTAGGAATCATATTAACTGTTTCTTATATATGAGGAAACCATTTCAAGTTTCGAGTTATGACATTTATGCCACTCTAATACAGATAACTTCTTAAAAACTTATATAATCACATCTATTGCTCACATGTATAGGGAATGTAATAAATTTCAGAGGACACTGAAATCATCAACTTTTAATTAATCACAGACTATCTCACTTTAAAGTCTTCAATTTTTGAACATATTTGATAAGTATAACTTACCAGGGGAAAAATTAATAGAGAAAAGAAGTCTAAAATTTTCTCCTTGGAATTGGTAATTAGGAAAACAACAGAGACAATAAGCAAATGAATATGGTTCTTGAAGGCTGAAGAATCTAGAATATATAACCGTTAAGTTAGTTCAGGGTTTTTATTAGAGATTAGAAGTTTAAACAGAACTTAAGCATCTATGTTGTCCATTTACCCAAAAGTGTCTTCTATAGCATACTATTAACAGTGATGATTCTCAGTTATCTGAATTTTTTTTAATATAAAGTTACATCTAAACAAATAGCAATTACCATATCAAAGTATTAACATATACTATCTTGATCCTGTAATTAGGCGAAGGAAACTCAGTCATTTAAAGCACACTGTTTCTTATACCTTTCATCAAATAGGAGCAAAATATGTGCCAATTGAAATATACTGAAAGTAAGTTTTAAATAAAAACAAATAAAACAAACAAGGCACTGATTAAGAAAACATCACTTTTGCCTTGATCTTGACATTTCTTCTCACATGCCTCTGTTTGCATTACTCATAGGTTTTATCAGAGTTTTATTTCAATGGGTTAATGATTAAACATTTCCTATTTGTTCCTGCCAAAGGGCTTGCTATTTCATTATTGCTCAGTGCTTCACTGTCTCAATATGACAAATGCCAAACATATGCCAACTGAAACACTCAACTGCTAACAGGCGCTGAATTTCCCATATGCTAGAGTTCAATCAGGAACTTTCTGGTTTAATGAGACTTGCCTATTGTGATTCTGATATACATCATTACAGAATTTTATCCCATCTTCTCCAAAGAACTAGCACAAACCAAAAGAAAAAATTAAAGCAAAACTATGATAACCCCCCTCATGTTTATAATCTGTATGTCATAGATCAAAATCAGTTATGCTGACAGCATTTACCAAGGGCAATGCAGGACTTTTCTCATGTTACAGTCAAATTTTATCAAAGATAAAAATAATATGCTGTATCCATATAGTTCTTTATATTAGTTATGCCAAAGGACGTTCATAACAATCACCTAACTGGATATTTGCAAAAACCCTCTAAGAAAAGCAGGAAAGAATTTTTTTTTCCCCATTTAATAGACATGGACCCCAGAAAAATTAAGTGGCATATACAAAGTCATGGTTAGTCATTGAAAGGGACAAAGCCAGATCAAAACTCATCTTGAACCGATAACCACGGCTCTCCCCATCAGGCTCGTCTCCAAGGATACAGAGTTCAGAGACTGAAACACATCAGCCTCCCTCTTATGACTGGAAGACAGCCCTAATCGCTGAATGATTTCTTTTTTTTTAACATTCAAAACAAATGAATGTGTATTTTAGGTCTCTGCCTATATTCTCTGAGAGGAAATCATATCTCAACAGCAAACACAAAGATCAGTCTTAAATCTGGACCCAAGAACATGAATGCCTCTAGTTAAGCATACAATCCCATTTCCTAATTTTAGAAACCACTGACGTTCAAATAATGTTTCACTTCCACTGTAAATGCTTGTTTGAAGTGAAGTGAAGTGAAGTCACTCAGTCGTGTCCGACTCTTTGCAACCCCATGGACTGTAGCCTCCTAGGCTCTTCTATCCATGGGATTTTCCAGGCAATAGTCCTGGAGTGGATTGCCATTTCCTTCTCCAGGGGATCTTCCCAACCCAGGGATCGAACCCGGGTCTCCTGCATTGTAGACAGATGCTTTACCAAATGCTTGTTTGGTGGAGTCTAATACAACCCATGGAGACAGTTTTACTATAGCTGTGAATTTGTTTTGTAAGAATGGCTGTCCTTCCTACCAAGGAGATATTGAAAGTCATTTGAGCTTGAGCTCAAGTGCAAATTTCCTATGAACAAGGCTAGTTAATGATGACTCAAAATTTCAGAAATACAAAGAGTTGTTTCATAAGTTACTTCACATCGCACTAACTTCAAGTTAAATGATTTGACATTTTAAAACTGGCATTTGGTAGTTAGCTCTCAGGTACATTTCATGAACCCTCTTACACTACTCATCTTCCTGCTGACTAGGGAAGGTAAATGATATTCCTTGGCAAGTGGTGGGTGACGTTCTGTCCTTTGAGATAAAAAGATTTCCCATGTGTGGTTTTCAAGTCTGTTTGGAGAAAGTGAAAGAAAAAAAAAGATAGTCCTGCTCTTGGATTATTTCTCAGGTATTTTAGAAATGATGCCAATAGTATTCTCAACATGTTTTCTCTAGGCAAATGGATGTATCCATAGAAGTATGTATTTGTTTTTCACTCAACTTTCATTCAGTTCAGTTCAGTTCAGTTCAGTCGCTCAGTCGTGTCCGACTCTTTGCGACTCCATGAATCGCAGCACGCCAGGCCTCCCTGTCCATCATCAACTCCCGGTGTTCACTCAGATTCACGTCCATCGAGTCCATGATGCAATCTAGCCATCTCATCCTCGGTTGTCCCCTTCTCCTCCTGCCCCCAACACCTCCCAGCATCAGAGTCTTTTCCAATGAGTCAACTCTTTGCATGAGGTGGCCAAAGTACTGGAATTTCAGCTTTAGCATCATTCCTTCCAAAGAAATTCCAGGGCTGATCTCCTTACTAACCACCAGTTTCTACAATGGCAACCCACTCCAGTGTGCTTGCCTGGAAGATCCTGTTAACAGAGGAGCCTGGTGGGCTACAGTCCATGAGTCACAAAGAGTCAGACATGACTGAGTGACTCAGCATGTACATGACCAGTTTGTACACACACTTTCAAAGATAAATAAAACCTTCCGTTGAAGAGATGGAACAGCCTAGCAGAGAAGGTAGGACTAACAGTGATATGTTACTTTCTCTAGTATGGATTACTACAAAACAAAAAGGTGAAGGAGCACAGAGGAGGATGAGACTAAACCTGTCTCACCATTTTCAGCTGTTCCACAGAGGTGATACAATTTCAACTGATGGTTTCCAATAACATCTTCACAAATAGAAAATAAAGATTAATATGTAGGTAGGTTAAGGTTAGTCAATCGGCCAAGATAGTATTAAGGATAAAATAAGAAGTGCAGTAACATATAATAAGCAGTTAAAAGTCAAAGGATTGTAAAGGATCATTACAATAAATCCAACCTCTAGGTAGAAGGAAAGCTGTCTTGATGAAAGCAACCTAAATGCCCACGGACAGATGCACGCATAAAGAAAATGTGGTATATTTAGACAATGGTGTAGTAGCCAAAAAAAGGAGGAGTCAGGAAGAGGGACAGAGAAAGGAATTAAGCCCTAAAACGGTGCGCCGTGAGGCAGACTCTTTCGCAGGCAACTTTGGCTCATTCCCAACGGGAACTATGCAGACAGCCCTAAGACTGTCCTGGTTGGGAAAGGGGAAAGGGGTAGAGGGTGAGGGGTGGGAGGGACGGGCAGTTAGAGAACCCACGGCCCCACCCTTGTTACTCATCAAAGACTACCCTAGGGAGGTGTAAATTCCCAGGCTTGGCTGGGACAGCCGACCGCCACATAGTGAAGCTTCTGAACAGAGTAGCTGCATTTCTTACAGGATCTGTTATTTCCAGAGTCCATTTCAGTAATATCTAAGGACATATTAGGTCTTAAACAGAAAGCTTCAAGTCTCTGGTGGACACATAACAATGTATTAACATACATTACAAAGTTTTTACAAAGATGTGTAAGATATGGATTTCAGAAATTTTCTAGAGATTAGAAACACTTCACTACAAATCAAGATGTGAGCGTGTTGTGTCAAACAGCTAAATCAAATTGGATCTAATGATGGAGTCAACTTCAGACATTACAAAGTTTTTACAAAGATGTGTAAGATATGGATTCAGATATTTTCTAGAGATTAGAAACACTTCACTATAAGTCAAGATGTGAGAGTGTTGTGTCAAACAGCTAAATCGAATTGCATGTAATGATGGAGTCAACTTCACACCTATAGGGCAAATAAAAGACTACCAGCCCCAGGGAGGCCTTGGGTTGACTGCTCTCTGCTCAGACGTCACTCATACTCGCCTGACAGGTCACTAGCACTAAAACTGAGAGAACAGTATGTGGAACTGAGTGTGATGACAAGTTTTCCTATTTATCTAATACTGGAGTGGGTAGCCTATCCCATCGCCAGCGGATCTTTCCAACCCAGGAATCGAACCAGGGTCTCCTGCATTGCGGGCAGATTCTTTACCAACTGAGCTGTCAGGGAGGCTCATATGTAATTTCAAGACTCCCGACTCCCTTAATGATTGAGTGATCTGATGCTTGTAATATGCATTGGTAAATGTTCCCCTTTTCAGAGTAGTCCCTGGAACATACACTCAAATGAGATTCTATTAATATTCAAGTTTACAGGGTGAATAGTCCAAGCAGAAAATAGGACAGTGAATATGCACATGGGAATATGAATTGCAAAAATGAGCTAATAATGTTCCTGGGTATAAACATCACTGGTCAAACCAATGTCTGAAAAGGATATTCTATTTCCCATCTATAACAAGCAAGATATAATTTAGACAAGTTTTTTTTTAAAGCATCAGAAACAGAAAAGAAGAGCTACAAAAGAATATGAACAAAAGAACAATGAATGAAAATGGATTTTTTCCTAAATATAGTCATTCAGAGATGATGTTTTTTCTTAAAATTCATCAGTCCTGATTANCTAGCGAAGTGCTGAGCCAGGGGAGCCCAGGCGTGGGGTTCAGATCTTCTGACACAGTTTTCGTCTTTGCTCTGAATAGTTGACATTTTCTTTTTCACTTTGCTCATCTCATCGTTGGAGAGGAAATAAAAGCACATCTGTCTGCTTCTGGGATTCTTTGAGGAAAAGTCAGTTCAGTTCATTTTAATCTCCACTTCCCCCTCCCTCCCCCCACTTTTTTTTTTAAAGGACTAAGTGGCATTTCAAGTTGAAAGGTCAGGGGCCAGTCTCCATCATACGTATTCTTGACTTCAGCCTTATAACCTTGGGTTGGTGTGAAACATGAGACTTCTTTAGAGGACACAAAAACCTTCATAAATCAGTTGTGCTGCTCACTTAAAGAGTATTTGTTCTACAGAAAATTTGGAAAGAAGCTTTCGATGTATTATCCTTGTTTGTCTTCGTTTTAGGTGGTGAATTCACCTCAAACTAGTTAGCCTTGCTAAGCCAGTGCTCTACGCCCCATGGTCTAGATGCTTTGTAAATGAATTGTGTGCAGCTAAGACAATGCATCCGGGGAAGGCAATGGCACCCCACCCCAGTATTCTTGCCTGGAAACTCCAATGGATGGAGGAGCCTGGAGGGCTGCAGTCCATGGGGTCCCTAGGAGTCGGACACGACTCAGTGACTTCACTTTCACTTTTCACTTTCATGCATTGGAGAAGGAAATGGCAACCCACTCCAGTATTCTTGCCTGGAGAATCCCAGGGATGGGGGAGCCCGGGGGGCTGCCGTCTATGGGGTGGCACAGAGTTGGACACGACTGAAGCGACTTAGCAGCAGCAGCAGCAGCAGCAGCAGCAAGACAATGCATCAGTTGTTTCTGCCTCTGAAAAGAATTCACATCAAAATGAAAGTAGCTCAAGAGAAGGGAATTGTTAATGAATATGCCCTGGAGTAAATTGCTCTTCTGTAAACCAAGGTCCAAACATTATATTTATAGAATTCATAGACTGTTCCTATCATGACTGGTCACTATTAACCCTTGAAGAGTTTGGCTACCCCAAAACGCTACCAAATTCAGAGTTATCAACAGTCTGAAGGAATTATAAAGTGAAAAAATAAAAAAAACTTTAAAATGACAGGAACACCTCATCTTTCCCCTCTCAGTCACAGTGATACCTATTCAAACTAGAATTCTGGGTTCTTGTTGAATATTTATTTGGGATGTAGTTACAGAAACATGATGACTTAGATACGTTGTAGTGTAAAATACAGAGACGCTGCTGCTGCTGCCGCCAAGTCGCTTTTGTGTTTTTAGTTCTTTGACATGTATTTGTTTTCCATTGAATCCTCAGAAGAACCATAGAGCATGGCTACTGTTAATATCCTCATTTTACAACTGATGTTTATCTCAGGCACAGAAAGGCGAAGTAACTTCTTCAAGGTCACATATCTATAGCAACAGTTTTCTGGAATTTATTTTGAAATGTACCTGGTTAGTGCCCATTCCACATTGATACTACTTTCATATCTGTTGCAATATCCAGCAGATTTTTCCTTTCTTGGGACTTTTATCTAAAGACAAAATTGGATGTTATCGTGAAGAATACACATTTACCTTTTCACAGTAGTTTGAATGAACCATGGGAGAGAAAAGCACCCCCCTAGTTTACAGGTCTCTAGTTTTCAGACCGTTTAATTTAAGTGTAGCTGTAAATTACGAGGATAGATTTGATCCGTACATCCCTGGCTCTGTTACCTAGAGTTTACCCTCTCATGTTGATAATTCTTTGCAGAGAAGAGAGGATTTCGTATGCTTGCTTATGGTTTTGGAGGATGTGATGAATCTAATGGTGTATTTTTCTTTGTGAATTGAATGTAGATTGAAATGGAGGTAATAAATAGAAAAAGCGAGTGATAGGAATGGTTCTGATGGAAATGACAGTGATGATGCAAAAATGAAATCAGTTTCTTATTTAAATTATCATAGTGGTATGCATTAAACCCCTTCTTAAACAGAGCTAGATATTACAAACTGGAAAAAAAAATATTAATCATGGATTTGTCCTAGATTTTTCTGTATTAGTCTGGCATGAATGTTTATATTCAAGCTGCAAATTATAGTTTGCTAGGTATTCAGAAGTTAAGAGCAATTTAGATTAAGGATGTTTAAAGCTCATTTGTAAAATGCTCATACTATTTGAGCTGTTTTAAAAAGATTTGCTTAGCTAAAGTCTTTGGATCAGACTAATTCTGACACTCTTAATCTTCATTTTTTATTAAGAGCCTTAGACATTTTATTTCCACTTAAAAATCTGAATGACAAAATTGAGTAAGTAATTTACTAGAAATAGTGCATTAAAGAACAAATGTGTACAGAGAAGGAAAAATACAATAAATTTTAATCAGGGAACATAGCAGCAAAAATACAGTAAGCTTTAATCAGGGAACATAGCAGCAATTTTAAGACAATATGCTCTGTTACTTCTTTCTGTCTGAACAGTTTTAAAATGCATTAGTTTAAAGTAATAGTTGACAAGAGGTGAAGTAGTTACTGAGAAGCTAGTTGTAAGTAGAGAATGGATTAAATAGGTTGAATGATTATAAGTGACCAAAAGATCACCAGCACACAGGGGAGAAATCCAGGAAGTGGGGGACAGAGAGCAGGTGAGAGGGAGAGCTGAGATGGTACAAACCGATGCAGCAGAGACCTCTCTCCTTCAGGGGACCGTACTGCCGTAGGTCAACTCACCTTTGGCCTCTCTGAATTTCAGTACTGTATTTGAAATCAATTTGGAGGTTATAGGTACTAATATGCTCCTTCAGTTTTGATAACTGCTATTATTTTTTAATGACATTGGTTCTTTTAGCATTTATTTATATTAGTTGAAGAATAATTGCTTTCCATAAACTGGTTCTTACTTTTATTAAAACATCAGCTGATAAAATAGGGTTAACAGCATAGATATCTTAGAAAAACTCGAATTCTTCTTGGGAAGGCAAATGATCAATGGCTTCCTTCAATTGCTTTATAACTCCAAAAATATGTTCTTCTGCACTCAGCCGTAACTTTTAACATGATTGGGTGTGCTTTGATATCTTTGATTGTTTTATTGATGCACAGAAGCGTAATATACTTGATATATGAAGGTTTCTTTCGTATGTCAGGTGGCAGGAAAGAACGACGTAAAACACGCGAGCTCTTCTTACTCAAGTGTGACGTCTCTGTAATTTCTCTGTACATGTCATCGCTTCATCCAAGCGTCCATGAGAAGAGGGAGAGTACACAGCAGGAAAGATGAGGAAGGTTGCTGTGCAAAGAATTTATTCCAAGTGGGAGGGTGCCCATTCTAGCCACACAAAACCAAAAATAGACATATACAGGAGCCCCTCAGGTAGAATAACGGTAATACTTGGCCTAGAACCTTGTACGTTTCTTTATTGGAAATGAGACATTTTGTAAATACTGTGTCTCTCTCTTGGTCCCATTTTCAACATTTAGTAGCTAAAGGCCCATGTTTTGAAGGCAGAATTTAAAATGTGAATTAACAGTAATAATTTATTAAAGAACTACTGTGTATGTATTATAAATTTAAAGTGGCAGATATCATCTACAAGCTCTTTGCGTATAATGAACTATTGTGAATTATTCAAATTATGTAGGTGTGTTTTCTCAAGTACTTTATTTAATACTGAGTTTAAAGTTAGAACAAAAACTCAAACTGAATTCAGTGTGTGAATGCATGCTAAGTCACTTCAGGCCTGTCCAGCTCTTTGGGACCCCATGGACTGTAGCCTGACGCTCCTCTGTCTATGGGATTCTCCAGGCAAGAATACTGGAGTGGGTCACTATTCCCTTCTCCAGGGGATCTTCCCGACCCAGGGATTTAAACCACGTCTCTGATATCTCTTGCATTGGCACACAGGTCCTTCACCTCTTGTACCATCTGGGAAGCCGCTAAATGCTGTAGCTACTATCAAAGAGAGAATCATTATATTTCTTATTATTTAAATTTGTTAAGCTATTGTAAAATAATTCTAAGTAATCTGCAATGAGGTATATGTAGGCATATGTGTGTATAAATTTCTCTACATTTATGTATATATATATATATATATACATACTTAATTTAATCATAAATGCCCATGTTAATATTTAACATTTTACTTTCTATATCTTGTAATGAAAATTCTGGTAAGTTTTATCTAGTGAGTCTACTGGCTGATTAGCTCACTGTGAAGGTAGTATTGACCTGTGTTCTCAAGATAATGGATAGTTCATTACACTGAGACTGCATTTGAGGCTCTAGGCCTATGAAAGTATGTTTTAAAAAAGAGCGAGTGTATACAACTGTGCATTAACTCAGCTTATATGCATTTACAACATCTAATAAATATCTCTGTTCAAAATATCAGCATAGGAATATGGCAAGATTTAGCTATTATGATTTTTTTCTGATATACATATCTATTCATAAATATAGTTTCTAATTTTAAAGCATTATTGGTTAACATACTATCTGAAATATGGTATAAACAATCATTCAGATAACATGAAATACTGCTTTGTGTCTTTTCGTTTAGTAAAATAATTCTTTCATTCAATTGTCTATTCAACTGCTGAATATATATTAAGAATCTGCCGTGAACACTGTGCTGTGTCTAGAGTTAAAATTAGTGTGAGGTTATCTTATCAAGGAAGCAATGATCTTGTTCACTGCTTCTCAGACTTTTCCGCACATTGTAATTTGGGGGGGGGAACTTAAAAATATATATTAATGCCCGGATTCTGCCTCCAGAGATTCTGGTTTAATTGCTTTGGGCTACAGCCTGTGCATCAGACTTTAAAGCTCCCTGCAAGATTGCAATAGGTATAACATTTGGGAACCAGCAGTGTGACTAGGACTTATGATAGCTCTATCTGTAAAGACACCTGAGGGCTCTCAGCACCTCTCTCTTCTCACCCCGCCCACTCAGAAGGAATTGACTCCTTTCTCCACTGTAGTCTCATATGTCGACATTTTCTCTTATCCATTTATTTACATTTGTGGCTCATTTTTTAGATTTAAAGTCCCTTAGTCTTTGAGGATCCATGTGTATCTGACCACTATCTTCAACTCTGGTTGGAATTCCCGGTACGTGGTAGGCACCAAATAAATGGAAATTCACCGAATATGAGTGAAGAGTGTTCCAGTAAGTGATAATTTCAAATAATATAACCTTGAATACTGACGTTAGAGTTGGGTTGAATCCAAGGTAAAAGACCGCTGTTCTGTCTGGTGGAGATGGACGGGACCTCATCTTTGTATGGCCGTGCAGGTGAGGGGCGCGCCGTGGCTGGGGCCACAGCCAGGCACTCTCAGAGCAGGAAGCAAGAGGCGCTGGGAGCCCTGCTAATGGGCAGGCTGACACCTGGCCGGGCTGCAGAGGTTGAAACCCCACAGAGGGTTACTTTGAGTCGAGGGACCACAAGTCAAAGCCTGATTACTGGACATAGTAGATGTCGAGAGTCTAGAAGGTCAGAGGACCACGTAGAGCAGATAGAGGGGAATCGGTCACTGGCAGGGAGGGCTAGTTCCTGCCATAGGTAGCGCAGATAGAAGAGAGTTGGTCACTGTCAGGCAGGGCTAGTTCCTGCCGTAGGTAGAGCAGATAGAGGGGAATCGGTCACTGGCAGGGAGGGCTAGTTCCTGCCATAGGTAGCGCAGATAGAAGAGAGTTGGTCACTGTCAGGCAGGGCTAGTTCCTGCCGTAGGTAGAGCAGATAGAGGGGAATCGGTCACTGGCAGGGAGGGCTAGTTCCTGCCATAGGTAGCGCAGATAGAAGAGAGTTGGTCACTGTCAGGCAGGGCTAGTTCCTGCCGTAGGTAGAGCAGATAGAGGGGAATCGGTCACTGGCAGGGAGGGCTAGTTCCTGCCATAGGTAGCGCAGATAGAAGAGAGTTGGTCACTGTCAGGCAGGGCTAGTTCCTGCCGTAGGTAGAGCAGATAGAGGGGAATCGGTCACTGGCAGGGAGGGCTAGTTCCTGCCATAGGTAGCGCAGATAGAAGAGAGTTGGTCACTGTCAGGCAGGGCTAGTTCCTGCCGTAGGTAGAGCAGATAGAGGGGAATCGGTCACTGGCAGGGAGGGCTAGTTCCTGCCATAGGTAGCGCAGATAGAAGAGAGTTGGTCACTGTCAGGCAGGGCTAGTTCCTGCCGTAGGTAGAGCAGATAGAGGGGAATCGGTCACTGGCAGGGAGGGCTAGTTCCTGCCATAGGTAGCGCAGATAGAAGAGAGTTGGTCACTGTCAGGCAGGGCTAGTTCCTGCCGTAGGTAGAGCAGATAGAGGGGAATCGGTCACTGGCAGGGAGGGCTAGTTCCTGCCATAGGTAGCGCAGATAGAAGAGAGTTGGTCACTGTCAGGCAGGGCTAGTTCCTGCCGTAGGTAGAGCAGATAGAGGGGAATCGGTCACTGGCAGGGAGGGCTAGTTCCTGCCATAGGTAGCGCAGATAGAAGAGAGTTGGTCACTGTCAGGCAGGGCTAGTTCCTGCCGTAGGTAGAGCAGATAGAGGGGAATCGGTCACTGGCAGGGAGGGCTAGTTCCTGCCATAGGTAGCGCAGATAGAAGAGAATTGGTCACTGTCAGGCAGGGCTAGTTCCTGCCGTAGGTAGAGCAGATAGAGGGGAATCGGTCACTGGCAGGGAGGGCTAGTTCCTGCCATAGGTAGCGCAGATAGAAGAGAGTTGGTCACTGTCAGGCAGGGCTAGTTCCTGCCGTAGGTAGAGCAGATAGAGGGGAATCGGTCACTGGCAGGGAGGGCTAGTTCCTGCCATAGGTAGCGCAGATAGAAGAGAATTGGTCACTGTCAGGCAGGGCTAGTTCCTGCCGTAGGTAGAGCAGATAGAGGGGAATCGGTCACTGGCAGGGAGGGCTAGTTCCTGCCATAGGTAGCGCAGATAGAAGAGAGTTGGTCACTGTCAGGCAGGGCTAGTTCCTGCCGTAGGTAGAGCAGATAGAGGGGAATCGGTCACTGGCAGGGAGGGCTAGTTCCTGCCATAGGTAGCGCAGATAGAAGAGAATTGGTCACTGTCAGGCAGGGCTAGTTCCTGCCGTAGGTAGAGCAGATAGAGGGGAATCGGTCACTGGCAGGGAGGGCTAGTTCCTGCCATAGGTAGCGCAGATAGAAGAGAGTTGGTCACTGTCAGGCAGGGCTAGTTCCTGCCGTAGGTAGAGCAGATAGAGGGGAATCGGTCACTGGCAGGGAGGGCTAGTTCCTGCCATAGGTAGCGCAGATAGAAGAGAATTGGTCACTGTCAGGCAGGGCTAGTTCCTGCCGTAGGTAGAGCAGATAGAGGGGAATCGGTCACTGGCAGGGAGGGCTAGTTCCTGCCATAGGTAGCGCAGATAGAAGAGAGTTGGTCACTGTCAGGCAGGGCTAGTTCCTGCCGTAGGTAGAGCAGATAGAGGGGAATCGGTCACTGGCAGGGAGGGCTAGTTCCTGCCATAGGTAGCGCAGATAGAAGAGAATTGGTCACTGTCAGGCAGGGCTAGTTCCTGCCGTAGGTAGAGCAGATAGAGGGGAATCGGTCACTGGCAGGGAGGGCTAGTTCCTGCCATAGGTAGCGCAGATAGAAGAGAGTTGGTCACTGTCAGGCAGGGCTAGTTCCTGCCGTAGGTAGAGCAGATAGAGGGGAATCGGTCACTGGCAGGGAGGGCTAGTTCCTGCCATAGGTAGCGCAGATAGAAGAGAATTGGTCACTGTCAGGCAGGGCTAGTTCCTGCCGTAGGTAGAGCAGATAGAGGGGAATCGGTCACTGGCAGGGAGGGCTAGTTCCTGCCATAGGTAGCGCAGATAGAAGAGAGTTGGTCACTGTCAGGCAGGGCTAGTTCCTGCCGTAGGTAGAGCAGATAGAGGGGAATCGGTCACTGGCAGGGAGGGCTAGTTTCTGCCATAGCGTTCAACCTCTTTAGTGCAAAAAGTCAGCTTCCTAAGGGTAAAGCTTCCAGCATAAATTCCTGGAGGAACACGTGGTATCAAATGGTGTATCTACCCAGTCCCAAGTATCCCTGGACCTCCCCTCCTGAGGACCCTTCTTGACGGTCACACGGGGCCTAGACTCTTAGCAAGCAGTGCCATTTCATGGGACTAGGTGTTTTCTGAGTCCAGAAAGCCGAGCTCCTTATCTTCGTTTACCCCCTAAAGTCAAGGCTTAGAGTTTGTTGGTTTGCTTATTTAGTAAGTCCATAAGAGAAAAGAGCAAAAAAAAAAAAAAAAAAAACTGAAAACTTAAAATTAGAGATGTGGCTAGGAGGAGAAAATGGATTAAAGTTAAAAAATAAATTATTAAAAATTTTTGGATGACTGCAACCTGTAATTTGGTCTATAACCAGTTTACTCTAAAGGCTATTGTTTTCTCTTCACACTGAAGTTAATAATTTGCTTTATCAATACTTACACTTTTTTTCTAACTATATTTCTTCAAATTTTACAAGTACTATATTATTATGTCTTGGGAAATTTAAGAGGTTTTGGAGTTCTCCCAGACTGTTAGAAGCAAAATTAAACTGTCAAAGCTTCCTAAATATAGTATTCATTGCTTTTCTTTTTTCTTTTTTATTTAATATAGAAACTTTTATAGTTGTTCAGAAGAATTCACCTTTGTTGGTCCATTTCACTCCTTCAGTTTTGCTTGGTAAATAAAATCAGACTAACAGATAGGTCTTTAATACTATATTGCAAATTGGAAATGTGTTTTATTAACTGCATATACTTCCCAAATGGATTTAATTAAACAAAACTTATTTTATCTAATTATTACACTACATTTTGTATTTTGCTCTGTCCATTTAAAAATTCATTTAAATTTGGCTTGGAGGATTACTATAAATATAAGTGTTCACTTTCTGGTATTCTAATTTTTAGGTTAAGTTTCAAAAGCAGAAGAACAATTTCACCATGTAATGCCTCAAGCTATAAGTGTTTTTGCCTTAACCATGTAATGCCTCAAGCCATAAGTGTTTTTGCCTTAACTCCCCTTTCATAATCGTTAACCCTGTCATCGACAGCCCTCTAGCTTCTCATCACTCCCAGCCTTGAACTTCCGCAGTCTAAAGATGAAAAGCCATCAGCTGTCTTCCTTCACACAGTACCCCTTTAATGCCTCCTTGCCTGGGTTGCACTGCTTCCTAGCCACCAATTGCACTTTTCTTTCAAACTCACATGGCACTCTTGCTTGGCCTGAGAAACATATTTATACATTTAGTGACTCTGTCACTTTTACGAGCCTATACATACATCAAGGGCAAAGGCTATCACTTGCCAAGATTTCAGACCCCTGGGCACAGTGCGATGAACTGGACTGATATGCACTATTAGAGCTGAATAATTGCAGTGGTTCCCTAGTTGTCCAGGAAAAATAAATAAAGAGTATATCCCAAATTTAACGACCTTACCCTGTAATTGTTAAACCTAGCTTTGCTGTTACGAGAATTAGTTAGGGATAAACAGGGAAACAGATGTAAGCAAATATTGCAGGACAGCATTGAAGAGATACATTGTGCTTAAATGGATTGCTCCCTGCTTTTCTTGATGTGCATGCTTGTAATTGTGATTTGGAAATAATATTGTTATCATTTATACTTAGTGAAATTATTAATACCTTGGAGAAGGAAATGGCAACCCGCTCCAGTGTTCTTGCCTGGAGAATCCCAGGGACGGGAGAGCCTGGTGGGCTGCTGTCTATGGGATCGCACAGAATTTACATGACTGAAGCAACTTAGCAGCAGCAGCAGCATATAGCAATAACTGCAGAGAGCACTGAGACACAAGTGTTCTGACTCAAGCAAGTATGAGAACCTCTGNAGTGTTCTTGCCTGGAGAATCCCAGGGACGGGAGAGCCTGGTGGGCTGCTGTCTATGGGATCGCACAGAATTTACATGACTGAAGCAACTTAGCAGCAGCAGCAGCATATAGCAATAACTGCAGAGAGCACTGAGACACAAGTGTTCTGACTCAAGCAAGTATGAGAACCTCTGTATATTTTAAGAGAAATTCTCTTCTGTTGTCATTTTAGCTGAAAGTGTGACTTAGCTGAAAATGTGAATCATATGCTGCTTATTGAGACTAGCATTAATTATTTCTAGAATATGCAGTCAGTAATGTAACACAAGCTCCAAGAAACCTTCCAGCTCAAATGTTTCCTGCCTTTTTTTTTTTTTTTAATTATACTTTGTGTAACTAAATTCTTATGCTTAGGCTTGATTTCCATCCCTCCCCAGACCATATTAACAATATTCTTATCTCGGGAAACTCGGGTGGTAATAAGAAATGACATAACCCATTTTTAGTAAGGCAAGCTGTGAGGAAAGTGATGATAGTGACATTTTCATTCTTCCACTTTAATTTGTTACATATTGCTGTGCTAGATAGATTCCTCTAAGAATCCTAAGCCATTTACATACTTCCTGTGATGTTTAGCATATTGACATGTAGTAAACACTTTTCCTCGGCCTTTCTGTTTCCCTAACACAGCGTAAATATAAAGTGGTCTCCTGCACATAAGGCTCCAATCAGCCTGTACATTGCCTTCGCTGAGGTGTATTTTCATTGAGAAATTGCTGAGTTCTGTGTAATCTGTTACTTTTAAATTATTGGAAATTCCATCTCTTTCTGTTACATACGATTTTCAAGAGACAGTACTCACTCGAGGCATGTCATTCTTTCATCATGGCTGTGGGTCAGATATCACCAAAGGCTGGTTAGTTTCAGGCTCAGGGCCACCAGTTTGGAACTTAGTACCTGGAGAAGGAAATGGCAACCCACTCCAGTGTTCTTGCCAGGAAAATCGCATGGTCAGAGGAGCCTAGAGAGCTCCAGTCCGGGTCTGGAGGATAGGATGAGGGTCCCATTAACGATGGGATTAATAACAGCCCCTACACCCAAGATGACAGGCTTGGTTGGTATGATCTCTTTAGTTATGTACATACATCAGTCTGTGAATAATATTCAGAACCTTAACCACAGCTTGCGGTCTGATTTCCTATTCACTGTTAATTGTCTACATTTTCTGTGTTTGAAGATTTTATACATAAGAGCCTTAATGTCTAAATCATTTGAAAACTGTGAGAAAGGGAAACAGATTGTGTCTTACGTAGACTTTTTTCAGTGCAGTGTGCTCTAGTTGCCATGTATGTCTGCAATCCTGGCATCACAATTTTTTCCAGCAAGTAAAATAAAGAAACTCTATTTTAAAAGACCGTGGTGAATGAAGCTCTAGAATATGTGTATAAGTTGAGACAGGTGTATTTCTGCTGCTATTTGTATTTGTGCTGCTGTGTCTCAGTAAGCCCTGGGGATACAATTACTAAGTAATACAAATGTGTCAGCTTTCGATCCTTCAAAGGAGTGATATTAAATTAAGTGACAAAAAGAAACAGTGTGCAATTAGAATGTGAAATTGCTGTTTCTTTCTGTGTTGTTGTTGTTCAGTCACTCAGTTGTGTCCGACTTTGCAACCCCATGGACTGCAGCACACCAGGGTTCCCTGTCCTTCAGCATCTCCCAGAGCTTGCTCAAACTCATGGCCATTGCATTGGTGATGGCATCCAACCATCTCATCCTCTGTCGTCCCCTTCTCCTCCTGCCTTCAATTTTTCACAACATCAGGGTCTTTTCTAATGAGTCAGCTCTTCCCATCAAGTGGCCAAAGTATTGAAGTTTCAGCTTCAGCATCAGTCCTTCTAGTGAATGTTCAGGACTGATTTCCTTTAGGATGGACTGGTTGGATCTCCTTGCAGTNGCTGAGGAGAGAAGCCTGTTTAGGAATGCCATGTCTTCTTCCTTGTCTCTTTGTTGTAATATCATAAAAAAATTACCGATCAAAAATCAATATGAAGGACTCATCTGATTCATTAATACGAATGAATCACTGGGTGACAATGATGTGGGCACAGGTGGAATCCCTCTTTCCTGGGTCAAGCACTGCAGGCACATACTGACTTGCCATAAAATACTTAGATTTCTCTCATGCAAATATAAAACATAAAAGAACTCACTGAGTGAGTGATAAAATTTCAGAGGAAAAAAGAAAATTCTTCTAGATTAGAACTCATCAGAATAATTAGTTCCTAAAGTAACCCAGATTTTTAATAATTTAGCGAAGTGTGAACTAATAGCTTACATTTTATACTTTTGCAACTTTTACTACCTTCAAAAATCTCTGCATACACATAGGAATAACCAAAATTTTTTTGGGTCAGCTGCTCTGAGCAAAGATCACATGTTACCAAAACCACTGAATTATGATTATTTTAATGAGACCATTTCTTATGGTTGCTTAGGATGAAGACATTAGTAAGTGGATACTCATGTTACTTTACTCCTGGCATAGACCTGTGTACCATCTAGTCTCAATACTAGAATGAAAGATGTCTGAAAGATGGAGTATGAAAGATGTCTCAGATGCTATCCTATGAACCGCCAGAGACAATATTAAAAAATCATACAAACTTCAAGCACTCCTAGAGAGGCAATTCAGCCAGGTGAGCATGCTGCAGAGGGCTTTCTTGCTTTGTTCATGAATGAAAGAGGTGACCTCTGTAATGTGTAAGGAATTTGGAAATATCGAATTGTGTAAGAAAACAATTCATGACTTCTATATGCTAGACAGTGGAGAAATAACTCCAGAAAGAATGAAGGGATGGAGCCAAAGCAAAAACAATACCCAATTGTGCATGTGACTGGTGATAGAAGCAAGATTCGATGCTGTAAAGAGCAATATTGCATAGGAACCTGGAATGTCAGGTCCATGAATCAAGGCAAATTGGAAGTGGTCAAACAAGAGATGATAAGGGTGAACGTCGACATTCGAGGAATCAATGAACTAAAATGGACTGGAATGGGTGAATTTACTCAGATGACCATTATATCTACTACTGCGGGAAGGAACCCCTCAGAAGAAATGGAGTAGCCATCATNGCTTTGGCATAGTCAATAAAGCAGAAATAGATGTTTTTCTGGAACTCTCTTGCTTTTTCCATGATCCAGCAGATGTTGGCAATTTGATCTCTGGTTCCTCTGCCTTTTCTAAAACCAGCTTGAACATCAGGGAGTTCACGGTTCACGTATTGCTGAAGCCTGGCTTGGAGAATTTTGAGCATTACTTTACTAGCGTGTGAGATGAGTGCAATTGTGCGGTAGTTTGAGCATTCTTTGGCATTGCCTTTCTTTGAAATTGCAATCTCAAAAACGACAGAATGATCTCTGTTCGTTTCCAAGGCAAACCATTCAATATCACAGTTATCCAAGTCTATGTCCCAACCAGTAATGCTGAAGAAGCTGAAGTTGAACGGTTTTATGAAGACCTACAAGACCTTTTAGAACTAACACCCAAAAAAGATGTCCTTTTCATTATAGGGGACTGGAATGCAAAAGTAGGAAGTCAAGAAACACCAGGAGTAATAGGCAATTTTGGCCTTGAAATGCGGAATGAAGCAGGGCAAAGACTAATAGAGTTTTGCCAAGAGAATGCACTGGTCATAGCAAACACCCGTTTCCAACAACACAAGAGAAGACTCTACACATGGACATCACCAGATGGTCAAAACCGAAATCAGATTGATTATATTCTATGCAGCCAAAGATGGAGAAGCTCTATACAGGCAACAAAAACAAGACCAGGAGCTGACTGTGGCTCAGATCATGAACTCCTTATTACCAAATTCAGAATTAAACTGAAGAAAGTAGGGAAAACCGCTAGACCATTCAGGTATGACCTAAATCAAATCTCCTGTTTGACCACTTCCAATTGGCCTTGATTCGTGGACCTAACATTCCAGGTTACTATGCAATATTGCTCTTTACAGCATTGGACCTTGCTTCTATCTTTCCATGAACAGTATGAAAAGAGGTGTGATACGGCTCTTTTATAGAAATATGTGATGTAAATTCAAGGTGTTTAGCACAGTTGTGAAGTCTCACAACCATTACAACCAAGCTTGTTATATTGTCTTCAGTTAACCTGCTTGTCACTAGATTTGTTGTTGGTGTTCAGTCATTCATTCATGTCGGACTCTTTGGGACCCATGTACTGTAGCATGCCAAGTTTCTTTGTCATTCACCCTCTTGTGAGTTTGCTCAAACTCATGTCCCTTGAGCTGGTTATGCCATCTAACCATCTCGTCCTCTGTCATCCCCTTCTCCTCCTGCCTTCAATCTTTCCCATCATCAGGGTCTTTTTCAGTAAGTCAGTTCTTTGAATCAGGTGACCAAAGTACTGGAGCTTCAGCTTCAGCATCAGTCCTTCCAATGAACATTAAGGACTGATTTCCTTTACAATTGACTGGTTTGTTTTTCTTGCAGTCCTAGGGACTCTCAAAAGTCTTCTCCAACACCACAGTTCAAAACCATCAATTCTTTGGTTCTCAGCTTTCTTTATGGTCCAGTTCTCACATTCGTACATGACTACTGGAGAAACCATAGCTTTGATAGATGGACCTTGTTTTGCAAAGTATTGTCTCTGCTTTTAGTATGCTGTTTAGGTTGGTTATAGGTTTTCTTCCAAGGAAGAAGCGTCTTTTAATATCATTGTTGCAGTCACCGTCTTCAGTGATTTTGGAGCCCAAGAAAATAAAGTCTGTCACTGTTTCCATTTTTTCCCCATGTATATGCCCATGAAGTGATGGGACTGGATGCCATGATGTTCGTTTTCTGAAGGTTGAGTGTTAAGCCGGGTTTTTCACTCTCCTCTGTCATTTTCATCAAAGCGCTCTTTACTTCCTCTTTGCTTTCTGCCATATAGGTTTTGTCATCTGCATATCTGAGGTTACTGTTATTTCTCCGGGCCGTCTTTGATTCCAGCTTGTGCTTTATCCTGCCCAACATTTCACATGATGTACTCTGCTTATAAATTAAATAAGCAGGATGATAATATAGTACCTTGACGTGCTTCCTTCCCAATTTGGAACCAGTCTGTTATTCCATGTCCAGTTCTTACTCTTGCTTCTTCACCTGCATACAGATTTCTCAGGAGGCAAGTAAGGTGGTCTGGTATTCTCATCTGTTTAAGAATTTTCCACAGTTTGTTGTGATGCACACAGTCAAAGGGTTTGACATAGTCAGTAAAGTAGAAGTAGTTATTTTTCTGGCACTCTCTTGCTTTTCCTATGATCCAACGGATGTTGGCAATTTGATCTCTGTTTCGTCTGCCTTTTCTAAATCTAGCTTGAACATCTGAAAATTTTCAGTTCATGTACTGCTGAAACCTAGCTTAGAGAATTTTGAGCGTTACTTTCCTTGCGTGTGACAATTGTGTGATAGTTTGAACATTCTTTGGCATTGCCTTTCTTTGGAATTGGAATGAAAGGTGACCTTTTCCAGCCCTGTGGCCACAGCTGAGTTTTCCAAATTTGCTGGCATATTCAGTACAGGTCTTCCACAGCATCATCTTTTAGAATTTGAAATAGCTCAACTGGAATTCCATCGCCTCTACTAGCTTTGTTCTTAGTAATACCTCCCAAGGCTCAGTGGAGTTCAACTATCCTTCTGTTGGAAAAAATATTACAAGGGAGTGTTGAATGTTGTGCTGCGCACCTTGGGTGGTGTTTGAGTAGATTGCTTCTGTGCTACATAGACAGATTGGTTCATGCTGAAGATTCCATTTCTGAATTTCTCCCAGAGGGACAAGATGGCAGAGTGTAGCCTCCCCTTCCGCATCCCTACCCCTGATTTCCCAGATGTAAGGTCTCTTGAACCATGTGGAATACTTCTCCTTAGAGGAATGTTCCTGAAGTGTATTCTCATCCAATGGTTTTGGGGCTAAAAGGAGTCTGTAGTCAAAAAATTAATTAAATCCCCACCTCTTGGAAATCGAAGAGATTTTTGGTATATTAAAGGATTTTAGAAGTCTTGCAGCCTTGAATTGAACCCATTATTAAACAAACTAATCTGCCTACAGAACCTTAATTTCATGACCCATATCCCATGGACCTGGTTCAGCAGAAGACACTGAGTGTCACCTCCCCGCTTACTGGCTAAATGCCTGATTCAGTTACAGCTCTTTCAACCCCTGGCCCTTCCAGATGGAAGTCTTGAACAGGAAGTAAGAAAGAGAAGTGAGCCCAAGCTAATTTCACAACAGGCTTCTCACTGAAACAACCTCACCATGTGTGGTTGATAAACATTTCACCTCTCTTAAGGGAAAATCATACACAGAAACAAGCACATATAAATAATTTACCAAGCTGTAATATGCTATAAATAACAAGCCTGCTAAATAATGAATTAACCCAACTGCTGATTCATAGGTAGATGTCTCTTATAAAGCAGCATTTTTATGGATTTTACAGCTTTGTTAATATCTACTCATATTTCATTAGGACGGTTCAGGTGAAGTATTGGGGCAATAATCTGGATATGTTTGAAAGTGATATAGTGCATATGAGGAGACCAGGCAGAGCTCAGGGAGCTGGCAAGATCCCGTCCCTTTAGTCAGAGCCTGAGGGGCGCTGGTACTGGGCCTTGCCATTCTCTTTCCTCCATGGTCTCAGTTTGCCTAGCTCCTCCGTGCAAGCCTGAGATGCTGTCCTCTCTGAAACCATGGGCAGGGATGGAGATCACAGTAGCTGTGGAACAGTGGAGGAGAGGCAGAAATCACTTCGGCCTACTCTTGAGAGCCAGCTCATCTAGAATACCCTTACATAGGAAGATGAACTCTGTGGTCAAACCCTTGGTACTTTGATCTTTATCACTTATTAACTTTGAGAC
Organism: Oreotragus oreotragus; assembly: GCA_006410675.1. Taxonomy (NCBI): domain Eukaryota; kingdom Metazoa; phylum Chordata; class Mammalia; order Artiodactyla; family Bovidae; genus Oreotragus; species Oreotragus oreotragus. The sequence goes on from SJYX01011553.1 coordinate 239,727, forward strand.
CTTGGGTAAGTCCCTGAAACTCTCTGTGGCTCAGTTCTTTTGTCCGTAAAACAGGGACAATTAATAGTACCTACTTTCTCGTGTTCTGTTGAAGGTTAAATGAGTTCCTATCATTAGGTGCTTTGTAGTTTTAACTGTTAGCTGTTATATTCATTGGAAAATGACTGATTTAGACTCTTTATTTTGGCTTTCTGCAGCCTCAGTGTTGGACTCTGGGAATTCAACGCCTGAGGGATTGGAGGGTCTGGGTCAGGGGGCCACTCAGATACCTCTTCTTGCCTCCAGAATATAGGAATGGGAACCAGGAATTATGATTTCATGAGAGTTGGGGAAAACTGCTTTTGACTAGCTTTCAGTTATTAAAAGTAAGAAATATTTCTTTATTTTAAAAGAGTTTTTAGACTATTTTTGTCAGTGAGGGTTTTTGTTTATTTGAGAGAGAGGAGGCAAGAATGATCAGTCAAGTCACTTTGAAAAGGAGGAGATCTGATTTTTACAACCAAACCTTGATTGGTTCATTGGAACAGATGTCAGAATAGGAAGGCTGCTGTTCCTACTTGTGGTGACACCGAGTGCCCTGGGATGGAGAGCACAGAAACTGGGCATCCTTGTTGTTCTAGTTCTCCTCGGGCATAGAGTGGGAGTAAGTGTTCTTGCCATCTACTGTATGCCATCACACCACCACCATAAACCCCACCCCTACCTCCAGCTCTGGCCCTTGCTCCAAACCTGTGGCTGATAACAGCCAGTGTTGAGACCTCTTTGGTCCAAGTCTTCCCGTCAGTGATCAGAGCAGGCATTCCTGCTTAGGCCACACTGTAGATGCAGCTCATTACAGCGATTCTTGATAGAAACCCTTTGAAGCTCCCTCAGCTCTCTCCTCCCTGCCATTTCTCTAAATGCTAGTCATGTGATTTGGTCTTCAGCTTGCTCTCTGTTCCCTTTTGCCATGTTGTTAACATGAACTTCGATTCTATGATGAAGGCCATTTGCCTGTTCTTCTTTGCATATCTCTTGGGTTCAGAAATTTAGGGTCGGGGGGCTTCCCTGGTCATTCAGTGTTTAGGACTCTATCTTCCAGTGCAGAGTGTGTGTGTGTTCAATCCCAGGTCAAGGAGCTAAGATCCCACATGCCTTGCAGCCAAAATACCAAAACATAAACAGAAGCAATATTGTAACAAATTCAATAAAAACTTTAAAAATGGTCCACATCAAAAAATTCTTAGAAAGAAATCTATGAGAATCATTCCTGGTCTTCTGGTAGCCCCTACCCCACCCCGGCTTTAAGCCCCATGGCAGTGCACAGCTTTCTGCCCTTCAAGGTAAAGGGATCACCTCGACTTCGGCCCTGCCTCTTAAACTTTTTCATGTGTCTTTTAGAAAAACAGAATGACAGTGTCTTTTAGAGACAGGGTTGGACTCTCTCAAATGTTTTCTTAAATGCCTGGCACTAAGAGGTATAGCCACTCACCTGCAGTAGACCTCAGGCTGGGGAGGCCCAAGGTGCTTTCTAGAAGGGTCAGTCAGCACAGTGCCTTCTAAAAGAAGAGAAGCCTGCCCCTCCCTCCCCGGCCCCCGCTGCCTTACAGCCTTAGCCTTTGGAATGAAAAGCTTCACAGCCCACATTACCATTTCGCCAAGCCCCTGCCTCACCCCTACCCCCGTGAAGTGGAAAGAAACACGCTGCCGTGACATTCACTTTGACAAAGCTCTTTTTCTTTTCTCTACTTCTGTAAAAAAGAAAAAAGCCAAACGAAATAAAAACAGTTGCTAAGCTACTGGGTGGGCCCTATCAGTGTGTTTTGTTGCCATCCCAGCTTTAAGGACTCATATTATCATATATTCAGCAGCTTAAACTAAAGAAGGGGAAAACGGGGGTTGCTGGGGAGGGCTTCTTTGTCATTTCCCTTGTCAGGTCAAGTGCTGCTTGGCTCTGGGAAAGCAGGTGACCTGGAGCGTGTCAACTAGCATGTCTGTCTCCAGGTGGGAAAAAAGGGGGGGCGGTTTCTTCCCAATTCTTAAACTGGTCCAGAAGGGGATGCTCTTTGGAAGCCTGTCTTTCTTTTCTATTTGTTTCAGAAAGATGAGCTCTCAAGGAAACCTGGGTCACGTTCTTAGTTATCTAAAGTGTTATATTTTGCACACATCACATGCAATTGATGCTACTATGGGGCCGGGTTCAAGCTGGCCCTAGTGAGCTTCTAGTTCAGTGTTCCAGAAAGCTTACAATACCTTCCAGACCTTCAATATCTTTACCCAGATCTTTGTATTGTTTTCTATTGTTTTGTGACTACTGAATTTTCTTTGCAAAGCTGGGTCAATCCCAGGTTAAGTAAATCTTCATTTACCATGTTCAGTTCAGTTCAGTTCAGTCGCTCAGTTGTGTCTGACTCTTTGTGACCCCATGAATTGCAGCACGCCAGGCCTCCCTGTCCATCACCAACTCCCAGAGATCACTCAAACTCACGTCCATCAAGTCGGTGATGCCATCCAGCCATCTTATCCTCTGTCATCTCCTTTTCCTCCTGCCCTCAATCCCTCCCAGCATCAGAGTCTTTTCCAATGAGTCAGCTCTTCACATGAGGTGACCAAAGTACTGGAGTTTCAGCTTTAGCATCATTCCTTCCAAAGAACACCCAGGACTGATCTCCTTCAGAATGGCCTGGTTGGATCTCCTTGCAGTCCAAGGGACTCTCAAGAGTCTTCTCCAACACCACAGTTCAAAAGCATCAATTCTTTGGTGCTCAGCTTTCTTCACAGTCCAACTCTCACATCCATACATGACCACAGGAAAAACCATAGCCTTGACTAGAAGGACCTTTGGGGGCAAAGTAATGTCTCTGCTTTTGAATAATGCTATCTAGGTTGGTCATAACTTTCCTTCCAAGGAGTAAGCATCTTTTAATTTCATGGCTGCAGTCACCATCTGCAGTGATTTTGGAGCCCATAAAAATAAAGTCTGCCACTGTTTCCACTGTTTCCCCATCTATTTCCCATGAAGTGATGGAATCAGATGCCATGATCTTAGTTTTCTGAATGTTGAGCTTTAAGCCAACTTTTTTACTCNTTTCATGGCTGCAGTCACCATCTGCAGTGATTTTGGAGCCCATAAAAATAAAGTCTGCCACTGTTTCCACTATTTACCCATCTATTTCCCATGAAGTGATGGAATCAGATGCCATGATCTTAGTTTTCTGAATGTTGAGCTTTAAGCCAACTTTTTTACTCTCCTCTTTCACTTTCATCAAGAGGATTTTTAGTTCCTCTTCACTTTCTGCTATAAGGGTGGTGTCATCTGTATATCTGAGGTTATTGATATTTCTCCCGGCAATCTTGATTCCAGCTTGTGCTTCTTCCAGTCCAGCATTTCTCATGATGTACTCTGCATATAAGTTAAATAAGCAGGGTGACAATATACATCCTTGATGTACTTCTTCTCCTATTTGGAACCAGTCTGGTGTTCCATGTCCACTTCTAACTGTTGCTTCCTGACCTGCATACAGGTTTCTCAAGAGGCAGGTCAGGTGGTCTGGTATTCCCATCTCTTTCAGAATTTTCCACAGTTTATTGTGATCCACACAGTCAAAGGCTTTGGCATAGTCAATAAAGCAGAAATAGATGATTTTCTGAAACTCTTGTTTTCTCGATGATCCAGCAGCTGTTGGCAATTTGATCTCTGGTTCCTCTGCCTTTTCTAAAACCAGCTTGAACATCAGGAAGTTCACGGTTCACATATTGCTGAAGCCTGGCTTGGAGAATTTTGAGCATTACTTTACTAGCGTGTGAGATGAGTGCAAAGGTGTGGTAGTTTGAGCATTCTTTGGCATTGCCTTTCTTTGGGATTGGAATGAAAGCTGACCTTTTTCAGTCCTGTGGCCACTGTTGAGTTTTCCAAATTTGCTGGCATATTGAGTGCAGCACTTTCACAGAATCATCTTTCAGAATTTGAATCTCTAAATCCCACGTGTTTAGAACGCATTACTGCCTACAAATGCCAGGGTACTGAGGTACTGAGAATCAGTTCCCTACTCCTAGTCCAAGGGCCTTAACACCAAGAATAACAGGGAGGCTTTTCTGACACCGCTTCACAGCATCGTCTCTGTGATTCACATTGCCTTCATCTAGCCATCATGTGTTGGTTCTCAGTGTGGGGACAAGGGAGCCTTACTGACTTTAGGCTTGTTTTCATCAACTAGCTCATTCTGTGTAAAGTTAGGTTTAGAAAAAAAAATCTCATAAAAATTAATGCAGCCTGGGGCACCCTTTGTAGAGGCTATATTGAAAATACATCTTAAATGAAAACCCAGGAAATTGTCCCTTCTGTCTTTCACCTATCAGAAGAAGCAATAGAATTCTATAGCCCATTCAGTGGCATATTTAATTAAGCAACCTATCGCTGAATGCACTGGGGGTTGGCTAACAGTGCTTTTCATTGCTGATTTGGGTGACAAAGTATGTGGTGAGATATTCAACAGTCTGGTGGGATGGAAAGAAACTCCCAATTGGTCACACCTACCTATTCCTCCTGGCATGTTGCACTCACTGTGATAATACAGAAAATAGGCTGTCTTTGATTTCTTGAGAAAGTCACTGGACACCAATCTCTTGCCTTTGCTCTTCCACAGTGAGCCCTGACTAAATTTTGTACACACTCCCATTACAGGTGAATAGAGATTTTGTTGTAGGTGGGAAATTTTAGCTTGTCATTGGCAAAAGAAAAGACTTAGGTGCTCATTTTAATCCTAGAACAGAATCATTCCTGATGATCATTCTTTGTTTTGGTGGGAGTTGTTGCCTATCCCTAGTATATGATAGTACTAGTGACAATTAATGGAGTGTTTGCCAGACATGGGCCAACGTATTCCATGTATTTTTCCAATTTTAGCTTGTGAAGTAGATGCTCTTATTCTCTTTTGCAAATGAGGAAGTTAGGACTCAGAAAACTTAAGTAACTTGCCTCTAGTTAAACAACTAGTAAGTGAGAGAGGAAACTCCAGGAGATAGTGGAGGACAGAGAAGCCTGGCATGCTGCAATCTATGGGGTCACAAAGAGTTGGACAAGACTTAGCAACTGAACAACAAAATGATAGAGTGAGGCTTTGGACCTAGAGCTTCTCTAGCCTGCAGCCCATGTCCTTAACCACTACTCTATAAGTGAGAGAGGAAACTCCAGGAGATAGTGGAGGACAGAGAAGCCTGGCATGCTGCAATCTATGGGGTCACAAAGAGTTGGACAAGACTTAGCAACTGAACAACAAAATGATAGAGTGAGGCTTTGGACCTAGAGCTTCTCTAGCCTGCAGCCCATGTCCTTAACCACTACTCTGCTTTGTCACTGTAGGAAACCAAAAAGGTTTGTCATCTCAATACAACTATTAATATTATTCAGGGTTGGGGTTCCCCAGTCTATTGGAATTACAAATTTTGGGAATCTATCTTATGAAATCAGGTCTGTGATGCCTTGGGGGATCCACAGGGCCCTTAAAATTAGATGCAAATATATATGTATGTACTCTGGAGTATGAACCAGTTTTCATCAGCTTCTTCAAGAAGTTTATGACACAAAGATGGTTAATAACTTCCATGTATACCTAAAGCACATATAACACTTGCTATGTGCCATAGTTGCATACACAGTGCTTTATATACATGAATGTAAGCAAACTCATTTCATTATCTCTACAACTAGAGGAGGTTTGATTATCATGCCCATTTTACAGAGGGGGAAACTGAGACTAAGAGAGGTCAGTTGTCTAAGGCTACAAAGCTGTAAAGTGTCAGCACCATGAGGTGAAGTCAAGCAATCTGGCTACTGAATCTGCTTTGAATCACTTTTGACTACATGTTCCTTTTTATTCACTTGTATATCCCCTAGCACAGTGCCTGACACGTAGTAAGTTTTATTGATATTTGTTGAATTGATTTGCGTACTGCCAACCCTGTGTAGATTTTTGTCTGAAGAGTCATTTTTTAAAGTCTGAGGCTCCATAAGTCTTGACTAGATGAATGAAGAGAATCCACATGATCAAAAGATATTAGCAGAGTTTTTCGAGACAAGTGGCTTGGCCAAGTGTCACCATTTTGCTTTCAATCAGGTCTACTCCCCAGGTGACTGTTGTAGTTGATCCCAAGCCCATTCTTCTAGATTGTTCTAAATGGTTGTAAGGTACCTCTGAATGTGATCTAGGCAGCTTTTATGGTTCCATGAATGTATGTGGTTTTTGTGTCCTAATGACTATGTATAACTTTCCCTGCCTCTTACTTCCAAGTGATCAAGCAGAAGACACCCAAACCCTTTGCATGTTGATATGAATCAAGTCTAGGTCTCTACATGGTGTCGAGGGGAGAGGGGAGGGACACGCAAATCCTGTTCAACTACCCCAATACAAGTTTCTAGGTTGGAGCATTCTGAAAAATCAGGACAATTGGCTGTGATTGTGGAGGGTGCAGGGTGAGCTGGAGAGCTGGTAAGTAATGCAGTGGAGCAGCTTGAGTTTTTAATCACCTTGAGTACATGTTCCAAGTTTTAACTTTGTGGCCTCCACTGTTCCCCTCATTTTGCCTACTGCGGTCTCATTTTACTTTTCCATTTTATTCTCTGATCACTGCCGATTAGACCCGATTCCATGCTGTTTCTGTTGCCTGCCTCCCGGCCTGATGGGCCTCTTTGTACTGAGGCAGCTGGCGGCTAGACTTCCCAGAGCCCGGAAGCTTCATTACTCTTTGTTGGCAGTGAACTCCAAAGTTACTGGCTCTGGAGCTGGGTTTTCTCAAGCATGGTAGCTTAACATTTGTTCTCAAAGTTGAAGATTTTGTTCCCCCTAAATTAATCAGATGCATGAGCTAATTATAAACCAGCAAATATTTTAAGAAAACTGCCCTCCAGTAGAGACCCTTGCACGAACTGCAGACTCTTTTCCCAGTAATTAATATGCTCCCTTTCTTTCTTTTGAGGTGGAAAACAGTTGTTGACAAGGACTTTGTACTCATTTGGTTCAAGTAACTAGTTTTATACCTGAAGGACTAATTACAGTAGCAACACCATCTTTTACTATTACGTCTCTCCCTTGAAGAACTCAAAGCCATTTATAACAGTTGGATCTTGAGGGCTAGCTTAACTAGAAATACAGCTAACATTTTTAATCGAGCCCTTGTATATTCAAAAGGTAATAAAATATAGCTAACATTTTTAATTGAGCCCTTGTACATTCAAAAGGTAATAATTCACACAATGAGAAGAGACAATACATCTATGACAAGAAGAAAGTAAATTGGCAAAGGGGTTATTTAAACTGCCAAGTAGAGCCCACTTTTAGAAGTGCCAGTTCGTATGAGAAGAACTGGTAAGTAGGTACAAGACATTCCATTAACAGACTCAGAATCTGAAGGTTAAAAGCCATATAGTACAGCTGTTCAATACTCAGAAAACATTTGTTGAGCAAAGCAATGTGCTGGACCCTGAGAATACAATTATTTTGGCAACAGCTTTATTGTGATATAATAATAAAAAAAGAACATACAATTCACCCATTTGAAATGTTCAGTTCAGTGATTTTTAGTATATTCAGAGTTCTACAATCAACTCTATAGTCAATATTAGAGCATTTTAAACATCCTGGAAAGAATTCTCATATCCTAGTACTCTCCCCAGTCCCCCCATCTCCCTCAGCCCTAGGCAACCACCAAGGGGATACAAATTCGATTAAAACATGGATCTGCCTTTGAGGAGTTGGCAAGCTATTGAAAGAGATCTCAAGCAGATAAAATGTACCCACCATAGCATCCTAGAATGTTGATGCTGAGAGAGGCAAAGCAGACTATGGGATATAATCTTCTCATTTGACGTATGAGGAAACTGAGGCTCAGAGAGGAGAAACTGATTCACCCAAGGATGCACAGATAGCAAAGCCAAGATGAAAACTCATGTATGCTGCCATCTTAACACACTACAACACTAAATACAACATCCACTTTTGCAGCACAGTGGCAGTTAAGAGCATAGATTCAAGAGCCAGATTGTCTGAATCTGACTCTCATCTCCTCCTTTTATAGGCTGTGTAACCTTGGGCAAGTCATTTAATCTCTCTGAACCTCAGTTTCCTCTATTGTTGAATTAGAATAATAATGGTACCTACCCTACATGTCTGTTGTGAACATTAAATGAGTTAATGCATGTTAAGTGCTTGGAAATGGTGTTTGCAACAGAAGAATTATATGTTTTTTTTTTTAATTTCAAAAATTTTTATTGGAGTATGAAAGTGAAAGTTAGTCACTCAGTCATGTCCAACTCTTTGTGACCCCATGAACTGTAGCCCACCAAGCTCCTCTGTCCATGGAATCTCCAGGCAAGGATACTGGAGTGGGTTGCCATTTCCTTCTCGAGGGGATCTTCCTGACCCAGGGATCAAACCCAGGTCTCCCACATTGCAGGCAGACTTCACTGGCTGAGCCACCAGTTGATTTAAAATGTTGTGTTAGTTTCTGCTGTACCAGAAAGCTATTCAGTTATACATANTACTGGAGTGGGTTGCCATTTCCTTCTCGAGGGGATCTTCCTGACCCAGGGATCAAACCCAGGTCTCCCACATTGCAGGCAGACTTCACTGGCTGAGCCACCAGTTGATTTAAAATGTTGTGTTAGTTTCTGCTGTACCAGAAAGCTATTCAGTTATACATATACATATATCCACGCTTTTTTAAGATTTTTTTCCATAGAGGTCATTACAGATTATTGAGTAGAGTTACTTGTGCTATACAGTAGGTCCTTATTAGTTATCTATTTTATATATAGTAGTGTGTATATATCAGTATAAATCTCTCAATTTATCCCCCTCTCTTTCCCCCCGGTAACCATAAATTTGTTTTCTACATCTGTGACTCTACTTTTTTTTTTTTTTGTCAATAAGTTTAGTCGGACCCATTTTTAAGACTTCACATATAAGCAATATCATAAGATATTTGTTATAAGTGGTTGTTATAATGCTATTACCTAGTCCTTGAATATGAAAACACATTTATTATTAGATCCTAAGACAGGCTTTACATATTTGTTCTTCAGCTTTTAAATCCTGATTTCCTTAATGGATAGTTTCTGTTCACTTTGCTCCAACATATACTTTTGAATGGGCTTCCCTTGTAGCTCAGTCAGTAAAGAATCTGCTTGCAGTGCAGGAGAGCCAGGTTCAATCCCTGGGTTGGGAAGATCCTCTGGAGAAAGAAATGGCAACCCACTCCAGTATCCTTGCCTAGAAAATCTCATGGAGAGAGGAGCCTAGTGGGCTGCAGTCCATGGGATTGCAAAGAGTTGGGCACAACTGAGCGACTAACACTTACTTATACTTTTGAATGTTACGTGCTGGATATAAAAAAGATGTTTAAGAAATAGTCCATAGACTTAAGGAATTCAGACTCAAGTGAACAGATAGAGCAGATGAAAAGCTGTAGATCAAGCTATAGGAGCTGCCCCCAAGTGAAGTACACACAAGTATAGAGGGTATTGGAAAGGCTTCATCAAAGCAGTGGTCTTTGATATGAGTTTTGAAATCTGAGTTGGATTTCATCTGGCTAAAAGGGATGAGAGAAGTCATTCTAGATTCGCGCAACTGCAGAAGCACAGGAAAGCAAATATTTGCCATGGTAAGAGAAAGGCTAAGTGTTCTTTGTGTCCAGAGCATAACAAGTGAGCGTGAAAATATAGATTGGGACTGTACTTGATAGAAAAAGAGAAGAGAATTGATAATTATGGGCACTGACTATACAACAGGCTCTGGAAAGTACAAGTACTGAATATGTATAAGGTAACTCATTTGATTCTGACCATCATTCCGAGGAAGCAGATGCAGAGCGGTAGAGTAAACCGATCAATATCACATCTAGCAAGTCTCAGAGTCTAGATTCAGACTGAATTCTCCCTCTGACCCTACTGCTCATGCTCCTGCCACATACCACAGCAGCCCCTGGACTTGCATGCCAGTTTGGGCATTATGAAAAATGGGAGCTTNAGAGTAAACCGATCAATATCACATCTAGCAAGTCTCAGAGTCTAGATTCAGACTGAATTCTCCCTCTGACCCTACTGCTCATGCTCCTGCCACATACCACAGCAGCCCCTGGACTTGCATGCCAGTTTGGGCATTATGAAAAATGGGAGCTTTTGAACATGGAGCAAACATGTATTCATTGTAGTTTTGTTTTTTTTTTTTTTACTTATGTATTCATTTATTTATCTGCTTTCTCTGGCAGTAGGGTAGAGGACGGTTTAAGTAGAGGAGAGATCAGAGACCCAAAGTAATCCATTGTGAAGCTTTTACAATATGTAAAAGGTCATGAGGACATAGACTAAGATCATGGCAATGGTGAAGTAGAGACACAAATAAGAGAGAGGCTGGCTGGACAGGACATATGACCAGTCTGACATGTTAGGGCAGAGGTGAATGAGAGTCAACCTGGTTGAGAGACCCTGGTTTTCCAGTAAGATGTGGATCACAGTGCTACTCAGTGAAATAGGAAGCCTGGGCAGAGGCATGGATTTGGAGAAGGAAAGAAAGTGAGTTCAGTTTGGTTGCAGTTAGACTTTCTCTGAGATTTCCAAGTGTAAATGCCCAATAAGCAGATGGATATATTGATCTGAAGCTTGAGGGACAACAAGGACAGAATTTGGGCAGAAGAAATGTAGTAAACAACCAAAACCAAGAGGAAACAATTGAAGAGGACTCGGAATGAGGGAGAGATCACCAAAATCATGGGAGAAGGGGATTTCAATAAGGAAGATGTGGTCAGTATTGTCAAGTGCTACAGAGTGGCCAAGTCAGATAGACTGAAAAATGTCCCTTTGATTTAGTAATTAAAGAGGCTGTTGAGGAATAGGAAGGTGATCAAGTCTCTGTTAGGGGTGGAAATCACGTGACAGTGGTTTAAAATATGAATATGAAGTGGATATCTGGAGACACTGAGTATAGACTACTCTTTCCAGAAACTTGTCTAATAAGGTGTGTAGAGTGATGCCAGAATCTTGAAGGCAAAGCAGATTTCAGAGAAATTATCTTTAAGATGGGGAAATCCAATCACATATTTTGATAGAAATGAGTTAGTCGGCAGGCACCTAATAAATGGGGAGAAATAAGATAATTGATAAATATCCAAGAGAAGCAGGAGAACATAGCTACTGGACCACAGAGAGATGATTAGCTGTGGACTTGAGCCCCTCCTCTGAGATAAGGTTATGAAGAAAAATGCACAGGGTACAGATAAACTAAGAACTTTTTTTTTTTAACAGAGTCTGAGGCATTCGTGATTTGTTCCTTCTTTAATTTAGAATTCTCTACTTGTCTAAGAAACCTTGTTCCATTTATACCGTGTAAAATACTTATGGAGACAACAATAACAAAAACAAACAACTCGACTAGGCAAAGAACTTGAGTAGATATTTCTCTCCCAAAAGATATACAGATAACCAATAAGCACATGAAAAGATGCTCAACATTATTCAGTTCAGTTCAATTCAGTCACTCAGTCATGTCATCTTTGCGACCCCATGAATCGCAGCACACCAGGCCTCCCTGTCCATCACCATCTCCTGGAGTTCACTCAGACTCACGTCCATCGAGTCCCTGATGCCATCCAGCCATCTCATCCTCTGTCGTCCCTTTCTCCTCTTGCCCCCAATCCCTCCCAGCATCAGAGTCTTTTCCAATGAGTCAACTCTTCAGAAAGGCAAATCCAAACCACATGTCATCTCCATTCAGATGGTTATGAAATACCCTCCAAACAAAAATAACAAGAGTTGCTGAGGATGTCAATACTTTGGCACCCTTGTGCATTGCTGGTGGGAAAGTTGGTTGGATAGTTTAGCTGATCAGGGCCAGACTTGGCCGGGCAGAGCTGAACTCAGTTGCAGTTAGCAGGTGCGTCAGCTAGGGGTTGGCTTTTCTAGGATGGCCTCAGCTGCAATGACTTATATCTCCTCTTCAGGGCCTTTCATCCTTGAAAAAATTAGCCCAGAATTGTTCTCAAATTACTGCACAGGTCTGTCTTACAAGAGAGCAAGTGGTAATGCACACAAGTTTTTCAAGTCTCTGACTGTATCTCCTTTGCTCTTACCCCATTGGAGAAAGCGAGTCACATGGCTGAGTTCAGATTCAGAGTGAGAGGGGTCTACAGAGTTACAGGGCAAAGGGCAAGGTTATAGAGAGGCTATTAACTGGGAGCACTAATGCAGTTAATCTATTCTAGAATGTTAAAGAAAGTCGGGAAATCTGCATATTTGATGAGCATCCCTAAGTGATTCTTATGCAGGTGATTCATGATCATCATTTTCAGGAATACCAGTCTGGTGTCTCTTGGCATCAAGATTATAACTGTGATCATGAAAGGTTCAGAAATCTAGGCATTGTGAGTCAGGGAGCAAATATCCTTTTCCTCAGTTCTAGCACGTGAATCAGGCTGCTTGGTTCCTTGAAGGCAGAGGCTTAAACAAAATTTTATCTGTGTTTCAGACAATCTGATATAATCATTTAATTTTTACAAAGAACGATGCAGTTGGAGTTAACCTGATAAGGTATTATTGTTCGATGCAGGTCAGGAAGTCATTGTTTGTTTTGTGTTGCTGTTATTATGTGTATTTCTGTCCCTGGGAAGCTCATAGTAATGTAAATGAAGCATCATGGGGTGGTTTATGGGGCATGGATAAGATCATAAAGTAGAGACTGTTGCTTGGACAAGACCTTTCTCAGAAGACTAATCCATGCAAGGAGAAAATGAGCAGGAAGAAACTCCACAGTGAATTCCCTGGTGGTCCAGTGGTTAGGACTCGGTGCTTTGACTGCTGAGGGCTTGTGTTTAATCTCTGGTTGGGGAGCTAAGATCCCACAAGCCGAGTGGCCAAAAAAAAGAAAGAAAGAAAGAAAAGGGAAAAAAGAAAACTCCATTTATTTAGATGGTCGTGTGAGGATTTTGTTCCTCAGACCTTTAGTCAAAATGGGGGATTAGACACATGCTTGAAGATGTCTGTTCCCCATGCAGGTCATGTGTGAGTATAGTAAAGGCAGGGGCCATGGTACTGTGGGATTTGGCATCTGTAGTGCTTCCCACAGAATCAGTGCTGAAGATACTTTTGTGGGATGAATCTCTGCAGACTGCTCAGATCCACTACTCTCAGAAATTCTGATTGAGTAGGGTAAAGTGTTCCTTCCAGTGTGGTCCTGAAGCCATGTGGATCAGAATCACCTACCTAAGTGTTAGTCGCTCAGTCGTGCCTGACTCTTTGCAATCCCGTGGACTGTAGCCCACCAAGCTCCTCTGTCCATGGGATTCTCCAGAATTTGTTTAAAATCTGATGCCTGGGTCCCACCTTCTACTTCCTGCATTTCATGCCTGAGAAACCCTCCTTTATACATTTGCGGAATCCATGAATCCACGTCACTGCCACTCAAGCAGTCTTGTATGGAGGCAGTGTGGCGGCTCATTGTCTACCCAGGCCCTGCTGAGAGAGTCCCTAGAGGGAAGGCTCTTATCAGCGTGCTGATCTGCTGACCACCATGTACCAGCTCTGTTCACATAACTGAGGGCCCTCATTTAGCGACTCAGCTTCAATTTCCTCATGTTTGTCACTTTTTGGACTCTTCTCCTGGGGAGCCAGAGTTTGAATTGTCAGCATCCTTATTCTGAGGCATGGACATTGGCTCTTCACCCCCATAGGGTCCTGGAATTCTGAACTGCCAAGTAGCAGTTGCTTCCAAAAGACTTTCTTTGCCTAGTGTCTTAGACTATGTTGATTTTCCAGTTGCTGGGATTGGGGGTGGGGGGTGGGCAGTGTCGAGCAGTGAGCCCTGGGCACTGCAGAGTTTCAAAATAGAATCTCCTTTGCACCACAGCCTTTAGTTACAGGAATCACTTATATTACAGGCAGACTTAAAAATGACAAAACGAATGGGATACTTTTTTCCCCAGTCTGAAAGAAAAGTATGTTAATTTAAGTGTGGAGCATGACATTTGGAAATGTGAAAAGAGTTTTTTGGGGAGTCATTGGGGGGTTGAGTGGAACAGCTCCCTTTTGTGTGTGTGTGTGTGTCTCTCTCTCTCTCTCTCTTTTTTTTTTTTTGTTCACCCTTTGTCTTATTCAGATAATAATTTTAATGTACCCACCTGATCTTCTGGAGCAGAGATTTAGGGAAAGCCGTTTTCTGAGCAGCTCCCCAGGGTAAGATTTGCAGATGGGTGAGAAAAGGCTGTGGGGAAACTTTTAGACAGCAAGTGAATGCACCAAGTCAGCCAAGCTTGAAGTGTCTTATGGGCTGGGTATCCTCAAGTGCAGTTGCATAAGAGGTTTCAGGAACTTTCCTACTGGGAGCAAATATCCAGACACGGGTGCTCAATTTCTCCCAGGCCTCTTGAGTGAATGCAAACAGAAGCCCTCTGTCATGACATTACCTTCGAAGCTGTGAGCCTTTTAGTGCTAGTGCTGTTTTGCTCTGATGCCCAGAACACTATGCCTTCAGTTACTTTCTTAGTGTCCTTTTGTCTAACTTGTGTTAATATTTCAGCCAAAAATCATGCCTCATGACTTTTCTATTTCCAATGCATTGGCTTCTCACAGCAAAGAATCTATCAGCTGTTTCTTGAATTGTTTTGAGTCTTTGTAGGTGTTAACATTTCCCATTTTGCCACATTCAGCAACTTTGCCTGCTAAAGAGCTACAGAAACTGAGTCAAGAGAGAAGCCAGTCTCTATTTGGATGGGCCCTGACACTGTCTAGTCCCTTCTCCCATCGCCTACCCCTTCAGGACTCACCTTCATCCAACTCTGCCCATCTGACCTCTTTTCTTTGTAGGTTACTTTTATTGTTTTATCTCAATCAACTATGAAAAAAATCAAGCATTTTAAATACTTGAGAACTCAAGGAAAATCAAGTCTCAGTGCCTTAGACTTTAACTGAATCGTGGCTGCCTTAGGTCCACTAGTTCATGTACCTGATGGCATTTTCATTGCAACCATTGTATTCATGTCTTCCTGAGAGAGGACTTCATACTATAGGGGTAGTCCAATTAGAGTGGACCTAGCAGTCCTGTTCTGTATAAAGTGTGGTAGTGATAAGGAGTGGGGGGAGTCTTAGAGTCAGTGTGATGTGTTTCCAATCCTGGCCCCTCTACGTAGTAACCCCATCCTTGGGCAAGTCATTTCACCTTCCTTATGTCTGTTTTTTCACTTGTAAAATGAGGAGAACACTAGACGCCCCCTCACAGGTTGTCTGTGAGGATTACATGAGGGACTTTAAATAGCCTAGCACAGTCCTTGGCACCTATCATGGACTCAGATGTCATCATAAATATTATTACTGCCTTACCCCCTCAGGTAGGAATAATACAAGGTGCTATACATTGTTCCCCAAGGTCAGGGGTTAGCAAACTATGACTCAAAGGCCAAATGCAGTGTGCTTGGGAACTAACAGTGATTTTCACATTTGTAGTCAGTTGCAAAAAAGTTAAAAGAAGAATGCTGTTTGTGATATGGGGAAATGACATGGAATTCAGATTTCAGTGTTCATAAATAAAGTTCAATTCGAACATAGCCATGCTCATGCATTTATGTATTGTTTCTGGCTGCTTCTGCTCTTCAATGGCAGAGTTCAGTAGTTGCACCAGATATCATATGGCCTGGAAACGAAATATTTCCTATCATGCCACTCCCCACTCTGGGGCATTTAGCTGTCTGGAAGATCATAGGGATGGAGAGTCTGGGAATTACTTGCAGACTATCAGCACTTATATCCCCGAACTCATGTGTCTGTGTGTCTGTGTTGTGCTGAGTGATTTATAAGGGAAGCAATTTTATAAGTTCATGTAGGACAAACGAGATGAGGTTTTTGTGGCATTTTTAGCTAAGGGTTCACTTTGTGCCTTGAAAGGATTAGGAAGAATTTTAAGAGTCGTGGCAGTATTGGTTAGATGGATATACAGCCTCTTTTGTTTTTCTTTCCTCCATCAGAATCTTCTCTTGAAGGAGGAGAGAATGTATGATTAGCTTCTCTTTGTAAAACAGATGGAATTGCTCTTATTTAGGTGTACCATCATTCTGAGCAGTTGGTTCTGAATGTGACACACCAAGGCCAAGTCGCATGTCAGCAAATATCAATCACCTTAGCACCCTGTTCTCCCTTAAAAGACAGTTTCTGTAGAGAAATGCAAAATCTTAGAATATCCAGATTGGAAGGAGATCGATCAGGATGATATTCATATTAATATTGCTCTGCTGATAGAGATACAATATCCTGTTGGAAGGCAAAATATTGTATAATGAACAACTCCTAGTCCATTCAATCTGTTCCAACAGGATGGCCTTTAATGGGTGTTTGAATACTGGAATTAATTTGAATACCTGTAAGATATTAAATTTAATATGCTCTACAAAATGTGAAATTGTTGAGATACACAATACCCAGTTTTGAATGAGAGTGGGGAGGATAGGAATGTTTACCATTCTGGAGGTAGAAACTCTGAGCTCTGGTCTGCAGGTCCACCTTCTGGCCGACCATAATGAAATGCCTTTTTAGGACGGATGAGTTATGCATAGGGCCGGGGAAGAGGTGGATGATCTGGAGGGTTGGTCTCTGAAGGAAAAGGTTGTTTTAGCTGAGCTGTGCAGACATAGCAATCTGGGTCTTTGTGTCAGCAAGGGGTCCTAGGCTGTGAAGCTGCAGACTGACCTGCTGCAAGGGGAAGGAGGAAGGCAGGGAGGCTGGAGAGTTTTTAGACCAGATCTTGCTGAGAAGATCTCGGAATCTCCAACTCCTCCCCTGCTCTTCTGTCCTTCACACTTACAGGACTGGTGTTAGGGGAGATATATTTTTTTAATAGCTAACTCTCCCTTGGTTTGCCCCCATGCTTCTGTGTACAACCAACAGGCCAAGGTGACAAAGACTAGCAAAGGCCAGAGGTAGCCCCATGTAGATAGAGCTGACACTCCAAGTTCATCAGACACATAATCTACCAAACAATCTTACCTTACATCCTGAGCTTTCCTATCACAGTCTTCTTTATGGGGTGGGGCCTGGCCTCTTTTTCCCTGTAGCCCTCCTTCCTTTCATATTGTACCCCGAGAACCACACTGACAATGTGGACAGTGACAATCGGTGGCTATTTATTTACATATCCATCAGAATGTCCTCTCTGTACACTGTACTGGTGTCGACTTCCATCTTGATGGGTTTGGACATGTGGTGGCAGTCTGGCTATTTCAATAAGCTGCTTTCAAGAGGAATCCGTTTGAAAGCTCAAACTACCACTCCAGTGGAAGAGCAGAGCCAATGACTCTGTCTTGTGACTGGATTAAGCAGAAGGGCAGTGAACATGGCTAGAGGTGTTAGCACCCTGCAATCTAAAGAATGTGGGCTTCAACCTCTTCCCCTAGGATAAGGCCAAGAGGAACTTTTTGGCTTCCAGTCTCTGGTGCATGTATTTTCTTGTATCTGTGCCTCTTCTAAGTGGTGGCTAGTGTGATGGACGTGACCGGCGTGGGACAAGGTGACACTGTGGCTGCACAGGGATATTGGTAACTCCCACAGACTCATTCAGCCTCCTAAGCTCAGGGAAGAAGCCTGAGTAAGAAAACCAAATGTCAACAGTCTTTCTGCATGTTTCTTCCCTGGAGTCACACTTTTAGAACAGGCATAGGCTTAAAGGTATAAATAAAGCCAATTATTTGAGTTTGCCATTGACTTTCATATATAAATTATCAATATAGTTTTGATTCAATGATAAAAACAACAGTCTGGGAGTTTTAAGCCCTGTCATAGTAGTGAAGCAGTTGACAGCAAGAGCCTTCTGGTCTGGTGCTGTCTCTTTGTACAGAGAATCGGGTGTTAACCTTATGTCTGCTGCTTAAGAAAAGCTGCTTTTTAAAAAATATTTCATATATGCCAGGCATCTTCAAAAGGCCTAAAAATATTATTTAATTTAATACCACCAATTATTCTAGGAGGTAGGTTAAGAAGGAAATGGCAACCCACTCCAGTGTTCTTGCCTGGAGAATCCCAGGGACAGGGGAGCCTGGTGGGCTGCCGTTTATGGGGTTGCACAGAGTCGGACATGACTGAAGCGACTTAGCAGCAGCAGCAGGTTACTATTTTTATACACATTACAAATAGGGAAACTGGGGCTCCAAGAGTCACTTGTCCAGAGTTCTTGAAATTCTAAGGCAAATCAGCCTGACTTCCGGTCTTAATTCGTTGCACCATGTTGGTGAATTTCTGCAGGGTGAAGGGGAGGTGCCTTCCTGGAGCCCCATGGTTCCCTTGGCCTTGAGTGAGTTTTCACATATTATCAACTGTCCTTGGATAGATTAGTTAGCTTCCTAGAGGTTGAGCAAGAAGTCGTCTTCTAGAGGGAACAGCTGGTCTGCTCTGTTTTTCAAATCTCCAAGTTGATTTTGGAATGAAGGCTTGTTTTCCCAGGAAAGTGTTACTATTTTTCCATCTCCCTCTCTTCTGTGAAATGCGAGAGATAGCAGGCAGCCTTGCCTCAGGAGCAGACCACAAACCATGAGGATGGAGAAAAGAGGCGTCTGGCTTTCCTTTCAGATCAAAGCTAACTACAAAGGTAGTGTGACACACACCTATTGAAATGTGTTACCATCACTGAGCTGCCAGGCCTTTAGGCCAAAGCAGTAAGCAGAGTACATAAATGACTGTCATTATTTTTATGTGTCTGGGGTTTTGTTTCTCTACTGGGTTAGGTCTTCACTAGCTATAGTAACACTATGATAGCTTTCTTTAGTACCGTTTATGGCCTTACTTGTTCTTATCGCCAGCCTTTCACACACACCTCCATTAAAGAGTAGATTTATCTAATTGCATGTTATGCAGGTATTTTGTATTATAAACAATGTTTAAATGTATTCATTTGAAACAGGTCACAATTAAAATCTACAAACACTGTAAGCCTCTATAAAAGCTCCACCATCCACCTTATAGCTTAGCATTATTTCCTCTAGAAAGGAAAAACATCTCATCCTGTATTTCTCTGATGTACCACTTTTTTGTTATCAATAAAAACAAAAGACATATGTTTAATTGGATCCCTTAGGTATCGATTAAAGAAGATTTGGATTCCTGCTTGCCAGGATGGTTCCATAGAGCATCTTAGAACTATCCTTTTTCTCAAATCCTTTGAGGATGCACCCATTTTAATATTTTCCTTCCAACTACCAGGTTAAATCCAGGTTAAATGCTACTCACTTAAGTTCAGGCAGCAAAAGTTCTCCAGGAACATCCTAGGGACCCAAGATAAGGCCACCTTACATTTTATTCCCATGTTGGACCAAGGGAGGAAGGAAACAGCTGCCACTTGGCACTGAAATCCTGCTGATCTGGGTGTCCAAAGTGTTGGAAGTTAACTGTGTAATCCATTGGAGGACAACCCTAACAAGTCCCCTTTCCAAATCAAGACAGTTAATATTTCTTTCCATACTTTACCTCATAATCAATATTCCATTTTCAAGGTAGTAAAACTAATCAAATCATATAAAATGAATCTTGCACAAGAGGAGGGAGGTAGAATGAATAAGCCACAAAGGGGGCTGACTAGAAGATAGGAGAATGTTTGTAACCATGTGATGTCTTTTCTGTGTGTTAACGTCTTCTGGAAGCCTGAGCTAACCTCTGTGATATGGGGCTGCTCATTTGTCCCTTGAAACACCAGAATCAGGAGGCAGGAAAATACTCAGAAACCAGTCATGTTCTTGTGATCCTTCTGTGTGGTATTTTACTGTTCCTAGTGATAAAATTGGGCATGTGGTATGACGAGGTTCTCCTGACTCCAGGGCAGGCTGTGGGCCTGTGATAGGCATATGGGGCAGCAGTCAGCATAGGGGATGGTGGTAGTGAGATGCTCTGGACCACTGTTCTGGCATCTTCTAGACTCTTAAGAATTGGTCATCTCTCATACTCCACCTTACCTTATCTTTACTGTGCCCTTTCCCTACACCCTTTGCCAACAAGTAAGGAGAAAAGCCTGTCCTGTAAGGTCTTTCCAAGAGAAAGAGAATAATAGTTTAGGTTTACTGAGAACTTTTGAAATACACTAGGCATCTCACATGAAGTATCTCATTCAGTCCTTTCCACAATCCTGTGTTATCCTCACATTACAAATTAAGGAAGTGAGGCTCACGGAGAGGCTATCCTGCCCTTCATGCTGATCATAAAGCCAGTCACCGGCAGAAGCAGGTGCAACAGCTCAAAAATGAAAGAGGGCACAGTACTTCACATGAAGACTGACACTGGCCATGTCGGGGATGAAATACAGTGACCCAGGTATCAGTGTTTAAGGGCTTACATGGGAAAGCGTTGTCTTACTGTAGTACTTCGCCTTTCTCATTTGTGTCTAATTAGAAATAGTTTCAGTCAGATACACATTTCCAGGAGCATTTGTAATTATCCCAAGTCCTATCCACCAGTTTCTCTGAAGAGGCTTCCATGGCCTAGAAACTTACCTCTTATTAATGCTGCTGCTCCGTCTTAAAAGTTCTTCCCTTTGGTATGAGGTGAGGTGAGGCGAAGTTGCTCAGTCGTGTCCGACTCTTTGCGACCCCGTGGACTGTAACCTACCAGGCTTGTCTGTCCATGGGATTCTCCAGGCAAGAATACTGGAGTGAATTGCCATTTCCTTCTCCAGGGATCTTCCCAACCCAGGGCTCGAACCTGGGTCTCCCACATCGGAGGCAGACGCTTTAACCTCTGAGCCACCAGGGAAGCCCAGGCTTCCTTTGGTATAGTTGACCTTTGGTATAGTTGACCTTTCACCACAAAGAACCAAGATGGCATCTTACTTTTCTGATGGGCCACTAGAAATTGTCAAAAGATCATTAGGCTTGAGGGCATAAATTGGTCATAATCCAGTGTCTGGGGAAAGGGCATACAATAACTTCATAAAGTGGATTGATGTTACTCTAGTAATTTATTTAAGAAACATCTACTGAACACTTACTCTGGGTCAGGCCCCTTGCTGGGTCTGGGGACACAAAGATGAAGGAATTTCCATCCTTGAGGAGATCACAATCAGGTAGGGGAGAAAAGAGGTAAACAGATGATTATAGCGCTTGGCTGAGTGCTACTGTGAAGGTGCACACTCTGCATGCTGAGTGCTTTGGGAGTGTGGACACTTGGGACTTCGTGGCTGGATAGTGGCAGCTCAATGAGAAGATCTGGAGGCCTGTCCACACTAGACTCGGCATCAGCCTCAAGCCAAACGCTTGTCTTCTCAAAATGATTTTATTTAAAAAATCAATTTTTTACTATGCTAACTCAAATGATATATTCTGTAGAGGTTTACTGGACCATTTTTCCCTTTAAAATAACTAATAACTAATAACTGTATGGTTTGACATGCTTTGGGGCATATTTTTATAAAGTAGCGCAGATAGGACAGTGCTGGAATGCATTGGTGTGCTATGAAGCCTGAATTACAGTAACACACAAACAAATGCACCTTAAAAAGCATAAAGAAAAGCAAAATGCTTCAATTCATTAAGCACAAAGAGGCAGCGTGGCATGGGGAATGATGATTTGCAAACAGGAAGACAAGGGTCCCTGCCGGCTCTTCTGCTGGGTGTCCCTAGGAGGTCCCTGTGCCTCTCTGGACCTCAGTTTCCTGGTGGGTAGAATAGGTGGTGGATGAGAATCTCAATCTCAAGCCCTCCATTCCTTTATGAGTTGCTAAAATCCTGGACTTCTCTGACAGCTGTGTGATTGGGCAGTTCTGAATCCCATTTTCCTTGTCAAGTTCCAGACAGGAGAAAGAGCTCAGAATTCCAATCATGATGGGGTTCTTGGCAAGCAGGTTTTACAGGGTGGTAAGGTAATCAATCTGCAGTTCGACAGTCCGAAGGCCTCAGCTTTCATCTGACTTGGAAAATACCAGGAGCTTGGGATTATGGCTTCCAACCACATGATTTTGCTTTGAGGTTAACATACTTTTTTCCAACAATTACGTAGCACTCTTCATCCACCAAGTACCCACTGCAATCAAGGAGAAAGGACATGACAGATTAAATGAATCTTTGTGTGTTTTTAGTACTGGTGGGCTACAGACTCCTTGGAATTGAAGTTACTTCGATTTTTTTGAATTCAGCCTAATAGCCTCCATCAGAATGCTTTTGCCTTCCCAGAATCCACTTGTGAAGGACCAGCAGGTGGGCTAATCAAGGAGTACTAAAGTTTTCTGGCTCAAAGAACATAATGCAGTTTATTTACAAATCTCACCATTCACCTCTGCCCTACGTTTTCTTTCCTTTCTATGATTTTAGCACTTGGGGTTTTTAGTAAACTCTCAGTTCCATAATGTAGGCTAAAAAATAATGTCAGTATGGCAGAGATTCAGCCCTCACTGAAAACATAGGAGGTGACCAAATACAAAGCATCCTTGCCTCCCTTGTCCCTTTCAGGGACTCTGAATAGCCCTGTTGCCATCATTCCATGGATTGGGCTGTATCTATAGATTAATTTCAAAGCCACACTGCTGTTCAGACTTGAGCATTGCGTTTTATGGGATGGGCACTGGAAGGACAATGAAAGTCCTTGAGAAATTGCTCCCCTTAAATTTACCAATCCACATGTGATTGCCACTTTTAACACAAATCAGGGCACAGTTATTCACTTTCTATTGAAAACATATGGTGAGTATTTAGAGCTAGCCCTAGTCCAGACCCAGTCATGGTGGCATCGAGCAGAGTCAGAATTGAAAAGTGGAAAATGGTATCCAGGTGGCAGAAGGAATTCAATAGGGGGGATGGGAAATATTTATTGTTAAGGAGCTTTCATAAGGAGAGCAGAAATGTTAGATGTGATTTGCAGGTCCGTAGGAAGGCAATATCTGCCTCGAAAGTAGAAATTTGCAGAGGATTCTCACTATTTATGTGCCTCACCCTTGACCCAAACCATCCTTCTGCCCTCTTCCCCTGAACATGCTTAATAAATATGATTATGCTTTGAGAATTTATTCAAAATAATATCTGCACGTGATCAGTAAGTGCTCCATGCCAGGCACCTTGGTGAAGGTTTGATTCACATTTTCTCATGTCCTACTTGCAAGGATCTTGTGAGAGGGAGGTCATTAGCTCCATGCTGCGTGTGTGTGCGCTAAATTGCTTTAGTCGTATCCAGCTCTTTGTGATCCGGTGGATTGTAGCCTACCAGACTCCTCTGTCCATGGGATTCTCCAGGCAAGAATACTGGAATGTGTTGCCATGCCCTCCTCCAGGGCATCTTCCCAACCCAGGGACCAAACCCAAGTCCCTTTTGTGTCCTGCGCCAGCAGGTGGGTTCTTTACCACTAGTGCCACCTGGAAAGCTCTGTGTTACAGATGAGAAAACTGAGGCTCAGACATTAAACCAGCCAGATCTGCCTAAGTAGTCCTGGGAATGGGAGCACCTGGGTCTCTCTCCCGGGGAAGTTTCCAGACAACTCCATGTTACTTCAGCCCCCAGGATTGCAGTCAAGCAGAGGGAAGAAGGCGGCAAGTGATGGCTTTGAAACACTTGCCAAATGGCTTCATCACCATCCCCTTCCCTCCCAGTGTCAGTGGAGTAGAGGGAAGGTGTGGTCCCAGCCAGGCAAACAGGGGAAGGAAAAAGCTGAAAACACATGTATATTTCTCCCAGTTGAACTGTCTTTTCCTTTGTCCCCCTAGGAATTCTGCCACCTGTAGGTTTTCAGGGACCATGAAACTGAGACTGCAGTCCTAGGCAGTGGAAGAGGGTTAGAGGTCAGAAGATATGACACCAAGGCCAGCTTTACCAATAATGAGGTGTGTGACTGTGGGCAAATTACATAACTATTACTACTAATACAACTTCTGCATCTGTGCAGTGAACATCACCATCCCTTCCCACTGTGTATTCCTCAATCATGGTAAAGATTAAAATGAGGAGATTATATGAGAGTATTCTAGAAATCAGAAGTGCCACATAAATATAAGTGACTATGAGAAATGTAAGACAGGGTGGTCATGTAACTGACATCATCCATTAGATGAGAGTAAATTGGTACTATCCATCCCCTTGGTGGACAAGCTTTCTTGTCCTTAAAGGCCATTTCCAGAGAAGAAGGAAACATTCATCTAAGCTCCAGCACCACATTTCTGTATAAGAACTAGTTTGAGATTTAAATGAACCCTGTCTCTCAAGACACCGCCTTGCATCTATTCTGTATTCAAATTTATTTATCTAGAGACAAAATTGTGCTTTCTTGAATTCTACTCACACTATATGCAAGCAGATCAAATGAGGTGTTGATCCAGCAAAATGGCAAGTAGCCTTTTGCTTCCTTGAAATTGCTAATTTTACAAATGGCAGGCTGTTGAAACGTGGCATGGAATATCTATTTTACTAGACTCTGGCAACATGGGCACATATGGTCTTGTCAAGAATGAATCACACACAATTCCAGGTTTATAATTAAGCAGTGGAAATTCCGAAAGGAATAACAATATGAACAAAGTCAGATTTAGATTGCTGTTTGTCAGCTTTCTCTCAGGCTCCTTCCTTGGTACATTATTGGCAACCTAGCTACTTTGATTCTTTTGCTCTGAGAAAATGTTTAATTGGGAAACACCAAACATCTTCGCCTTGACTCTAATTGTACTTGGTTTAACATCTGTATACCATGCTTCAGTTCAGTTCAGTTGCTCAGTCGTGTCTGACTCTTTGCGATCCCATGAATTGCAGCACGCCAGGCCTCCCTGTCCATCACCAACTCCCGGAGTTCACTCAGACTCACGTCCATCGAGTCCATGATGCCATCCAGCCATCTCATCCTCTGTCGTCCCCTTCTCCTCCTGCCCCCAATCCCTCCCAGTATCAGAGTCTTTTCCAATGAGTCAACTCTTTGCACGAGGTGGCCAAAGTACTGGAGTTTCAGCTTTAGCATCCTTCCTTCCAAAGAACACCCAGGGCTGTTCTTTTTCAGAATGGACTGGTTGGATCTCCTTGCAGTCCAAGGGACTCTCATGCTTAGAGTATCATAAAGAATAGAAGAAGAACAAGCATATAGGTCAAGCAAAATGTTCTTATATAAATATTTAGGTTAATATAATACCTTCTCCCACCAAATTTGAGCTTCTGATCAACTCCCTGGCAGGCCAGCCAAGATTAATAAGTAAGATAGGGACCATTTTTAGAAAGCTTGTCTCTCTCTCTCTCAATCTTAATCTCTCTCTCTCTGAATGCTCTTTCTACCCGAAGGAAGGGACCATGTCCCATTCTTGTCTGTAAGCCCAGCATCTAGCACAGTGCCCGGCATGGTTGTTTTGGAGATTTGCATCATGTGTTTAGGAAACATTCTCAGGGAATTCCTTGGAGTTACTATGGACCTGATTTTGAGCCCTATTTGTGACTCAACATCTGTACCTTAAAGCACATGTCAGCCAAAAGGTGGAAATAGCTCAAATGTCCATCAACTGATGAACAAACAAAATATGATCTTTCCACACAATGGGATATCATTCAGCCACAAAAAAAGAATTAAATGCTGATACATGCTACTACATAAATGAACCTTGAAAACATTATGCTAAGTGAACAAAGCCAGTCACAAAAGATTACCTATTGTATGACTTCATTTATATGGACAGGCACATTTATAGAGACAAAATAAATCAGTGGTTGCCAGGTGATACGGGAAAGGGGAAGATTGGGGGATGATACCTAAAGAATATGAAATTTCTCTTTAGGGTGTTGAACATATTCTTCAATTGATGGTGGTAGTGGTTGTACAACTTTGTGAATACACTAAGAGCACAGAGTAGTACACTTAAAATGGGTGAATGGTGTGATATATGGATGGTATCTCAGTAAGACTGTTATGTTAAAAAAAAAAAAAGTCTATCCCAAATGATTTTGATCTTGCATTGCCAATTCAGAAGCCTGGGCTAGCCTAATAGGTCCCTATCCCAGTTTTGATTCCTAACCCTTTTTTTCTTCCTGGCTCTTAGGACCTATAGCTTCCCTGCAGCCCACATGGCTGCCCCCTAGCTTTGGTTCTATTATCCAGAATAAAGAATGCCCTGGAAGAGAGCTGATGCCTTATTGGAAGAGGGGAAATATAGACTTGCAGTTTCAAGCTGTGTCTACCCCTAGCCATCGCTCCCACTTGGATAGCTGCTCTACCATGAAGATTGGCACCCTGTTCTTCCCCACTTATGTTTTCCCAGGGCCTTGAAGAACCCAAATCTGGTTACTCAATTGTGAGATTGAAATAGCCTAGATGTTTTTATTCACAAGAGGGCAGTGATTCTATTAAGGAAAGCAGCTGTCACAAAACAAAATTTTCATGTTCCATATAGGAAATGGAAACTTTCAAGAAAAAAAGGAGTCAGTTTTAAAACATACAGCATTGAGTTCTCCCTTTCACTTGTCATCTTTTTTCTGCTTATTTAGAGACAGGAAAAGGAAAACTTTCTTGCTTGTTCAATCCCCAAGCTACTTCCAGTTTTTGACTTTAAAGGGAACCAGTGCAAAGTAAGGAAATATTATTTGGACACCTGAAAAAGAAAATGTTTTTTAACAAACTGGATGGTGATTTCTAACCACCATGGATGAGTATAAGTACTTTCTGTTAAAATCTCATCAGTGAGTACATATTTCTAGGAATATTACATTGCAATAGAAGTTATAAAAGGATGCTACTAACTCATCCTTTAATTTGACTACAAAATATTTATTAGAAGTTAATATTAAATATTGATTAAAGATTAACTGTGGTATTAAGTATTTAAAATATTGGTAAAAATTAAAGCTTTTGTCACAATAGACCATGGTCTGTCTACTGATAATCACTTTTCTGTAGGGTGGTTCCCTGAATGTATTACAAATAATACTTCTATAATGAGAAGTGATTGTCACCATTCCATATCTTTGAATTTGAACATATCTTGACAAAATTTTCTTTGAAGATTTTAAAAAGTCTTTTAACCAAAAGAAAAAAATCCAACATACATCTTAAAATTGATTGTCAGCCCCTCAGAAAATGTCCTCAGGAACCCAGAACAGTGATAGTTTTAGAGATATATATTTCCTTTCTTAATTCACTTTTGGCTGCGAAGAAAGATTCTGCAAACTGTGAAAAAGAGCCAAATACTGAGACTTCAAGGATTATTCAAAAAACCCTGTAATTAGTTTCATGACCAAAAAGAAAAGACTGGCTTGGGTGATTGAAAGGATGGAGGAATGAATGGACAGATGAGTACAAATGCATTCATTCAAAGATACTTCTGAGTACATAATTTCAATGGTGGTGAGTGCTATAAAAGGCAAAGAACCAGGTGCTATGAGAGTGTATTTGAGGGGCCTCTGACCTAGTGTGGGAAGCCATGTTTAAGCTGAGACTTGAAGGTGAATAGGAGCTAGGAGAGTAAAACTGGGAGAAGGTCCAGAAAATACATGAGAGGCTCAGATGGTGAAGAATCTGCCTGCAGTGCAGGAGACCTGGGTTTGATCCCTGGGTCAGGAAGATCCCTGGAGAAGGGCATGGCAGCCCACTGTAATATTTTTGCCTGGAGAATTCTGTGGACAAAGGAACCTGATGGGTTACAGTCCATGGGGTCGCAGGGAGTAGGACACGACTGAGTAACTAACACTTTCAAAGAGGGAGGACAAAGGGAAGAAGAAAGTAATAGAAACAAAGACAGGAAACAGAGAGAGTGAAGAGAATGACAAGGCTTAAAGATGCAGTTGTGAGGGTGCTGGAGCACAGCTGGCGACTCCAAGGGAAAATTATGAAACCTTTGTCATCTGGAAAACTCAGTTAACCAGAATGACTCATTCCCCAATTATGCCACAAATCCAGGATTTTACTGGAAAGCAAGCAGCCATGAGGGATGTAGTGTCTTAGCTGCTCAAGTAGGGAATTGAACCCACACCCCCTGCATTGGAAGGTGAAGTCTTAACCACTGGACCTCCAGGGAAGTTCCAAAAACCAGAGTGTTGATAACTAATGGTTACAAAGCAATGCCCACATGCCAGTCACCATTCCAGTGTTTATATTAACTCATTTAATCCTTAGAACTGTGCTATGAAGGAGAAACCAGTACAATTCCCATTTTATAGATGAAGGGCTGACAGAGGCACAGAGAGGTTAAGGAACTTGCCTATGGTCACACAGCTCACACGTCGTGCCATAGATCTGGGCATATTCAACTAATCTGTATCTTTCAAAATTATATAGCTATTTAGTGGCAGATCCGAGAATGGAGCCCAGTTTTCTGACTCCAGTGCAGCATCCCTCAGCTGGGCACAAATTCATGAAATAACTTTATAATACCCCAGTAACTGCAAGCATGCAAGCAAAGTCGTTAGTTCTCCTGTCTCCACTTTGTTGAATGGTTCTACCTCTGGGAGGGAGTGAACCCAGTCCACCTCTAGGAATATGCTGCCCAGAATTTTGCCTTCCATCTTGGCACTGCCACTGTAACAGTGAGTGTTTTGGAGCTGGCGGAAAGTATTTTTGTGCCTCAGTTCAATTCAGCAGTTGTGTTAGAAAACACCCTCCAAATGTCCAACGATGTTAATGTGTTTCTTTGTGAATGATCTAAAGGTAAATGTGCTTCATTACAGGGTGATGGGCTGAACAAGAGACTAAGGTATGAAAAACAATGCTAGAGAATAGATTTCCAGGGCTGTAAGCTTGCTGTCAGGATTTGCAGAGAGGATTTGATTGGGAAGAAAAATGCATCTTTGCTTCATCATTTCAAAGCAATTTCATGCTTCAGTTGTCCACATTTCTGTCTTCTGAACACTTCCAAGGGCCACACTTGGGCCTCAGCAGCAGCCTGAAGTCTCATGTGATGGAGTCTCCTTGCGAGGGCTCTGTGGGAGTGATGTAGAAAGCGACATGGCAACGCTTGATTTTGATAGAACAATTTAATCATACTCTTTTGCCTCGATTAAGTTGAAAAGACTCAAATGCAGCTGAAAATTGAAAAGTGTAACAGAATGAGAAGGTTTATATCAAATATTGAAAAGGCTGAGAGAGAGAGCTAACAGATGTTTTGGCTGTGACTGTTAAAACTGGGGCCTGCAATCTGGAACTGCTCAGGGGTCCATTGCTGTGGACAAGGATTCACTTTTTTGAACTGAACCAGGGAAGAGGGGGTGTCTGGTGCCCAGTGGCTGCATGAGTCTATCAAGTAAAGATTTCATATACCGTCTGGTCTCTTCTTTAGGACTTTTTTGAAGGACTGTGAGGTTGTTTTTCCCCCCCAGGTTTCTGGAGATATAATTGACATATTGTGTAAATTTAAGGCAAACAGTGTCATGATTTGGTACTCATATATATTGTGAATGATTACCACAATCAGATTAGTTAGCACATCTGTGATATTGTGTAATTACTGTTTGTGTGAGTATCTGTGTGTGTGCTGAGAACATTTAAGACATACTCTCTTAGTGACTGTCAAGTACACAAAAGAGTATCGTTAACTACAGTCATCTTGCTATACATTCCATGCCCAGCATTCATTCATCCTGTAACTGGAAGTTTCTACCCTTTGACCAACATCTCCCCATTTTCCCCACCCCTGGGCAACCACATCCTGTTTCTGTGAGCTCTGGTTATTTAGATTCCACATCGAAGTTAGATCATACTGTATTTGTCTTTCTCTGTCTGCCTTATCTCACTTAGCATAATGCCCACAAGGTCCATCAGTGTTGTCACAAATGGCAGGATTTTGTGGGATTGCTTCTAGATGCCGGTCCAGTCACATTTGGCTTCCTTCAGCGGTGTGTTGTTATCTGCTGAGAGAAAGCAGGAGGGGGATTCTCATGTACCCTCCCAGAATGCACGCTAGGCACTGGACCTGGGAGTTTTGCATGTAGTGTACTAGAACAGTGTTCTCAATTTTGGCCGAACAACTGAATCACCTGGGAAGCTTTTCAAGCACATAGAGGCTCAGGCCCCCATCTCCTAAGATGCAGGTTAATCTTGGGCATTTGGAATTTTTAAAATTTCTACCAAGATGTTTTAGGAAAAAGAATTGTGTACATGTGTTTGAAACTGTTGAAATGCCACTTTTCAGTACAAGTGTTTTTGTAATTAAACTCTTATATTATCTTTGTTTTTTGTAGAAGTTGACATGGGCATTTGTAATTATAAAACCGCCTCCGGGGGTTCAGTGTACAGCCAGTGTTGGAGAACCACAGACTTTGAGAGCAACTCATTGCACAGAGAACAGACTTTTGGTTACTAAGAGGGAGGGGGTTGGAGTGGATGAATTGGGAGTTTGGGGTTAGCAGATGCAGACTGGTATATATAAGATGGATAAACAACAAAGTCTTCCTATATAGCACAAGGAACTATATTCAATACCCTGTGGTAAACCATAGTGGAAAACAATATGCGAAAGAATGTATATGTATGTATAACTGGATCACTTTGCTGTATAGCAGAAATTACCACAGCATTATAAATCAGCTATATTTCAATAAAAAAGGAGTGTATTATTCAATTTGGGGAACACTTCCTGTCTTTGCTCACTCATCCACTTGCAACTTAGGGACCGAGTCACATACTTCATTGTGACAAGAGTGACAAGTATCTCTGGTGGCCTCAGTGCTCAGAACTCATGCCAAATTCCTTCAGCACCTTACATCACTGATTTGCTTCAGACTGCCTCTGCTTCCGAGTTAATATTTCTAGTTTTTCAAATAACCATTTTGATAACCCTGCTTTCATTGTGTATGTCTGTGTATGCTTAGACACTCAGTGGTGTCCTCCTCTTTGCGACCTCATGGACTGTAGCCCACCAGATTGCTCTGTCCGTGGGGATTCTCCAAGCAAGAATACTGGAGTGGGTTGTCATTTCCTTCTCCACCGCATCTTCCCAACCCAGGGATTGCACCCACCCAACCTCAGGGTCTCCCACGTTGCAGGCAGATTATTAACCATCTGAGTCCCCAAGGAAGCCCAGGAATACGGGAGTGGGTAGCCTATCCCTTCTCCAGGGGATCTTTCTGACCCAAGAATCGAACTGGAGTCTCCTGAATTGCAGGCAGATTCTTTACCAGCTGAGTTATCAAGGAAGCCTTTAGAGAAATTGCTTGCCTTCATTACTTTGTAACTCCTCACTGTGGAGAAGGAAGTTGTGGAGAGGAAACTTTGGAGGCCCCAGGAGAAGAAGGCCTCATTGTGCTTGTATTCCAGGCTTCCTTACCAGTACACTCCCCAAGAACACAGACCTTCTGCTCACTCTGGCTAGCCTTCCTAAAGAGGAGAGGATTTCTGGAGGCAGAGCTATTGGAGCCTAAGTACAGGGTTCCCAGAGAGCAATGATTGCAGACTGGAAGCCCCTGGCTCAGTGTGTCCCTCAGGATGTCAAGACGTGCACCTGGTGAAGGAAAGCTATTGTCAAGGAACTGTTCTCTGCCAGGGACCCCAGGACCCGGTTTAGATGTATGTGGATGGGGATGAAGGGGAGACCATCTCTGGCTGCTTCTGATCATGATGATTGACTTTAGAAAACAAGGTGTGGAGCTTGTGAAAGAGACACTGTATGTCTGTGCAGGTGCCAAGTTCCTGACAAAATGAAAATTTCAAGAGATTTACAGAGACCCTCCCTGTCCATCACATACAGCTATGTCAAGATTTAGAGTTTGCAAAGGAGTACTGGCATTATCTCATTGTTGCTGGGATATATGGAGTGAGGGCGAACTGTTAGGGAACACCTACTATGTGCGAAGCAACGGGATTTGTACATTCACCCATATGTCACCCTAGTAAATAATCCTCACAGTACTCCACGAGGTGCCTATGATTACTATCATTTTGTGGATTTAGAAACCAGGGGTCAACTCACTGACATGATTTACCCCAGGTCACACAACCTAAGCAGGAACCTGAGTCAGTCTAACATGTAATTGAAATCAGTCCCCTCTGGGGAAATGCCCAATAACTCTCATGCCTCTTTGATATCACTTGTCATGACCCTCCTCACCATGTCATCTTTGTAGGATAAACGCCTCCTATCCCTTCAGATTGTATTTCCAAATGTGTTCTACATTTGACTTTTCCAGAGCCTTGCTTTCTATTCTTCCCTGCTTCCTTGAAATCTGGCTTTTATTACAACATTTCCAATCAAACTCTCCTCCCCTGGGTCATTGATGACTAAAACGTCAAGCTCAACCCTAATAATCAACCCATATCCAACCTCTCTTCATAGTATTTAGCACTAATGTGGACCACTCTCTTTCTTCAGTTGGGCAATCTCATCCATTCTCGTGGATGTACCACCTCAATGCTATGTGTGTGTGTGTGTGTGTTAGTCGCTCAGTCGTTTCTGACTCTACACGACCCTGTGAATTGTAGCCCACCAATCTCCTCTGTCCATGGGATTCTCCAGCCAAGAATACTGGAGTGGGTAGCCGTTCCCTTCTCCAGGGGATCTTCCTGACCAAGCATTGAACCCGGGTCTCTTGTATCTCCTGCACTGCAGGCAGATTCTTTACCATCTGAGCCACCAGGAAAGCCCACCATCTCAATGCTGGTGACTCCCAAATCGACCTCTGGAGACTTACTCTCTCCTGAGCTTCAGTCTCACCCATCCCACTGCCTGCTGGGCTTCCTCGTTTGGGATAGTCCACAGGTACTTAAGACCCCACGCACCCCAGAAAGAAATCTCACATTTCCCCTAACTACAACTCCACCTCAGTCCTGCTGTGTATTTCTTATACTTCATTAGTGGAATCTCCCTCCACATGATCTACCAAGCCAGGAACTCAGGTGCATCTTTTCCCTCATCCACTCATCCAAATCAAGTCTTTCAAATTCTGTGGATTCTGCTCCATGAATATTTCTCAAAGTTGACCTCTCTTCTCTCCCTTGCTTAGAGCAGTTCTAGAGTTTTGTAATATATCTCTCAGATTCTACTTCATATCACAAGTCTGTTTTCTGCGCTGCTGACAGAGAGGTATTTCAAAGCCCTATTCAAGTTGTTCAGTGGCTCTGTGAACCTACATTTCCCAAAGCATATTGGTTGCACCCTAGTCTTATAGGATGTGAAAAATGGGACTGTGGCTTCAAGTTGCTTCCGGAAAACCTGTATACTATACTTCTCTCCTCTTAGAGGTTCAAATTCATGTTAAATGTCCCAAGAAGTCCTTCAGTGACAACCATGTTTAACTTTGCATATTTCAGGCTCTCAAATGGATTTCATCATGGAATCAGCCCTTTTCCCCGTGCTCACATGTTTCAGCATAGGGCCTGCCAGCAACCTTCTGCAGAACACCATTGAAAACACAGGGTGAATGCTCTGCTTCTTGGCGTGGTATCCAAGGCTCTTCTTCATGTGACCTTTGCTAACCTCTCTAGCAAACCCTCTCCCTTACAAGTCTCACTGCTCTCTCCATTCTTGAGACTAACCTACTTCCTCACACACCTCTGTGTTTTGATGCCTTTCCTTTCCTGGAAAGCATTTCCTCTCCCCTCACCACTTTTTCCTACCTTCAATTCATCATTGGAGACTCAGCTTGACTGTCTTCCATGTATTTTGTATATATATTGAAGATTAGATTTGCCAGATATGAAATTGCTTTATTTCTAGGTAATCTATTAGCATTTCAAACTAATTGGATTACTTCTGTATCTTTTCATTTTAACACTACCATTAAAATTTTTCTTTAATATAAATTTATTTATTTTAATTGGAGGTTAATTACCTTACAATATTGTATTGGTTTTGCCATACATCAACATGAATCCACCACAGGTATACACATGTTCCCCATCCTGAACCCCCCTCTCTCTTCCCTCCCCAATGTTGTGTTAGTTTCTGGTATATAGCAAATTGATTCAGTTATACACACACACACACACATATATTCTTTTTCATAATCTTTTATATCATGGTTTATTAAGGATATTGAATATACTTCCCCATGCTATACAGTAGGACATTGTTGTTTATCTGTCCTATGTATACTAGTTTGCCTCTGCTAATACCAAAATCCAGTTCTTTCCCTCCACTACCCCACCTCCTTGGTAACCACAAGTCTGTTCTGTTAACACATTATTTTGGATTCATCACTGACCCAACAGGAAAACAATCCTGTCCTTTGTAGTTTCTAGTAAAGCAGTGGTTGTGAGAAACGTTATAGCTAGGTATGCGCTAGAGCACATCTTGATCAGGGACACACAAAGCCACCTGAGCTCCTGCTCCTAGACAAGGTCAAGGGCCAGCTCCCATGAGTTCTGGATCTTTCTTCAGTCCTCTTGGGGCCGGAGGCCTGTGAATCATGACCCACTCCATGAAGCCTTTTCCTTAGCAAGGGAAGGAAATTATTCATTGGTGAGTGCTTCCTTTGTGCAGGCATGCTGCTAAAGTTTTTTATGCATTATGTCATTTCATCCTCACAGCAGCCTCAAAGATAAGAACTCTTATTCCCTTCCTGTTACAGAGGAGGACATTGAGGGTCAGGAAAGTGAAATGACCTGGTCAAGGTGGTCTTATAGCTCCAGGCCCCAGTCCTGCCAGCAGCACTTCTTTGCTGTGTTATGTTGGGAAAATCAGTTAATCTAGCTGAGTCTCAAATTTCTCCCTTGCACAATAAGAATAATACTACTGCTTACCCTGTGGAATGATCCTAAGGTTTCACTGATGTGCGCAGAGTGCCTGGCACATGGTTAAGTACTCTATAAATGGTCACGTGGGCTGAGGTCAGACATTGTTTTCAGCCAAGATAAGGTGGAAACAAGAGGACAGTTCTGTATTAAAGGAGAGTTTGGGTCCAGAAACTCTTTGGACTATGAAAAGGCCACACTTCTCAGATATCCAAAGGAGGCTCCCTTCTCCAAATGGATGATGGTGACACTTCTCAAGGAGCCAAAGGAGGCTCCATTTTAAGGGCACTTGGGGAGATGGCAGTCGGGTACAAGAGCTCGTGATGGGAGAAGGGTTGGCCATGTGGAGACTGAAAACGATCTATAAAGCTTGGTTCCTATGTAGGCCAGGGATGGGCTCAGCATGAAGTCCGTGCAGTTGACCTGGCATGTGCATGGAGGTTTCTCATGTCTTTTTGTGGGGGTAGCTGCATCCACTCTGGTAAAAACTGCAGCTGATGATGGTGGAAGACCGTCTGGGGAAGGGATATAAGTGAAAGTGGGCGGCTGATGGAAAGTAGAGCTGGAACAGTGGACTCGGAAGGCAGACTGTGTGGGTTGGAATGGTGACTGTGCCCCTGGCTGACTTTGTGACTTTGGTTCTGCACTACCTCTCTGGGCCTCAATTTCCTCCTATCGCCATAAACTGGAGATAGTAAGAGGACCTACCTCCTAGGGTCATTGGGAGAATAAGGAAATTTATCCATGTGTTTAGCACAGATCGGCACATGGTAAAAGTCTGAAGAAAATACCAATTATTGTCATCCTTATTGTGTGTGCTGAACGTGGCAAGGGGGAGATGGGAGGGAACCTTGGGGAGGCTTATAGGATTTGCTGTAACAATCCCCAATGAATCGGCCCCAAATCGACTTCTGCAAATATTGCAATTTGCCTCCATTAATTAAAAGAAGCTTTGCATTCTTTTCTTTCAAATTTATTTTGTGGCTCAGATCTTAATGAGCTTTTTAAAAGACTATAGAGATTTTGATCCAATTAAAAACTACCCTCTAAGATATCAGCGTCTGACAGTTACAGTGTACTCTTTCGGGCATTTTCCTTGAAATGATTTTAACGTGATGGTTATATCTGGTGAAAATTATGAGTTTTCAGTAATTCTTAGATTAGACGAGGTTTAATGGCTAGAATGCAGCCTGCACATTTAATCTGCTTTCAGAGCAGCTTCATTTACTAGATGGTCCTCGTGGGTTTGGGGAAAGGATATAAAGTTTCTTCAATGAGGTGTGAAGCAGGTTTTAAAGGATAGAGTCTGTTGTTTTCAGAATGGATTAAACTGCCACAAAATCACAGCCACTGCCCAGCTGCACACAGCACTTATCCCAACCAAAGCTCCAATAGACTTTTTGCTTTTGACTTGATTCAGCCCTACTTTTCATGCTGGCAGTTTCTGTGCCCCTTTCCTTCACCCTATGCTGCTGGGCTAGGTAGCTGCTGCCTAATTCAAATCCCACAAATCAATTCTCTCTGCATTTGTTTCTTCATTCTGGAATACTGTCTTCTTGTTTTTACAGTTGAAAAAAAAAAAACTGTTTAGAGGCGCTTGGGGCTGGTGTATGGGGATGACCCGGAGGGATGATGTGGGGTGGGAGGTGGGAGGGGGGGTTCATGTTTGGGAGTTCGTGTACACCCGTGGCAGATTCATGTCAATGTATGCCAAAACCAATAGAGTACTGTAAAGTAAAATAAAGTAAAATGGAAGCTCTAATAAATAAATAAATAAATATGAATAAATTTATATTAAAAAAACATAAAGAAGTAGCACTGATGATCAGCTAATTTTTTTTTAGACAGGTCAGAAACTTCATCCTTTTTAAAAAATGAATTTATTTATTTATTTTGGCTGTGCTAGGTCTTTGTTGCTGTGCAGGCTTTTCTCTAGTTGCAGCGAGTGGGGGCTACTCTCTAGCTGTGGTGCATGGGCTTCTCATTTTGGTGGCTTCTCTCGTGGAGGCCTGCAGGATTGCAGCACGTGAGCTCAGTAGTTGCAGCTCCCTGGCTCTAGAGGGCAGGCTCAATAGTTCTGGTGCACAGGCTTAGTTGCTCTGAGGCATGTGGGATCTTCCTGAATCAGAGATCGAACCTGTGTCTCCTGCATTGGTATGCATGTTCTTTACCACTGAGCCACCAGGGAAGCCCATGATCAGCTAAAGATTTTGATGTAGCTTTTCTGCAAGGGTGAAACATTGTGAGAGCTCCCAAGTATTAAGAAGATTCTGGAGATAAAGAAAAGGCCAACTCTGGCTTCTTTAAGACAACTTCTTAAAAACATCTAGGGCTTTCCATTCAGCTTCACACACCACTCTGCAAGTCCTTCCAAATTATTAGAAGGCAAATCCATTTATGACTCATCACAGTATTTGATATCCATTTTATAGCTACTATATTAGGTTTTGAGTTGGCTTTATATTTCAGTGGAGTTGTGTTTTGTGTGTTGAATATACGCATCATGTATTTAGACCATTATTTCATTAAAGAACTTAGAGAGCAATGTTCTTTTCGAATTTCTTAGAGAATCAGTATTATGATATAGTTATGATTGGTTTAGGCTCTATGCATGGTCATATTTGTGATATACTTGACATCTCTCCTCTGGTCAAGACTGCAGCATTGCTTCAATGGGAAAATGTATTCTATGACATCATGTATTTAGACCATTATTTCGTTAAAGAACTTAGAGAGCAATGTTCTTTTCGAATTTCTTAGAGAATCAGTATTATGATATAGTTATGATTGGTTTAGGCTCTATGCATGGTCATATTTGTGATATACTTGACATCTCTCCTCTGGTCAAGATTGCAGCATTGCTTCAATGGGAAAATGTATTCTATGACAGGGATTCAGCTCCTAGCAATGAGTGCATCAAATCAAAACTTGAAAACGGAGCCTAGCCCAGAGTTGACCACACAGTTGCAGCTCATTAGATGTCTACTGAATGGCTGAATTAATTGCTTCTCATTCATCCAGCCACAACTGAGTGGAAAATGAGAGCTTAAGACTTCTATTCTCTTTAGTTCCAGCACAATAAACAATTTGAGAGACTCCATTGCTATTTGCTATCCCCATTTCCTTACTGAGAGTTATCCATCTCATAAAAGGCTTGAGAAGAAAGGACACCGATCATAATTCTAAAGTGACATTCTTTACAAGTGGTATTTAAAGTCCATTAGATAAAAGTAAGATAGAACCAAACCCATCATTTTAGATGAACTTTTCTTCTCTTTTACTCAACCGAATAGATGATGACACATACTAAACACACACATTTATCAAGGAACGCTGCCTTGTATACTCAGCACTGGCCTAGATGCTGGGAATGGAAATGTTCCTGGTCAGAGAGCTTCCAATCCAGTTGAGAAGACAACACTTACATATGTGTAAATCAGGGTTTCTCAGCCTTGGCACCAGTGACTTTCTGGGTGGTCTAACTCTTTGTTGTGGGATGTTGTTCTGTGGAAATTGTAGGATGTCCATGTTGTAGGGTGTTTAGTAGAATCCCTGACTTTAACCCACTGGATGTCAGTAGCAGCCCCCTCCAGTTAGGCCTGGCAAAATATGTTTCTAGACGTTGCCACACTTTCATTTTCCCTGAGATGCAAAATCACCTCTCTTGAAAACCCCTGGTGTTACGCCATTCATCATGCAGATTAGCATGTGACCGTCAAATGAAGAACTAAGAAGGAGGGGGGATTCAGTGGAGTGTATGGGCCTAAGTGGTCAGTCTTGAACTGGATTTTAAAAAAATAGGGATGGGGTTTTGATAAGCACAGAGGTCATTACAGATGGGGCAAAAAAGGCACAAGCTGTGCTTCCTGAGTGAAATGCATTTGGTGGGTTTGCAGTGGGAGCTGGGGGTGGGGGTGGCTGGTGAAAAGATGGCCTGGCTTGAATGGAGGAGCAAGCAAATAGTGGAAGACTAGACTGATAAGGTTGGTTGGTGGCTGTGAATCCTGGCTAATGGGTGGGAACCACTAGATATCTGAGTGTAACAGGATGCAAAAGGTATATAGATAGTGAGTTTGACTGTACTTCATAGGATGGGATCGAGTGAGGAAGCACAGGACCAAGGCCATAACCCCTTCATCCTTTGTTTTACAAAGAGACAGGGTAAAATCAAGTTGAAGGCAATGCACAAGAGTCCTCCTGCAGCAGTAGCGTCTCTTAGTGGTATGTGCACTAGACAGCTGATCACTCACGTAGGACAAGCTTTGCAGATTAGTTTTTCTTTCTTTTCTTTACCTGAGTTTCAGATTCAGAAGATGTAGATGCTGCTGATTTGTCTCTGAAAGTATTTGTCATGTTCGTCACATTAATGTACTCCATTAGGTCTTTTAGATTAGCTCCTGGGGCTAAAATCCATAGTCTTCAGACAGTTCTTTTTTCAGCTATGTATACCTCCCTGACCTTTCAAAATTTTCTCAATTTTGTCTGCATGATCGAATGATATGGTACACGTTATCTGATGAACCGCTCACCCCTCATGATCATACCATTGTTAAACACATCTGAAGAAAACCATTCTTTCATGGTTTATTTTTGTCAAAATGTATAATATACACATTGATGAGATTCATAACCTTCTGGTGTGTAGGGTAGTCATAAAACCCATCACATGTTCTTTTCTATTTTAGTAGCTTAGGGGTTAGTCTAGCAGACCACCTATACAGTATATGTCTGCATCTGCGTGCATCCTCAGTCATGTTTGACTTTTTGCAAACCCATGGACTTTAGCCCGCCACGCTCCTCTGTCCATGGAATTCTCCAGGCAAGAATACTGGAGTGGACTGCTGTTTCTTCCTCCCAACTCAGGGATCAAACTCCCATCTCTTGTATCTCCTGCATTAGCAGGCAGATTCTTTGCCACTTAGCAACCTGGAAAGCCCATACAGTATATAACCAGCAACTAAATGTGCATGTATGAAAATTTAGAGTAGTAGCATATTCCCAGGACTTTTTATTTCAAGACTTGAGACAAATGAAAATGATTGCTGAACAGTGAGCCCTGTACTATGACTGGTGTCACTGAAGTACATACTAGCTGAGAGAGAAACATTCACTTGGTTTGTTACAGAAAAAAGAGAGAGAGAAGAGAGATAATTTCTATCACAACTAACCCCAAGAAAATTAAAATTCATTAAAATTTTAATATAAAAATTATTAAATTTGAAATTAATAAATTGTTATTAAAATTGAATTTTAATTGTTATTAAAATTGAAAAGTGGCATGAGAACAGTGTAGAGCCATGGTTTGGTACTGTGACCTGAGCCCAATCAGCCTGCCATTTATATAACTGGATGATGTAGTCTTGGCAGATGGTGAATCAGTGAAGGTCTCAGGGTTTGTTATTCAAGCTCAATTTACTTAGGAAAGAAGAGGAAGCTTGACTTCCATTTTCTTTGATTGTATCCCATAGGAAAGCTTTTTCATCATTTCACATAGGAAAGGAGATCCCCAGTGTGCCCTTTCATTTATCTGAGGTAGAATAAGCTTGCAGAATCAGTGCTAGCCTTGAACCTTTGGCCTTCCTGCCACCGTGCTAGGGGAGGTAGAGAAAGAGAGGCAAACCACGTGATCCCTGTCTTCTGCTGTTGAGTGGAGATCATTGAATAAGTATTCATCAATTTTGCCTGTAGTCTCCTCCAATGATATGGTACACAGTATCTGCTTCTCTGTGGCACAGACCGAGGCCATTATGGGCTGGAGAGCTGTGGAAAGTTTCTAGGAGGAGGATGAACTCATGCTGGGCTTTGAGATGTAACATGGAGAGAAAGATGTGGGCATTTTGAGTAACATGAGAAGAG
Source organism: Oreotragus oreotragus (assembly GCA_006410675.1). NCBI lineage: Eukaryota > Metazoa > Chordata > Mammalia > Artiodactyla > Bovidae > Oreotragus > Oreotragus oreotragus. The sequence continues at coordinate 280,175 of SJYX01011553.1, forward strand.
AACTAACCTGTTGTATGTAGATAAAGGCTGGACCCCTGCCTAGCACAGGTAGAGAAGCGGTACATTTAGGGGAAAAATGGGACCTGAGGCTACATGGACAGGATGCCCCTGGCACTGAAGAGCTGTGTTTCCCCCTTTGAAAACCTACTCTGTGTTGTCATCAGTGATAATCACTGTAGTCCATGGAGCAGAGATGGACCAGGAAGAAAATGGTAATTTGAAGAAGAGAAATCCTTTTAAACAGGAGCTGTCCTAGAGCGTTCTATGACCTAAGTTAAGCAAAACCAATTGTGGTAATTTCCATAGCTATGAATCATGCTGTTGAGTTCATTGAAGGTACTTTAAACCAACTTCGAATGGACCAGGAAGAAAATGGTAATTTGAAGAAGAGAAATCCTTTTAAACAGGAGCTGTCCTAGAGAGTTCTATGACCTAAGTTAAGCAAAACCAATTGTGGTAATTTCCATAGCTATGAATCATGCTGTTGAGTTCATTGAAGGTACTTTAAACCAACTTCGAGTTCCACTGTCCATTCTTCTCATGACTCATCTATGACTTTCCCCATACAGATAAAGTGTCCTTACATGAGGAGCCAGAATTCAGCTTCAAAGCAGTTTTGAGCCACTGTCTGTAGGAGCTATTTTTCTAGAATCAGAACTATTTGTAGTTGATACTAAAAATAATTGTATGGGGTAGAAATCAGAAAAGAGCCAAGAGTCCTGTTTTTCTAAAAGATCAAGGAAGTTCATGAGCTTTTCTCCCAGCCCCCAAAATCTTCTCCTTGGGAGTTTCTCCAAACCTAAGGTCACACTCATCTGCCAGAATGCATAAAGCTGGGTCATTAGAATGTCCCCTTAGTGAGGTCAGGGACTTTGCTATGTTCATTTCCATATTCCCAGCACCAAGAGCAATGTTTCCCCCTTTGAATAATGTGCTTTTGAATGAATGAATTTTCAACTTTTGATACATGTTATCAGAATAATTATTATTATTTTCAGCATGCCCATTTGATAATTGAATTTTTAAAAGTAACAGCTTTATTGAGATATAATCCATATAACATATAATTCACAATTCCAATGCACACAATAGACTGTGTTTTAGTATCGTCACAGAATTGTGCCATAATCACTAAACCAGAACATTTTTAACACCCCACCCCCCAAAGAAATTCTGTCCCCATTATCAGGCCCTCCATATTCCCCCCTCCCCCAGCCCCTGGAAATCACTGGTCTGTTTTCTGTGTCTATGGATTTGCTTCTATTGAACATTTTTGGAGAAGGAAATGGCAACCCACTCCAGTATTCTTGCCTGGAGAATCCCCTGGACAGAGGAGCCTGGAGGGCTACAGTACCTGGGGTCAAAAAGAGTTGGACATGACTGAGTGACTAACACACACACACTGAACATTTCATGTAAGTAGACTGTTACTATACATGGTCTTTTGTGGTTGGCTTTTTAAATTTAATTAAATGATATCAAGGTTCAACTTTGATGGCAGTATCAGTCCTTCATTCCTTTTTATGACTGAATAATATTCCATTGTGCAGACACACTACTTTTTGTTTGTCCATTCATCCATTGATGGACATTTGGTCTGTCTTCACTTTTTGGCTATTGTACATAATTCTACTGTGAGCATTCACGTATAAGCTTTTGTTTGATCACCTGTTTTCTGTTCTGGGTATATACCTCGGAGTGAAACTACTGGGTCATATGGTGATTTTATGTTGAACTTTTTGAGGCTCTGCCAGACTGTTTTCCAAAGTGCCTGCACCATTGTACATTCCCATCAGCTGTCCTCAGGGGTTCCAATTCCTTTACATTTTTGCCAATACTTGTTATTGCCTCTTTAGGATAGCCATCCTAGTTGATTATAGTTGACTTTTGATTTATAAACGTATGGTATAAATATACCTATGGAGTACAAGTGTGAAAAGTTTAAACTCTTGTTCCTTTACATCAGAAATAGCGACAGAAATGTGCCAGTGCAATATTTTTCATCTTGCATCTTTACTTTGAGGTGATGTTGTTTTGTTACCTCACAGGGTTAATGAAAAAGAGAGACTGGGGATTGCCAAACCAGATTTTAGCACTTTTCTGGTTCAGAGTGTGGTTGTCATAAGAAAACATGCTCTGGGCCTTGAAATAGCATGGAAAATTCTAGAAATATGTCATTTCACAACGTCTGTGCAGAAACTGCTTCTGTGCCAGTGTGTTACATTTGAAACCACATTTTGTATGTGCTCAACTTTTACACAGATCTTGAGAAAATGAAATTGAATTTTATGCCTCTTTAATTTGATTTGAGACCATGACCGTGCTATTTTTTTATAATAATTGCAAGAATGTATCCAATATATGACTTTCATCTTATAGTAATTACAACCATTTACCCTTTATAGAGGCACATAGTTTAGGACACCATAAGTCACATTTCACGCTAATCGCTTTTCTGAAAATAAAAGGTTCTGTTGCACAAATCCAAGAACAATGATAGGGGAAAAGAAAATCAATTGATATATCACATCAAAGAAGAAATCAAAATGAAGACATCAGATATATACCAAAGGCTCTCATAAATTACAAATTGTGTACTCACCCCGAACTATTTTTAGGCAAATAAAATAGGTTGAAGTCTCATTGTAGAACCCACTTCAAAGATAATTTGGGTATTTTCCCCAAGGCCTTGCCAGTTTTACATGCCAGAGCCTTCCAGTGTGAGCAGGGGTCCACAGGATCCAAACCCAAGCAGTCAGCTTAGACTCTGATATCTGGTCCTTCATTTAAGGACAAGAAGCCCAGTTTTTTTAGTAATCTGCTTTCCATTTGCTTCTTTGGGACTAACTGAAGAATTAAAAGTTGTCTTCTTTTCTAGAGTTATATGCAAAGCACAAAGAAGGGGTTTCAACAGCTGCGTCTCATCTTTCTATGGAAAAAATTTCTGATGTGAAAAATACCCCTAGGTCCTCCAGATAGTTCTTAGATTTCTTACTTGTCTTTCCCTTCACATGAAGAGGTTTGGCTCCTACCCATTCTTTATATAGGTAATATCTCTTCAGAAATATATATGTTTCAGATATTAGAAGTCACATACAAAGAGCACCACTTTGAGCTACTTCTTTATACTCTTTGTTTACTTGTGTTCATTCATTCATTCTTTATTTCTCTTGACAGATATTTATGGAACACTTACTATATGCCATGCACTGTGTTAGGAGATAAGCTGTACATACACATGCTCCTAATTTTCTTCATAATATGTTTCATAATACTTATGGGCTTCCCTGGTGGCTCAGACAGTAAAGAATCCGCCTGCATTGCGTGAGACCTGGGTTTGATCCCTGTGTTGGGAAGATCCCCTGGAGAAGGGATTTTTTTTGCCTGGAGAATTCCACAGACAGTGGAGCCTGGCAGGCCACAGTCCATGGGGTCACAGAGTCGGACACAACTTAACAACTTTCACTGTGTTTATAGTTATTGGTATGTTATCTGTCTCCCTTCCTAGATTATAAATTCCAGAACCATCTTATTCACTAAATATCATATTGTGACCGCTTACCACTCTTGGAACATGATGTTTATAGTCTTGGAACATGATGTTTTTAATGGCCGCATAATACGTCTACCATAATTTATTATTGCCCTGTTATTGGTCATGTAAGAAATTTTCATGTCTTGCTTTCATAATTAAAACAGTTTGGAACATTATATCAAAAGGTATACACATTTCTATGGCTTTTGTTATATTAACCACACAGCCCTCTAGAAAAAGCTCTATCAATTTAAGCTGAGTGTTTCTCAAGTGCAGTTAAAGGGAATATCAAAATGACAGACTCAAGGAAGTGAAAGACTTAACAACCCATCCCTCTTTCTGCAGGGAGAGTCAGAATAACCATACCTATGCAGAGGAAAGGCAGTTAGTTCTGGAGAATTGAATAACACTTGGGAGAACGCTCAGCTTAGAACCGAGTTGGCCAAAAAGTGCATTTGGGTTTTTCTGTACCATCTTATGGAAAAACTCAAATGCACTTTTTGGCCAACCCAACAGCATTGTGATTTGGGGCCAAGAAGAAGCAGTGATGCAGGTTGTTTATTTATATGAGTTCTGAATTATCTTTACAGAGCTAAGAGTGAGCTGGAGAAATGGTCTTGACATAAACCCATAGAGGCAATCCAAATACTGATTGACTCTCAGTTATATGTGAGAGCCTCGGCCACGTGCTATGAGTGATATGGAGTGACACCATGCTAGCCCTCAAAAAGACCGTGGGCACCTGAATATGAAAGACCTGGGTTTCAGTTCTGATTCTGCTTCTTGTATTAGTGGTGACGTTGAAAGTGAAAGTTGCTCAGTCATGTCTGACTCTTTGCGACCCCATGGACTGTCCATGGAATTTTCTAGGCCAAAATACTGGAGTTGGTACCTTTCCCCTTCTCCAAGGGATCTTCCCAACCCAGGGATCGAACCAGGTCTCCCACATNCTTGTATTAGTGGTGACGTTGAAAGTGAAAGTTGCTCAGTCATGTCTGACTCTTTGCGACCCCATGGACTGTCCATGGAATTTTCTAGGCCAAAATACTGGAGTTGGTACCTTTCCCCTTCTCCAAGGGATCTTCCCAACCCAGGGATCGAACCAGGTCTCCCACATTGCAGGCAGATTCTTTACCAGCTGAGCCACAAAGGAAGCCCAAGAATATTGGAGTGGGTAGTCTATCCCTTCTTCAGGGGATCTTCCTGACCCAGGAATCAAACCCAGGTCTCCCACATTGCAGGCAGATCCTTAACCAGCTGAGCCACAAGGGAAGCCCAAGAATATTGGAGTCGGTAGCCTATCCCTTCTGCAGCAAATCTTCCTCCTTTATACTCACTTCGTTCAGGGCACCTGGAGGGTGTTTTGTGGAATTGTGAGGGTGTGCTTATGGCTGGCCTGGAATTATCTACCAGGGCAAAGCCTTTTTAGGAGCAGATGGTATTTTTCTCTTGTGCCATCAGTAAAGAATAGCTTTTGTAGCTTGAAAAGAAACAAAGTATTCAAGAGCTCTAAGTGTCTGGTGAAAGAAGTCAGCATCTGGAACAGCCACAGTGGATGTCTTCGAAATGCAATTGATGAACACACTTCTCCCCCTGAGCCACTTTCCTGTTACCGGGTGGAAGCTGGTGTATTTCAGTGATGTGTGCTGCCATCTCCCCTCCTGAAACCCATGTATTCAGTGCCCTAGGTTGAAAAAGAATGAGGACAAATTAAGTGTTGTTCTGAAGTGCTAATGCTTCAGGCCTTTGTGAAATAAAACCTTTGCTGAATGGAAAATACAATTGTCTTCCCACTTTCAAAAGTTACTTGTTTACCTGTTGCTCATAAAGCTCAGGGTAATTTGCGCTTGGGAAAAGATATTCTTTTGTCTGATGGGTTTCATTTCAGCACCGTAGACTTCCCTGAAGATTGCAAAGCTATTCTGTTGTTACACATTTATAGAGCTCACCCTGAGGAAGGAGAATTAGTGTCTGGTAATACCTTGCTGCCTGCCAATTTTACCTCACTGATTCTACCGTTGGAACTGATTTAATCAATGGATCGGCACATTATTCAAAGGGGGAATGCTATTACAGAAAAGCTTTCACGAAGGCTGATGATTCATACAGACACTATTCAGGACTTTTAATCAAATCACATAAAAGAAGCAAATTTGAATGTTGCTTATGCTTAGAATTTTGATGAAAATAAAATATTAAGCAATGCTTAGGAGAAGCCCATGGCTTATATTTATGTGTGCAGACATTTCTTTTGAGAAAGAAAACTTAGAATGGTCTAGAGAAAAGATCGATGAAAACTGAGATCACACCAATGGACAAGCCTTATGAAAGGGGAAGAAATGAGAGGTTGTGTGTGATCATGAAGCTAAAGTGCTGGGCCTTTGTTTCCAATGGCCAGTGTACCCCAGTGGAAGGAATGCCAGCTTGGTGGCAGAGTGCTGGGTATGCATAGCTCAGCTCAGTTGTTGGGCAAGTGAACTACTCTAGTCCTCATTTGCCTCATCTGTCAAATGGAGTTAGTAATACTTACTTCCAAAGATGTTTGGTAAGGATTAGAATAGTAAGGATTTGGTTTTTATTTCCCTTATAGAACTTATCATTTCATGTTCTTTACATTTGAAAACTTATTCATGTCCTCAAACTAGAATCTAAGTTCATGAGTATGGTAGGTCAGATAAAATACTTGGCATCTCTTTTACCAGGCAGGTCCCAGTCACCTTGAGGGTTGAGCCTGTGGAGCCCACTTGCAGACATGGATGTCGTGAGTCATTACTAAAGCCTTCTGGATAAGGAGGATGATATTTCATCTCCAGGATAGCCCAGCTGGGTCCTAAGTCAGTTAAGTGGAAACCCCATAACATCATGTATTTTTTTTTAAAGGCTTTGTGTTCAGTCAGGAGTAGTTTTGAATTCCAGTTCTTCTGCTTAATTAGCTATAGAATTTTGGGCAAGTTGCTTAACCTCTCTGTTTCTTTTTTCTCTTTTTGATCATTTGAAATGTGAGCCTAAAGAGGTCAATGAACATGAAGTGAATTAGGTGTGCAAAGCACAGAGTGCCATACCTGGCATGGAAGCTCATTAAAAGGCAGTTGGGAAGAGTAGCACCTGCCAAGAGCAATAGCAGAATTGCCCCTTGACTCGAATTGTCAGCCATCTTGAGGTCTCCTGGAGCAATTAGTGCCACTGAAGCTATCTTTGAGGGATGCCCCATTCCTAGTCCCTGGCCTTTTCTACCTACCTAGAACCTGCTGGTCTTGCCCTGACTTCTGTATAAGGTCTTTCTAATCAGGCCATTGAGTTTGGAGTTCCATTCGTGGCTCTGTCATTCTCTAGCTGTGTAACTCTGGGCAAGTTAACTTACTTAACTTCTCAGAGCATCATTGTTCTCAGCCATAAAGTGAGAAACAGTTATTTACTGCATAGTGTTATTAAAAGAATGAAATATAATAATCCATGTGAAAGCACTTCACCCAGTCATTGGAACATGACAAGTGCCAAACAAAGGTGTTTTCTGAAGTCTGGGAGCAAGACTTAATTACATGCAATATCGTTTGAGAACTGAGGGCATCTCATTTTATTAAATTTATGTGAGAATTGGTAATGCATACATGGCAACCACAACACCACAGAATGTTTTCTGGCTCATGTTCCTGCCAGTATGGACAAAGAGATGTTTCTATAGCCCATTAAGGTCAATATTTTCATGATAGAATGGGTTAGACCCATACTACTCAAAGTATGGCCTATTGATCAACCATATAGGCATCATGTGAGACCTTGTGAGGAATGCAGAGTCCAAGGCTCTACTCCAGCCCTACTGAATCAAGCAAGCACCCCAGGTGATTAGCTTCTAATCCTAGGGTATCATTGCTACAGTGTTCATTGGCATACTTGCTCTGTGACTATTATTTCACTGTTACAGTGCTCTAGTTTCCTGGGCCATATATATATTTTGGCCATGCCATGCGGCTTGCAGGATCTTATTTCTTTGACTAGGTATTGAACTCGCTCCCTTGGCACTGAAAATGCTGAGTCCTAACCACTGGACCTCTAGAGAATTACCCCATGTGGTTTTAAGGTTTGTAGACCATACTAATAGAAAACTGCTTGGTGTTAGAGTCAGGCTGTCAGGCTTCAAATCCAGGCTATGCCACTGACTGACTAGAAGTCCTTGGTACTTGATTTCTTTCACTTTAAAAAGGGAATGACAGGGCTTCCCAGGCGGTGGAGTGGTAAAGAATCTGCCTGCCAATGCAGGAGATACAAGGAGATGCAAGTTTAATCCCTGGGTCAGGAAGATCTCCTGGAGGCGGAAATGGCAACCCACCTGAGTATTCTTGCCTGGAAAATCCTATGGACGAAAACGAGCCTGCAGGGCTTCAGTCCGTGGGGTCACAAAGAGTCGGACACAACTGAGCACTCACACATAGGGCACAGGCATGCCTTGCAGCACCCCCCCCAAAAAAAATTAACAACAGCAGGGAATGAGAATACCTACTAGTCAACCCAATGTTGCTATGATGATTACATGAGATAATGTGAAACTGCATAGTGTGGAACTCGTATTTAGCACTAAGAACTGTTGTTCAGTCACTAAGTTGTGTCTGACTCTTTGTGACCCCATGGACTGCACCACACCAGACTTCCCTGTCCTTGACTATCTCCAGAGTTTGCTCAAATTCATGTCCATTGAATCAACAATGCTATCTAACCATCTCATCCTCTGTCATCCCCTTCTCCTCCTGCCCTCAATCTTTCCCAGCATCAGGGTCTTTTCCAATGAGTTGGCTCTTCACATCTGGTGGCCAAAGTATTAGAGCTTCAGCATCAGTCCTTCTCGTGAATATTCAGGGTTGATTTCCTTTAGAATTGACTGGTTTGATCTCCTTGAAGTTCATGGAACTCTCAAGAGTCTTCTCCAGCATCACAATTCGAAAGCATCAGTTCTTTGGTGCTCAGCCTTCTTTATTGTCCAACTCTCAGATCCGTACATGACTACTGGAAAAACCATAGCTTTGACTATACAGACGTTTGTCAGCAAAGTGATGTTAGATTATATTATGTTTAAATCTAGGATGTTTTCCGCTTATTAAATGATAGCTAGTATTAAAGGAAGATTGTCCTTGTGTTAACACATGTAACTCCAAATAAATTGGATTATCTTGTAAAGCTTAGCAATGAAATCTCTTGTCCTTGAAATGTTTCTGAACTTTCCCCCAACTGGAATAATTGTGCCTTTTTTCTCTCCCAGCTGTGCCTACCATAGAAGACATTTACAAACATAAGAAGTCTGCACCTCTCTCTCCCTAGCCTGTATCCTCCTTCAGGACAGAGGAGGTATACCACACTGCACCCCCACTTCTACTTCACGCAGCCGCAGCTCATAGACACAGTGCTTGATACTCAGCAAAACTCAAAAACATATTTGTGATGTTGACCTGAAGCTCTTCAAGTGAGAAAACCCAGAACTGAAATATACCAGATTAGAATCTCTTTACTCTCCCAGGTCTGTGCAAATTAGAGGTAGCAGAATGAAACTGGGAGATGCTGGGTCTTGTTAGGCTTGTTTCTTCTGAAGTATGATTGGATGGAAATGTCCACAGGAAATGCAGATGGACCACCTCGAAAAACACCCAACAACCATAGTCCTTAAAAAAAAAATTTGTAATGAGATGGAGGAAATTTCCTGAAATTTCACTTTTGGTTCTTTTTTTTGATTTAATTTTTTATTGAAATATAGTTGACTTACATGTTATGTTAATTTCTGCTGTATAGCACAGTGACTCAGTTATACACATGTATATATTCTTTTTCATATTCATTTCCTTTATGGTATATCAGTTCAGTTCAGTTCAGTCACTCGGTCATGTCCAATTCTTTGCGACCCCATAAACCGCAGCACACCAGGCCTCCCTGTTCATCACCATCTCCCAGAGATCACTCAGACTCACGTCCATCAAGTCCGTGATGCCATCCAGCCATCTCATCCTCGGTCGTCCCCTTCTCCTGCCCCCGATCCCTCCCAGCATTAGAGTCTTCCATTGAGTCAACTCTTCGCATGAGGTGGCCAAAGTACTGGAGTTTCAGCTTTAGCATCATTCCTTCCAAAGAAATCCCAGGGTTGATCTCCTTCAGAATGGACTGGTTGGATCTCCTTGCAGTCCAAGGGACTCTCAAGAGTCTTCTCCAACACCACAGTTCAAAAGCATCGATTCTTCGGCGCTCAGCTTTCTTCACAGTCCAACTTTCACATCCATACATGACCACAGGAAAAACCATAGCCTTGACTAGGCGGACCTTAGTCGGCAAAGTAATGTCTCTGCTTTTGAATATACTATCCAGGTTGGTCATAACTTTTCTTCCAAGGAGTAAGCGTCTTTTAATTTCATGGCTGCAGTCACCATCTGCAGTGATTTTGGAGCCCAAAAAAATAAAGTCTGACACTGTTTCCACTGTTTCCCCATCTATTTCCCATGAAGTGATGGGACCGGATGCCATGATCTTCGTTTTCTGAATGTTGAGCTTTAAGCCAACTTTTTCGCTCTCCTCCTTCACTTTCATCAAGAGGCTTTTTAGCTCCTCCTCACTTTCTGCCATAAGGGTGGTGTCATCAGCATATCTGAGGTTATTGATATTTCTCCCGGCAATCTTGATTCCAGCTTGTGTTTCTTCCAGTCCAGCGTTTCTCATGATGTACTCTGCATATAAGTTAAATAAGCAGGGAGACAATATACAGCCTTGACGTACTCCTTTTCCTATTTGGAACCAGTCTGTTGTTCCATGTCCAGTTCTAACTGTTGCTTCCTGACCTGCATACAGATTTCTCAAGAGGCAGGTTAGGTGGTCTGGTATTCCCATCTCTTTCAGAATTTTCCACAGTTTATTGTGATCCACACAGTCAAAGGCTTTGGCATAGTCAATAAAGCAGAAATAGATGTTTTTCTGGAACTCTCTTGCTTTTTCCATGATCCAGCGGATGTTGGCAATTTGATCTCTGGTTCCTCTGCCTGTTCTAAAACCAGCTTGAACATCAGGGAGTTCACGGTTCACATATTGCTGAAGCCTGGCTTGGAGAATTTTGAGCATTACTTTACTAGCGTGTGAGATGAGTGCAATTGTGCGGTAGTTTGAGCATTCTTTGGCATTGCCTTTCTTTGGAATTGGAATGAAAACTGACCTTTTCCAGTCCTGTGGCCACTGCTGAGTTTTCCAAATTTGCTGGCATATTGAGTGCAGCACTTTCACAGCATCATCTTCCAGGATTTGAAACAGCTCAACTGGAATTCCATCACCTCCACTAGCTTTGTTCTTAGTGATGCTTTCTAAGGCCCACTTGACTTCACATTCCAAGATGTCTGGCTCTAGATTAGTGATCACATCCTCATGATTATCTGGGTCGTGAAGATCTTTTCTGTACAGTTCTTCTGTGTATTCTTGCCACCTCTTCTTAATATCTTCTGCTTCTGTTAGGTCCATACCATTTCTATCCTTTATCGAGCCCATCTTTGCATGAAATGTTCCCTTGGTATCTCCAATTCTCTTGAAGAGATCTCTAGTCTTTCCCATTCTGTTGTTTTCCTCTATCTCTTTGCATTGATTGCTGAAGAAGGCTTTCTTATCTCTTCTTGCTATTCTTTGGAACTCTGCATTCAGATGCTTATATCTTTTCTTTTCTCCTTTGCTTTTCGCCTCTCTTCTTTTCAGTGCTATTTGTAAGGCTTCTCCAGACAGCCATTTTGCTTTTTTGCATTTCTTTTCCATGGGGATGGTCTTGATCCCTGTCTCCTGTACAATGTCACGAACCTCATTCCATAGTTCATCAGGCACTCTATCTATCAGATCTAGGCCCTTAAATCTATTTCTCACTTCCACTGTATAATCATAAGGGATTTGATTTAGGTCATACCTGAATGGTCTAGCGGTTTTCCCTACTTTCTTCAATTTAAGTCTGAATTTGGAAATAAGGAGTTCATGATCTGAGCCACAGTCAGCTCCTGGTCTTGTTTTTGTTGACTGTATAGAGCTTCTCCATCTTTGGCTGCAAAGAATATAATCAATCTGATTTCGGTGTTGACCATCTGGTGATGTCCATGTGTAGAGTCTTCTCTTGTGTTGCTGGAAGAGGGTGTTTGCTATGACCAGTGCATTTTCTTGGCAAAACTCTATTAGTCTTTGCCCTGCTTCATTCTGCACTCCAAGGCCAAATTTGCCTGTTACTCCAGGTGTTTCTTGACTCCCTACTTTTGCATTCCAGTCCACTATAATGAAAAGGACATCTTCTGGGGGTGTTAGTTCTAGCAGGTCTTGTAGGTCTTCATAGGACCATTCAACTTCAGCTTCTTCAGCATTACTGGTTGGGGCATAGACTTGGATAACTGTGATATTGAATGGTTTGCCTTGGAAAGAAACAGAGATCATTATGTTGTTTTTGAGACTGCATGCAAGTACTGCATTTCAGACTCTTTTGTTGACTGTAATGGCTGCTGCTGCTAAGTCGCTTAAGTCATGTCCATCGCTATTCTGTTTCAAGGGATTCTTGCCCACAGTAGTAGATATAATGGTCATCTGAGTTAAATTCACCCATTCTAGTCCATCTTAGTTTGCTGATTCCTAGAATGTTGATATTCAGTCTGGCTATCTCCTGTTTGACCCCTTCCAATTTGCCTTGATTCATGGACCTAACATTCCAGGTTCCTATGCAATATTGCTCTTTACAGCATCAAATCTTGCTTCTATCACAAGTCCCATCTACAACTGGGTGTTGTTTTTGCTTTGGCTCCGTCCCTTCATTCTTTCTGGAGTTATTTCTCCACTGATCTCCAGTAGCATATGGTCTATCACAGGATATTGAATGGAGTCACCTTGATTCTTAAAGGAAGGGAAAGCCCATCAATGTAAGTGAGTGTCCGTCAATTTGGTGGGCTGAGGAAACTCAGTATGGCCTGTGGGAAATTTCTGCATGGGCACCCAACAGACAGACAAGGAGGGATGTTTCCTTTCAGGACTCATAAAACAGTGGACTGCCAATGCAAGTGTCACATCATAGACTCTTGGACTGCCGGTGCTGGAGGGATTTCAGCCATCATCTAGATTGATTATGAAGCAGAGAGCACACACACCATTGTTCCTTTACTCTTTCTCCAAGAGTATCAGTGATTGTTTAAGTGCCTGTCATGATTGGTTTCCAGCATTATGTCCCATTCCCAAATGGTTAGTATTTCTTTGGTTCAAATTCCAGCTCAGCTCTGTGTTGATGGGCTGTGTGACCTTGGGCACATCACTTGCCCTCTTTTGGCCTGAGTTCCTTTTGGAAAATTCCTTCCTCATATTGAAATGCTAGCAGTCAGGTAACCATGCTGTAAGAATTGTCTCAGAGTCTAGAAGGAGGTAGGAAGCACGGATGTATTCTGAAGAAAGTTTCTCTCATTAGGTCTATTTTGGTATTCTGAGTGACAGGTGTTCCTGCTCGGCTGACATTGAACACCAACATGCTATCTGGCAGGGCACACATTGATTAAGACCTGTTCCCAGAAAACATTCTATTGGATTGAAATCCAAACGCAATGATTGTTTTATCTCTATCAGAAGCAATTGCTCTCTCTTTGGTGATGGATGACAACTCTCCACATCACTTCATCTGCCAACTGGACAGCGGGTGACACAGGAAGCTTCCAAGTCTTGTGGGCTGAGCCATTAGCTGTGACAGTCAGCTTCAAACCCTCAGTCACACTGTCATGTCCCTAGCATGGCCATAGTGAGCAAGATTAGATATGTGTCACAGCTGAAAGATGATTCTTAAACCGAGGCCTTGGTGGCAAGAACCTTAAACAGTAGCAGGCCCATCTAAAAGCTTCTGTACAGGCGTGGGGAGGGGAGAATCTGAAGAGATCTGAGAGCAGACACAGCTCCTTAGAGGGAAAATATCTGGGGTCTGAACTGTGTGCTGCTTCTCTACACCCCAGCATGATAGCAGGAAAGCCCCAGAAGGGTTAAATCTCAAGTCATTATCAGCTAAATATAATGCTTACTTCTCCACTTGCATTTGCACAGAATGCTTGCATTTCACCAAATCCTTTCACATGCAGTTAGCTCACTGGATTCTTAAAATTTTAATCATTGGAAATGCATAGAATCTATGCTTTTACCATGTTACATATGAGGAATTAGCCATGCCCTTTAATCTCTGACCTTTAGCCCCACAACCCTTTCTTCAAGGCTTGAATCCCTGGCTCCTCGTTCAGGGTTCTTTCTACTATCCCTAGCTGTTTATCCAAGCCTAGAGGAAATGTCTACAGGTCAAGTAATCATAACAGCTCACATTTATTGAGCTCTTGCAGTGGTCTTCACAACAACCTAATGAGAGTATTATTATTGTCATCCTTATTTCACAGAAGAGGATAATGAAGCTCAGAGAGGTTAAGAAACTTGCTCAGGGTTACATGATCATAAGTGACAGAGCTAAGACTCAAACCAGTCTGTCTGGCTTCAGAATCTATGTTCTTAACCACGATGCTCTGCTGCTGGCAACTCCTGTCACCTACCTTTTCCAAAAAATGTTAAGACTGGGAAGAAGAGTGTGTTTTATTAATATTTCCTGGACTATGATAGCAGTAGAGGCCCAAGGGGACATGCTATTTTAAGTCAGTCTTCTGGCAAGAGCTGCTATGAGCTGACATGATGCCAGTACAGATCAATATGCCCACAGGCCCATTTCTGGGTTCTTTCTGGCCTCTGCCACTTGAGCTCCTCTCCATGACCTCATATTTCTGTCCATCTGGATCCATAGCAACGTTGTCACTCCTCTTCAGATACCCTTTTAGGTGATATGTGTAGAGTTATTGTAGAGAACCAGTTCAGATTTAGTAATATTTATTCCCCACTTCCCTGGTGGCTCAGACGGAAAAGAATCTGCCTGCAATGCAGGAGACATGGGTTTGATTCCTGAGTTGGGAAGATCACCTAGAGAAGGGAATGACTACCCACTCCAGTATTCTTGACTGGAAAGTTCCATGCACAGTAGAGCCTGGTAGGCAGCAGTCCATGGGGTCGCAAAGAGTCAGACACGACTGAGAGAGTAACTCTTTTCTTTCATTCCCCACTTACTTCTAAGAAGGACCCAAAGGGACTCCCAATAAGAACTACCTACTAAATAATCAAAACTTTGGAAAGAGAGATGAAACTTTGTAGAAGAAAGGCAGGGAGGGACTTCCCTGGCAGTCCAGTGGTTAAGATTCTGTGCTTCCACTGCAGGGGGCCTGGGTTCAGTCCCTGGTTGGGGAACTAAGATCCTGCATGCCCCATGGCACAGCCACACACACACACACACACACACACACACACACGCACACAAACAGAGAAAAGGAGGTGAAAGTTGTTTCCATTAAGAACTTGAGATGGAAATCATTTCAAACATTTATTAAACCCCGTATACTGGGTCCTGGGACTGCCACTAAAAATGCAGAGCTGAGCCAAACACCGCCCCTGTCCTCAAGGAGCTCAAAATCTAGTGGCATTAGAATGACCCATGAACTTGAACGTTCAGTTTGGCTTTGAATTCTAGCAAAGACAGTAGGTGGAATGTGACCAGTTATCTAGTACTCATGGAATAAATGGAGTTCTGTCTGTTCTTCAGAAGAGACAAGCTTCTTCAAAATACTGAAGCATAATAAATTATCATTTTATATCAATAGTAGTTCATATTCCTTGAGAGCTCACCATGTGCCAGTCACTGGACTAAGCATAATGCATTCATTATCCCACTGAGCCCTCATGAATATCCCCATGATGTATAACGACCCCCCATTGTACAAATGGGAAAATTAAGGTGAGGTGAGATTACCATGTGGACTCATAGGTCCTTCAGTTTTTTTTTTTTAATTGAAATAGAGTTGTCTTTAGTGGAGTTTTTACAGATTCAGACTCGCCTTTCATAAAGCAAATGCACGCATCCCTCTGCCATTTTGGTCTTCCCTGTCATGCTGCAGGAAGTAGCTATGAATACACTGTCTCCAAGGGCAGTGACTGTGGCCATTGTGCTTTGGTATTGCCATTCGGGACCTACTGGTTCAGAAGATGCAATAAGTCTCCTCACATGGACCAATTACAAAAAACAAAACAAAACAAACAAAAAAAAAGCCCTCCCTTTGTAAAGCAGCAGCATGAGCTAGAACAGGCACTTTATTATCTGCCTCTGCCCACGGGGAAGTGGAGATGCTGGGGAGAGGATGATTGGCCTGGGAAACGGGAGGCCTTGGGATCTACACTTTCAGGGTCAAAGAACTTCATATCCACTCTCAGGACTGGCTTCCCAGGATGCTCTGGCCCTGGCTCCCCTCTATGCAGGGGTAGGCTCCTGGGGTTGGTCTCTCAGTGGGATCCCATTGGCAGCCTCTCCCCTCCCACCACAGCCGCAGGCCTATTGACTTCTGGACACTCATTTCCCAGGGCCCTTTTCAGTCCCTGAGAACCACAAGTTCTTTTCACTCGGGAGTTTACAGACGGGGCCGCACCAAGGAGAACAGATGTACTTTTCCTGTGGAGCGCTTTAATCTAGTGAATTGCACTCAGACAGGTAAAGGGTAATTTTCCTTCTATTCCTGCATCTTTCTGAAAGTTTCTAGGGTCAGTTAAACTAGGACTCTGCAGGCTTCTCAGCTCCAAAGCAGAGGCAAAAGTCATTTCTTTCTTTCCTCTTTGCATAAGTTGGAAGGTTCTCAGATAGAAAGTGATTTTTTTTTTCTCATATCTCATCCCAGGAAACAGTGCTCTCTTTTTAGTTAAGCTGAATTAGGGTCAGTTAAACTAGGACTCTGCAGGCTTCTCAGCTCCAAAGCAGAGGCAAAAGTCATTTCTTTCTTTCCTCTTTGCATAAGTTGGAAGGTTCTCAGATAGAAAGTGATTTTTTTTTTCTCATATCTCATCCCAGGAAACAGTGCTCTCTTTTTAGTTAAGCTGAATTGAATACAAATCACATCACCCCAAATGGAGTCATTACAAGTCGTTAGTGATTGAAGTATTACTCTTTTATTTTTATTGGCTACATATGGAACATGTTAAAAAGCCAGTGTCTTCTGCCTGGGCCTCAAATTCCCTTTTCCCTCAGATAAGCACACTTACAAGTTAGGGATGCCCAGCTTTCAAGAATGAGTGAGTTATGTGTGTTGAGAGCAGAGTGGGAAGGTGGGCATTTATCAAGCCTGTTCCCCTCTATTGAATCAAACAGCTCTCATTCTCTCATATGCCTACTCTCTCCACAGAGGTACACACATACGCACGTGCACACTCACACACAGAGAGCTGCTTTTTCCTGTCTGAAACTTGTCTTAACTCACCTTCCTTCCTCACCCCATCCTACCCCACCTCACCCCGCGTTACTGTTCCTCTGGTCACCAGTGCTCCTGGCCATCCTAACTGCCATTTCAAGGTTTTTGTGTAAAGAAACTGAGCTTTTATGGGTCACATATTCCCTCAGAAGATGTCAGCAGTGAACAGCATGTGCTCTGGAGCCAGATAGCTATGAGTTGGAGCCAAATATTTACTTATTAACTATATGACCTTGAGCATGACATTGAACTCCTCTGAGCCTCAATTTCCTCAGTGAATCCTAAATACAATAGAACCATGTCTTGCCTATTGTAAACAATACTGCAATGAACATTGGGGTGCATGTATCCTTTTAGATCATGGTTTCTCTGGGTATATGCCCAGGTGTGGGATTGCAGGGTCACATGGCAGTTTGTTTTAGGAACCTCCATACTGTTCTCCATAGTGGCTTTACCAGTTTACATTCCCACCAAGAGTGTAGGAGAGTTCCCTTCTCTCCACACTCTCTCCAGCATTTACTGTTTGTAAATTTTTCGATGATGGCCATTCTGGCTGGCCATTCTCCGTTCACTGTTCACCTGAAACTGTTACAACATTGTTAATCAGCTATACCCCAATACAAAATGAAAAGTTAAAAAAACATACAACAGACTGTGTCCCATAGGATTGTTGTGTGAAGATTTGATGATACCTTACTGTAGTATTGGTTTGCATTTCTCTAATAATTAACGATGTTGAACATCTTTTCATGTGTCTGTTGGCCATCTGTATATCTTCTTTGGAGAAATATCTGTTTAGGTCTTCTGCCCATTTTTTGAGTGGGTTGTTTGTTTTGATGCTGTTAAGCATCATGAGCTGAATATCCACCAGTAGAGGAATTGGATAAAGAAGATGTGGTACATATGTACAATGGACTATTACTCAGCCATTAAGAGGAATGAGATAATGCCATTTGCAGCAACATGAATGGACCTATAGACTGTCATACTGAGTGAAGTAAGTCAGAGAAGGAAAAATATCTTATTACATCTCATATGTGGAATCTAAAAAGAAATGATACAAGTGAACTTATAAAACAGAAAGAGACACACAGACATAGAGAACAAACTTATGGTTTGAAGGGGGGGAAATGGGGGGAAAGATAGTTAGGGAGTTTGGGATCAACATGTACACACTGCTATATTTAGTATGGATAACCAACATGAAGCTATTGTACAGCACAGGGAACTCTGCCTAGTGTTATGTGGCAGCCTGGATGGGAGGGGAGTTTGGGGGAGAATGGATACCTGTATATGTATGGCTGAGTCCCTTCACTGTTCACCTGAAACTGTCACAATGTTGTGTGTTAATTAGCTATACCCCAACACAAAATAAAAAGTTAAAAAATATACAATAGGCCCTGTCCCATAGGACTGTTGTATGAAGATTCAGTAAAGGCATATATTGATTATTAGCATAGGGCTCAGCTCATAGTAATCAATAAATCCTGGCGATTATCACCAAGTATATTGTGGTCTTAGCTGTTTTTGTTGTGCAGGATTTTGCATCATCCTGATTCTGTTTCTTTGCTACTCAGGACTCAGAATAAATTTCTACATCACCAAGTTATTTGCTCTTTAAAATTGAGGTGAAATTTACATAGCATAAAATTCATTGTGTTCTGGTGTGCTTCTTCAGCTGCATTAGTACACTCACAACATTGTCTAATTCAAGCTATTTGTGTCACTGCAAAAGGAAACCCTGTACCCACTAAGCAATCACTTCCCCTCCCCCACCTCCACCAGCCATATTATTTGCTTTTAAATAGATTCCTTTTGGATTTTAAACCATTCCAGAAATCAGAGGAGTTCAGGAAGGTGTATTCTAGATAGTTAAGCGTTTTCCAAAAATCAATCAGAAATGCATTGCTAAATTGAAGAAAGAGACTGATAGCCTAGGACTGGCTTATCAGTGAGCAGAATGGACAATCAGAAGAGATAGACTCTCACTCTGGCCAACACAGACACCATCTCTTTTATGCTTGTCTATGCTACTTCACATGATTGTCTTTGTCTTGTGGCTGAAAGATAAAATGGCCTTGAAGCTTTGAGTGAGGGAAGGGCTGGGTTTTTAACCTCCTTGTCAACAAATTATGGGAAAGCCCAATGAAGGAGGTGAACATGTCAGCCTCTTTGCATTGACTTTCCATCATGCTACATTCCAAGGGAGGAATTTTAGTCTTGAGAGGCATGTTCCAGATAACCCTCAGGGACATGCAATCCTTTGAAGTCTACAGTTGTTTCTGCAGCTGCTGATTTCTTCCCGCCCTCCAGGTTGGAGGGGCCCATGTCATCAGCACTCAGGTACAGCCTAACTGCTTCTTTGCAGTGGGGCAGTTTATAGACTTCCTTCACTAGGCTATGTGAGGAGGGGAAAGGATGGATGAGTCAGCTGCAAAGGACAAAAGAGAGAAGCTCCAGTTGGCTCAAGGCTAAAGTAAGAAGTGGGGGAAAAGGACTAACACTTAAGAAGGTTCATTGGTGAAAATACTCTCCAATTTGGCAAATGTCCGTGAAGGCCTAATATCGTGGCCAGTTTGCCTGGAGTGGTTGTGGTCTTCCTGAGAAGGCTTCTCTTGCTTGTTGGAGACAAGCTTGGCAAGCTTCATGGCATAGTCAATGTTCAGGTAGATTTTCTGCTTGTGTGGGGTTCAGGACTTATAGTTAGGCCTTTTTGGTTGCTCTATCATTTCAAAAAGGGGATGATCTGGAGGGAAGATGTGGGGTGGGAGGTGGGAGGGGGGTTCATGTTTGGGAGTTCGTGTAAAAAAATAAATAAATACAAAAAAATAAAAAAAAAGAAAAAAAAATCTTTTAAAAAAGTTTTATTGAGATACCGTTGACATCTAACATTGTGTACATTTAAGGTGTACAGCATAATGATTTGCTATATGTTTATATAGCAAAATGATCACCATAATAATTTTAGTTAACATACATCACCTCACATAGTTACAGTTTTTTCCCTTGGGATGAGAAATTTTTAAGACCTACTCTCTCAGCAATTTTCAAATATGCGTACAACATACTATTGTTAATTATAGTTATCATGCTGTATATTACATCCCAGAACTTATTATCTTGCAACAATTTATTCAAGTGTAGTTGACTTACAATATCATATTACTTTCAGTTGTACAACATAGTGATTTGATATTTTTATAGATTACATGCCATACAAAATTATTATAAGATATTGACTAATATCCCTTTGCTGTACATGACATCCCTGTGACTTATTTATTTTATAACTGGTACTTTGTACCTCTTAACCCTGCTCACCTATTCCATTCCTCCCCACCAGCCCTAGAACTTATTTATAACTGGGATGTCTTACCTACTCCCCACCTCCCCTCTACACTCTGTCTCTGTGCTGTGTTGTGTGCTCTGCTTAGTTGGCCAACTGTGTCTGACTCTCTCTGACCCCATGGACTATAGCCTACCAGGCTCCTCTGTCCATATGGATTCTCCAAGCCAGAATACTGGAGTGGTAGCTGTTCCCTTCTGCAGGGAATCTTCCCAACCCAGGGATCGAACCCAGGTCTCCCGCATTGCAGGCAGATTCTTTACCATCTGAGGCACCAAGGAAGCCCACGCTCTGCCTCTGGCAACCACAAATTTGATCTCTGTTTCTATGAGCTTGTTTTAGTTTAGATTCCACATGTCAGTGAGATTATACAGTATTTGTCTTTCTCTGTCTGACTTATTTCACCTAGCATAATACTCTCAATGTCCATCCACATTGTCACAAATGGTAGGGTTTCCTTATTCTTTGCAGCTGAATAATATTCCATTGTGTATATATACCACATCTTCTTTATTCATTCATTCCATTCATCCCTGGACAAACAATTACCCATCTTTTATAAGACCAACCTCTTCCTAGGAAACCATCTCCCTACCTCGGTTGACTTTGCCGTAGTTTGTAAGACCAGAAAGGGAATAAGGAAGACTAACACATGTTGGCAACCTTGCTTTTTATGGGTAGTCAAGGGGGTTTCTCCTATTAATTCTAAAATCAGATAGACACATAAGGGTGGTCTATAATTTAGCTTTCCTGATGGCTCAGATGGTAAAGCGTCTGTCTGCAATGCAGGAGACCTGAGTTTGATATCTGGGTTGGGAAGATCCCCTGGAGAAGGAAATGGCAACCCACTCCAGTACTCTTGCTGGAAAATCCCATGGACGGAGGAACCTGGTAGGCTAGAGTACGTGGGGTCACAAGGAGTCAGACACGACTGAGCAACTTCACTTTCACTTTCATAATTTAAATGTGCTTCCTCTATTGGGTCTTGCCCTACAGAGAGGCAAGTGTGCCTTGCCCTACTCAAGAGTGTGAGTGATCCTCACACTTTAGCCTGCATTGGAATCACCCAGGCTGTCCATTCAAAATTCAAATTCCTGGGCCCCACTCCTGAAGAATCAGAATCATGGTGAGGCCAGAGAAACAACTCTTGGGCCATAGTTTATAAGACCAGATCTTACAAATCCAAGTGATTCAGATGTGATTGGTCTTTGGCCTGAACTTACTGAAACACTGCTCTCAGGAGTCATATGGAGGGAGGAATCAGAGTACTATTATAATAATAATCAGATTAGTCACAAAAGTTATATCAGAGTGTTAAACTGAAAAGGAGAAACCCCAAAGGAGAATTTCTCATTCATTTCTGTTTATGGCTGGTTCCTATTTTATTAATAGTTAGAGAGTTAAGTAGCCATATTTAATTAATAGTAAGCAGCCATATTTTTTATTGAAAATACATTAAGTGAAATTGTAAGACTAGTTTTTAATAGTTTTGTTTTAACCTCAGCCATGAGATGAAATTTGAAAAGTGTTGTTGAAGACCCATCTCTGCATTTCAATAAATAGAAATTTCTGAAGTTTTCATGCTCAAGGGTATTTTGTTTTCTCATGTTTGTTCATTTTGGGGAAGAAGAGTGAGTGACTTTCACTGACTTAGTCCTTTCTGTTCCTTGAGGAAAGAGCTTATTAAATATCAGATTGCATTCTGGAAATTGAATGATTTTTTTAATGTTGCTACAGTTAGATGGATTCCTATAAATGAGCCCCAAACAAAATGTTAAATCTCTTTTAAAAGGCAAATATTTCAAACAAAAGGAAAAGTATTTTTGAGCAGCCCATGTTTTATTTTGGCCCCTGGCATGTGTTTGTCTCAAAAAGACTTTTGGAAGTATTGCAAAAACACCAGCACATTGCCTAAATCACCTCTTTCTAAAACTGGGCCTTCAGCTAACTTTTCACTTACGGAGGGGAAAAGGGATGAGGGAGAGGCAGACAGAGACGGACACAGAGACAGAAAGACACAAAGATACACACACACAGTCTCCAGTGGACTAGCCTCAACCTGGGGCCCCCTCCACCCCGATTCTGCAGTCTGATCGCATCCATACATGACCCAGCATCTGCCCAAATGCCACAAACCATGCTTCCCTGAATCTTCCCAACCCAGGGATCGAACCCAGGTCTCCCGCATTGCAGGCAGATTCTTTACCATCTGAGGCACCAAGGAAGCCCACGCTCTGCCTCTGGCAACCACAAATTTGATCTCTGTTTCTATGAGCTTGTTTTAGTTTAGATTCCACATGTCAGTGAGATTATACAGTATTTGTCTTTCTCTGTCTGACTTATTTCACCTAGCATAATACTCTCAATGTCCATCCACATTGTCACAAATGGTAGGGTTTCCTTATTCTTTGCAGCTGAATAATATTCCATTGTGTATATATACCACATCTTCTTTATTCATTCATTCCATTCATCCCTGGACAAACAATTACCCATCTTTTATAAGACCAACCTCTTCCTAGGAAACCATCTCCCTACCTCGGTTGACTTTGCCGTAGTTTGTAAGACCAGAAAGGGAATAAGGAAGACTAACACATGTTGGCAACCTTGCTTTTTATGGGTAGTCAAGGGGGTTTCTCCTATTAATTCTAAAATCAGATAGACACATAAGGGTGGTCTATAATTTAGCTTTCCTGATGGCTCAGATGGTAAAGCGTCTGTCTGCAATGCAGGAGACCTGAGTTTGATATCTGGGTTGGGAAGATCCCCTGGAGAAGGAAATGGCAACCCACTCCAGTACTCTTGCTGGAAAATCCCATGGACGGAGGAACCTGGTAGGCTAGAGTACGTGGGGTCACAAGGAGTCAGACACGACTGAGCAACNGGGTTGGGAAGATCCCCTGGAGAAGGAAATGGCAACCCACTCCAGTACTCTTGCTGGAAAATCCCATGGACGGAGGAACCTGGTAGGCTAGAGTACGTGGGGTCACAAGGAGTCAGACACGACTGAGCAACTTCACTTTCACTTTCATAATTTAAATGTGCTTCCTCTATTGGGTCTTGCCCTACAGAGAGGCAAGTGTGCCTTGCCCTACTCAAGAGTGTGAGTGATCCTCACACTTTAGCCTGCATTGGAATCACCCAGGCTGTCCATTCAAAATTCAAATTCCTGGGCCCCACTCCTGAAGAATCAGAATCATGGTGAGGCCAGAGAAACAACTCTTGGGCCATAGTTTATAAGACCAGATCTTACAAATCCAAGTAATTCAGATGTGATTGGTCTTTGGCCTGAACTTACTGAAACACTGCTCTCAGGAGTCATATGGAGGGAGGAATCAGAGTACTATTATAATAATAATCAGATTAGTCACAAAAGTTATATCAGAGTGTTAAACTGAAAAGGAGAAACCCCAAAGGAGAATTTCTCATTCATTTCTGTTTATGGCTGGTTCCTATTTTATTAATAGTTAGAGAGTTAAGTAGCCATATTTAATTAATAGTAAGCAGCCATATTTTTTATTGAAAATACATTAAGTGAAATTGTAAGACTAGTTTTTAATAGTTTTGTTTTAACCTCAGCCATGAGATGAAATTTGAAAAGTGTTGTTGAAGACCCATCTCTGCATTTCAATAAATAGAAATTTCTGAAGTTTTCATGCTCAAGGGTATTTTGTTTTCTCATGTTTGTTCATTTTGGGGAAGAAGAGTGAGTGACTTTCACTGACTTAGTCCTTTCTGTTCCTTGAGGAAAGAGCTTATTAAATATCAGATTGCATTCTGGAAATTGAATGATTTTTTTAATGTTGCTACAGTTAGATGGATTCCTATAAATGAGCCCCAAACAAAATGTTAAATCTCTTTTAAAAGGCAAATATTTCAAACAAAAGGAAAAGTATTTTTGAGCAGCCCATGTTTTATTTTGGCCCCTGGCATGTGTTTGTCTCAAAAAGACTTTTGGAAGTATTGCAAAAACACCAGCACATTGCCTAAATCACCTCTTTCTAAAACTGGGCCTTCAGCTAACTTTTCACTTACGGAGGGGAAAAGGGATGAGGGAGAGGCAGACAGAGACGGACACAGAGACAGAAAGACACAAAGATACACACACACAGTCTCCAGTGGACTAGCCTCAACCTGGGGCCCCCTCCACCCCGATTCTGCAGTCTGATCGCATCCATACATGACCCAGCATCTGCCCAAATGCCACAAACCATGCTTCCCTGCTCCGTGGCAAAGAGTGGCCCAGAGAGAAGTTTCCAGAGGTGATTAAGTGATCCTCCCAGCCTGTCTTGGTGCCAGAAATCAAAGTGACTCCATCCTTGAAGCTTGTCTCTGAAATCCTCTAGCCACTCTTCAGAAGGCTCACCTCTCTGCTGGCTGCTTCTCAGAGACACTGGCTTTATACTGTGGGCAGTTCTTTGGCTGGTAACACATTTGAGGTGAGTTAAAACAACCTCCTCCCTCAGCCTCAGCTTCCTGTTCCTAAGGGTGAGTTAGACGATTAGTCTCAAATAGCCCCAGCTGTTAGGGCTTCCCTCCCTGTGAAGCGGTTTTCCCCTTTGGTAATTTTGATTGCTTCTAATAAGGCCACCTGCTTTATCTTTAATAGACGATGCTAGATTCCATGTCTATAGCCTGACAGTACCTTTAGCCCCAAGGATTTAAAGAGTTTTCTGAGATCCCTCTTGAGAGTCTTGGACCCAATGGCATTTTCCTTGTTGTGGTTGAAAAAATTTTTTTCTTGTTTTCCCCATAGAGCTGGCCTAGTTCTTCTGCTCCGGGGTACTCCATGTGTTTAGGGAAATGACTCTAGCTTTCAAAAGACACACACACACACAAGGAATGGGAGAGCAAGAGGGAGAGAAAGTGGAGAGGAAGAAAGAGAGCATGTGAGAGTGAGAAAGAAACCAAGATCATAATCATGTGTGAGAAAAAGGTTGTGAGAGCTGTTGGGAAGGAAGAGAGAGGGGGACAGAGGAAGCTCAGGTAGAACAGCCAGGAGTGTGAGCAATCTTAAGACAAGAGTGCCCGCAGAGCAAGGAGGATGAGATGGGCCAGAAGCCACAGGCCCAGTAAGATGGAGAGCGGGCAGAGCCCAAGAGAGGGGCCAAAGGGAGCAAAGAGATGGGGAGCACGCACTCCAGGGGAAAATGAATCAGCAAGAGATGTTAGCCTGTGGCCGATTAATAGCAAGTCCAAAGTGAGTAGCCACTGCCCTCAACTTGCTCAGTAAGTGAGAGTGGAAGAGAAAATATTCAGGGCCCAGATGCAGTCCTGCTCCTCTGGAACCAAAGTCGAACTTTTTGGTCCTCCAGACATACATACTTGGGATCAACCTTATGCAACCACTTTAAAAACCTGGATCTCAATTGGAGCCACACATACACTGCTCCCCCTCAATTAATATTATTTGAAATTTGAAAACAAATGTCATCATTAAACACAAACGAGAACATGAAAACTTTCAAGTATACGTTTTTAATGCCACCTTTCCATCCACATGAACGTGAAAGTTGCTCAGTCGTGTCCAACTCTTTCCTACCCCATGAACTATACAGTCCATGGTATTCTCCAGGCTAGAATACTGGAGTGGGTAGCCTTTTCCTTCTCCAGGGGATCTTCCCAACCCAGGGATTGAACCCAGGTCTCCCACAGTGCAGGCGGATTCTTTACTTGTTGAGCCACAAAGGAAGCCCTAAGAAAGTGAAAGTCATGTCCAACTCTTTGTAACCCCATGGACTGTACAGTCCGTGGTATTCTCCAGGCCAGGATACTGGAGTACATAGCCTTTCCCTTCTCCAGGGGATCTTCCCAAACCAGGGATCAAACCCAGGTCTCCCGCATTGCAGGCAGATTCTTTACCAGCTGTGCCACAAGGGAAGCCCTTCCCATCCACAGACCTGCAGTAATGGCTTAACTTAGTGAGTCCTAAACATGAGACCTGGGATCACATTGGATAATTGTCATGGATTCCTTCATGTTAAAATAGCAGGTTCCTCCATGTTGATTGCATAATTATTTACAATAACTAATATATGAAAGCAACCTAAATATCCATCAATAGATGAATGGATAAAGATACAGTACATACACACACACACACACACACACACACACACACACACACACGTCTATACACACAATGGAATACTACTCAGCCATAAAAAAGAATGAAAATTTGCCATTTGCAGCAACATGAATGGACCTGGAGGGCATTATGTTAAGTGAATTAAGTCAGGCAGAGAAAGACAAATACTGCATGAAAAAACTTTCATGGGGACTCTAAAAAATAAAACAAACTAGTGAATAAAACAAAAAGGAAGCAGACTTTCAGATACAGAGAACACACAGGTGGTTACTTGTGGGGAGAAGAGGGTGGGAAGGTGCAATATGAGGGTAGGGGAAAAAAGGTTTATTATGAGATTATATGAAATCATGTGTGTGAAACTTTTGAAAACTAAAGTAGTATAGAATTTAAAAAAGTAAAATTATGTAAATGTTGAAAAATAAAATGGCAGGTTCCTGAACCCTCTCCCCAAAAGTATGGTTTAGGAGGGCTGGGCTGAGGTCGGGTGATCTGTTATTTTAATACACAACTCTGCTGAAAATGCCGATGCCCAGCCAGAGGCGAGACTTAAGCAGCTCCCTTTCACTGGAAGAAGTAACAAGTTCAGTCATTGACCTTAAGCCCGACTGCTGACTGCTCCATATTAGGACCCGAAGTAAGGTGAGGTGAGCGGGATACTCAACTTGGGTACAAAACTTAAGAGGGTGCCAAAACTGTCAGTAATCCGAATAAAAAATATTTTGGTGATACATGTTAAAAGAGTCAAAATGAATGCAGAGAAATTCAGGATGGACCAAACACAAAATTTGTGCATAAAGACAGTCTACAACTCTGCCCTTAAACATGCCTACCTCTCTTGCCCACCCCAATACTTTTATCCCTTGTTCCAATTAAACTTTATTTACAAAAAGAGGCAGATAGACTGTAGGTGAGAGTTTGCACATTAGATTTTTTAGAATATTGCAATAAAAGACGATTTATTCAATTAGCACTCATATCTTTGTTACTAATACTGTTCTCCAGTAAGAGTAACTGAGGCTTTTTGGAGAAATGACTGATTCTAGGAAGAAATATACAATATGGGGCAAGAAATATACAAGATGAGCCTGGAGTATCCTGTAGTGCCAGAAAGTAAAGAAGTGCTAAAAAACAAATCCCCAAAGCAAAACATTGATGGGGGTATGGCATAGGAGTCAGCTGAAAGAGCTACCAATGACCAAAGCTGGACAACTTAACAAAAAATTATTTTATTGATTTATTAATTTTTGGTTGTGCTGAGTCTTCATTGCTTCAAGGGCTTTTCTCTAGTTGCAGTGTGAGGGCGTCTCATTGTGGTGGCTTCTCTTGTTGTGGCAGAGAAGGCAATGGCACCCCACTCCAGTACTCTTGCCTGGAAAATCCCAGGGACGGAGGAGCCTGGTGGGCTGCAGTCCATGGGGTCGCTAAGACTCCGACACGACTGAGTGACTTCACTTTCACTTTTCACTTTCATGCATTGGAGAAGGAAATGACAACCCACTCCAGTGTTCTTGTCTGGAGAATCTCAGGGACGGGGGAGCCTGGTGGGCTGCCGTCTATGGGTTTGCACAGAGTCGGGCACGACTGAAGTGACTTAGCAGTAGCTCCGTCTGCCAGGCCCTTGGAGGATAGTTCTGGAGGGCTAGAAATGCGAGGCTCTCCACTTAAGCACACCCACCTGCTCTCAACTTCTATTTGCCTTCACTTAACTTTCCCTATGGAGAAGGCAATGGCACCCCACTCTAGTACTCTTGCCTGGAAAATCCCATGGACGGAGGAGCCTGGAAGGCTGCAGTCCATGGGGTCGCTAAGAGTTGGACACGACTGAGCAACCTCACTTTCACTTTTCACTTTCATGCATTGGAGAAGGAAATGGCAACCCACTCCAGTGTTCTTGTCTGGAGAATCTCAGGGACGGGGGAGCCTGGTGGGCTGCCGTCTATGGGTTTGCACAGAGTCGGGCACGACTGAAGTGACTTAGCAGTAGCTCCGTCTGCCAGGCCCTTGGAGGATAGTTCTGGAGGGCTAGAAATGCGAGGCTCTCCACTTAAGCACACCCACCTGCTCTCAACTTCTATTTGCCTTCACTTAACTTTCCCTATGGAGAAGGCAATGGCACCCCACTCTAGTACTCTTGCCTGGAAAATCCCATGGACGGAGGAGCCTGGAAGGCTGCAGTCCATGGGGTCGCTAAGAGTTGGACACGACTGAGCAACCTCACTTTCACTTTTCACTTTCATGCATTGGAGAAGGAAATGGCAACCCCCTCCAGTGTTCTTGTCTGGAGAATCTCAGGGACGGGGGAGCCTGGTGGGCTGCCGTCTATGGGTTTGCACAGAGTCGGGCACGACTGAAGTGACTTAGCAGTAGCTCCGTCTGCCAGGCCCTTGGAGGATAGTTCTGGAGGGCTAGAAATGCGAGGCTCTCCACTTAAGCACACCCACCTGCTCTCAACTTCTATTTGCCTTCACTTAACTTTCCCTATGGAGAAGGCAATGGCACCCCACTCTAGTACTCTTGCCTGGAAAATCCCATGGACGGAGGAGCCTGGAAGGCTGCAGTCCATGGGGTCGCTAAGAGTTGGACACGACTGAGCAACTTCACTTTCACTTTTCACTTTCATGCATTGGAGAAGGAAATGGCAACCCACTCCAGTGTTCTTGTCTGGAGAATCTCAGGGACGGGGGAGCCTGGTGGGCTGCTGTCTATGGGGTCGCAGAGTCGGACACGACTGAGCGACTTAGCAGAAGCAGCAGCTCTTGTTGTGGAACACAGGCTCTAGGGTGCGAAGGCTCAGTAGTTGCAGCACGTGGCTTCAGTAGCTGTGGCTCCTGGGCTCTAGAGCACAGGCTCCATAGTTGTGGTGCATCGGCGTAGTTGCTCTGTGGCATGTGGAATCTTCCTGGATCAGGGATTAAACCAGTCAGTGTCTCTTGCACTGGCAGGTGAATTGTTAACTGCTGAGCTACCAGGGATGCCCCCAAAGCTGGAACGTTTGAGAAACAAAATAAAGAAAATAGTATAGGGAATTCTTTGGCCGTCCAGTGGTTAGGACTCCATGGTTTCACTGCTTAGGTCACGGCTTCAGTCTCTGGTCAGGGAATTAAGATCCAACATGCCATGGGGTGCAGCAAGAGAAAGCAACTTAAAAAAAAAAAAAAGTAGTATTGGAGTATATATAACACAAAGTATATTATACATTTCAGAGTCCGTATTGATATAAACAAATTATTAAATATGTGGGTGGGTGCATAAGTGCATGATCAGTAACTTCAGTCACATCTGACTCTTTGCAAGCCTATGGACTGCAGCCTGCCAGGCTCCTCTGTCCATGAGGTTCTCCAGGCAAGAATACTGGAGTGGGTTCCCATGCCCTCCTCTAGGGGATCTTCCTGACACAGGGATTGAACCCACATCTCCTGAGTCTGAAGAAACAAATCTCCCATGCAGGGTAATTCCAAACAATTTGTGTAAGTATGCTGCAGGAAGGGGGACCCTTTCTAGGGCCCAAAAGGAGGCTCTTGTCTAATGCTGAGAAATGAATTGTCTGAAGAGACACAAAAGCTGACAAAGCAAGAGATTTTCTTGGAAAGGGGTGCCTGGGAGGAGAGCAGGAGGGTAAGGGAACCCAGGAGAACTGTTCTGCCATGTGGCTAGCAGTGTTGGCTTTTTTGGTGGTGGGATTAGTTTCTGTGTTGCCTCTGGCCAATCATTCTGACTCAGGTCCTTCCTGGTGGCACATGCATCCCTCAGCCAAGATGAATTTCAGTGAGAAGGATTCTGGGAAGTTGTTAGAACTTATGGAGTGGTGTCTCCTTTTGACCTTTCGTGAATTCTTGAGGTTGATGGTGGCTTATTAGTTCCGTGTTCCTTAACTGGACTTCCTGTTGTAAAATAACTCACATGAATCATTACTCTGGTGCCTGGCCAGGGTGGACAGTTTCAGTCAATGTTTCACCTAAAAAATACACTGCCCTTAACTCTTCACTCCTTAAGTGTGAGCTATGAAATGTTACTTCCATCTGAAGAACACACTGTGGAAAGAGAAAGGAGAGTAACCATCCAGTAAAGGGAGTTTGCAAACCCTACCTCAGCTAAGTGAGGAAGGCCAGTGCATATAGTCATAAATCATGTGGATAGTACATATGGTACATACCCTTGCTATGGTGAGATGACAGTGACACTTTACCTCTGTGGTCTTCCTCCCATTAATCCATAGCCCTGGTCTGGGCATGAGAAAAACATCAAGAAAAGTCCAGCAGGATGGTATCCTATAAAATACCTGATCAGTACTCTTCAAATTTGTTAAGGTCATCAAACACTAGGAAAGGCCAAGAAACTGTCATTGCCAAGAGAAGCCTAAGGGCATGGATGACTAAATGTAATGTGGTATGCTGGAACACAAAAGAACTGAAAGTTAGGAAATCTGAATAAAGCAGAGACTTTAGTTCATAATAACATTAATTGTGACAAAGGTACTTTGCTAATCCAAAGCATTAATAATGGTGAAACTGAGTGTGGGGGAACTCTCTGTACTGTCTTCACAATTTTCCTGTAAATATGAAACTTCTAAAATACAAACATGTGTTCCAAAAAGTATCGTGAGTACTGAGTGCTTTGACACCGCCTTAAAATTTACACCCAAGGTAGGTACCGCACTTGCCTCACCTTGTCCTGCCCTGCTGCCTGAATTCGAAATACATTCCTAGCACTAGTTTTCCTGGGACAGAACCATACACACTGTCCTCTTGGCCTGCGTTCTCTTTATTTGTGTATAAATAAAACCGTAGTACTCTTCCCTTCTCTGCTTCCCCCCCCCGCCACCCCTGCCCCAAGCTTCTCATGAGAGTAACCTGCATTCCACTCCTTGACTTCTGACAAGGAATATCTTTAGAAAAGCTTAGTGGGCACTTTCGAAAGTTGCAGCTTTCCAGCCCTGTGAGGAGGCCAGGCAGTGGCTGGAAGCCAAAGCCACAGAAACAGGGTGTCATCCAAGAGAGGTCGCCCTTCTGTGCCCAGCCAGCCAGAGCTTTTCCTGCAGCAGCGTTATTTCTGCAGAGAAACACTGTTCTCCCAGAACAGAGAGAGGCCATCTTTGCTGTGTGCGTCCACCCCTCAGCCAGAGCTCTGGAAACCTGGCCCTTTGTTCCTGAAGGTGACAAGACCGGAGTAGATTTCATTCTTCCTGTTACTTCCTCTCATTCCTCTTTTCCCTCTTTTCATATCAGTACTGACAAGAGAAGACAAATATTTATTTAAGGCATAATGTCACAGGCACAGACCTCTCCTCTACCCTGCCTTCTCCCCCGATTCCAACCTCCACCCTGGTTCGAGGTCGAGAAACTGCTTTCACTTTATTCCCTCAGGTGAAACCGCATCAATGAAAGCACAGTGCTGAGCCAACTCGAGCTCTTCCGGTTTCTGACTTGACTCTGGTGGAAAGATTTGTTTGGAGGGGAACTGGGATCTGGGAGGAGATGGCACTGACAGTAGCTCAGAGTGTACCATCTCATCTCTGACGGGCATCTCTGTAAGAAGATCCTTCAAAGCCAGGCGGTGAGATTCCCACTGGAATAAGTGACTGAATCTGGTGTCTGTTCTTTAACAACCCTGCCACTTGGGGGTTAGCAGGAGGAAGTGCTAGAAAATGAATGCCAGAGACTCTATCCGGTTTCACAAATAAGAGCATTGGCTCCGGCTTCAAACAGACTCGGGTATGAATCTGAGCGCGAGAATTTCTTCTCTGCGTGATCTGGGCAAGTTACCTAACCCCACAGAACCTGCGTTTCTTCCTGTGGGAGATGCTGGCGAGTTGCTGTGAGATTGGGACGGTTATGGGGGAAACTTCCACTAGAGTGCAGACCCTGGAATTCCTCTGGAGACATGCTGCAGGAGGCCCGCCTGTTCTGCAGGGATGTTTCCTTCTCGCTGATTGATTAATCAGTGAGAAATGGTTTAGGAACCAAAGATTCTCCCTTGGGAGAATCCCGGAAGAGACAGCATGTAAAATAATGGTATCCCTAGGTGGGTTCCCACAGGACCCAGCTTTTCAGTTCTTTCTTTCCAGACCCACAAGGAGCAAGGGGCTCCTTGGTGAGGAGGGGTTTCTAGCAGAGAGCAGCTGGGTAGGCAGCTTACGCCTCCTTCCTCCCATGTTTTGTCAGTGCTGCATTTTGAATTCCTTGCATTTGAAATGTGTGATGACCCCTGTCTGAGGTTTGCACTCAGGTCCCTGGAAGCCAGGAGCAGCCCTGGGAGTGGGTAGCATCAGGCATCTGCCTTCCCAGGTGCAGTCCTGAGAATGTGCTGATGGAGTTTAGTTTTAATAACAATCACATTCTAGAGGCCTACTCCTTATTTTTGATTGTGCAGCTGAAGAGTAGATGACCTCATTGAAAAGCAGAGGGTGCAGAGTGCAGGGAGATGGGGAAGCGGGAGAGAAGGGGAGAAATAGAAGCAGCTGTTGCCACAGGAAACATTCCCCGCCTTGTGGGGCACACTGCTCCTCAGAGTTCTTTGGGGGAGGAGTGGATCCAGAATGGCAGCTGTCCTCTCCCCAGATCTGTCTTTGTGTACCCACAGGTTGGGCTGAGCTGTGGGTGACTAGACTGTGGATTAAGAAACCATGTAGAGCATTTCCAAAACAAATCCTTGGCCTGTAAAATCTCCATCTGGCTTGCTCTACAAGGACCCAAGGGCCTGCGATTTTGTGTTTGTGGCTTATTATTAATATATACGCTCAGCTTTCATTCAATCAAAATTCACGAGATAGGTATTCAGAGTTCAAGCCCATGGGTGAACACTTAAACCAAAGCCTTGATTGGTGAATGGTGTAATTTTAGATCCCAGGTGCAGGTTGGGATGGGAAGGGGGTGAGAAGCTGGGGACAGGGGAATTTTCCTGGATACTTGTTAAATCCCAGCATTCTGAGAGCTTCTTTCCCTTCTGCAGACAATGTTATGCCTGTCTGTGCAACTACACATACACATCCAAGTTGTTCTACCCCAATTCTCAGACCCTTGTCCCATCACACCATAGAAATCAAGTACTGGAGTCAAAGAAACCCTAAACAGATGTCTGTAGATAAAAACAAAGCCAGTGGCACTACTGTTCAGCCCACATATTGTTGTAGTTTTAAAAATAGCTAGTTGTGGCTTTTGGTTTACTTGCTCACTCTTGAGCCCGATTCCTGTTGGTTTGATACCGACCAGGCAAGGTGGCTTGCAGGCTTTCTTTGGCTCTTTTATGGTGATTGGCACCTTTCCTTTCTAAAATACAAAACAGAACACCTCCTCCAGAAATTCAAGTCCATCCACATCTATTGATCATATCTGGGTTCAGAAGAGGGTGTGACAAGTGCACTTGCACAGATTGGACCTTGTACAGTCTGGAGCTAAGGCCCGGGCCCCACAGACTGCGGTGGAAGGCTGGCTGGGAGGAGGCTGTTGGCGCCTGGTGTTTCACAGGAAAGTTCAAGAAGGGAGCTGGGAAGCGTGCCCTCCGAAGTCCCCCACCCTGGTTAATTGGCTCTGTTTCTGAAACACACTGACCGGTATCCGAATGGGCCCAGCTCGTGTTCAGGGCTGCGTGTTGAAACTTCATTAGCTCTTTTCAAAGCCCTTTTCCTATTTTTTAGAGGTTCCTCTTCACACTGCCAGTTTTCTTGAAAGGTTTGTCAGCTGCTCCTGATAGAATCACTTCAAATTAAAATGCTTCGTTCCAGGGGATATTTTATTTACAGCCAAGCAACTGTAACTAGTGGCCCTCCTCCCACTAGGCTGCAGTGACTATAGATCTTTGATACTGCTGGAT
Organism: Oreotragus oreotragus; assembly: GCA_006410675.1. Lineage (NCBI taxonomy): Eukaryota > Metazoa > Chordata > Mammalia > Artiodactyla > Bovidae > Oreotragus > Oreotragus oreotragus. The sequence goes on from SJYX01011553.1 coordinate 314,275, forward strand.
GGCTCTGCCAAGGGTTCCAATTTGCTTTTATACAAGTGAATCGCCCAATTCAAAATAAATGTACCAGGCTGCCTTGCTCTTTTCCCCATCCCCCGACCCTCCCCCCACCATGCAATTCCCCACAGGCATGTAGTCAGAGCCGTCCATCAGCTGTCTGCCTCACACACACATATCTTGTGGGTCCCCCTGAACTAAATAGTGCTTGAGCTTGATTGCAAAACATCTGGNCCCCCGACCCTCCCCCCACCATGCAATTCCCCACAGGCATGTAGCCTGCAGTTCAGAGCCGTCCATCAGCTGTCTGCCTCACACACACATATCTTGTGGGTCCCCCTGAACTAAATAGTGCTTGAGCTTGATTGCAAAACATCTGGTGAGTTAAGTTACAGAAACAGTTATTTCTCCACCAGTCTCTTGTGGCTAGAAGATGTACCTTACCAAACCCTAAAATCAAGCGTGCCTGTGGTGCCACATGTCATTTGGAGACCCATCAAATTTTGTTGCTGTAAAGGACCACTTTATGACGTCACTGCTGAAGGCTACGTTTACCAACCCCCCACCCCAATTTGGTTCAAGTTCTGAAACTTTTCCTGGGCTGAGGTCAGGGTTAAGTGAAGCTCACTGTCTCTCAGGAGCAACAGGCAGGTCACCAGCTGGCTCTCACGTCATGGAATAAGTACCCCAATAGAGGCAAGAACATGATGTGCCAGGAAAATCCACAGGAAGGAAGGATTACTTCTTCCTGGGAGGGGACAGAGTCAGCAGAGGCTGCCTGGAGGAGGTGATATTTGAGCTGGCTCAGTTGGGGAAGCTATTCCAAGCAGGGAGAAGTGTGTGATTAAAGGCATGTACACATTTGGTGTATTGGGGGCAACTTAGTTGAGAGACGAGAGGCTTCCCACAGTCGGTGGTTTCCCAGGGAATGAACTTGGTCAGGAGCTCCTGGCTGTAGAAGGCTTCTTCCCTTAGGACTGTGATCCCTTAGGACTCAGCCCCATCCTGGTCAGCGTTTGTAGATGCACAAGTGTGTGTAACTGTGGACGGCTCCACCTGGAGTGCCTAAGATTGATGTGTAGCCATCTACCTCCCTTTACATGGTGCCAAGGAGGGCAGCTTTGTGAGAGAGAAGTTAAGTCTGAGATTTATTTTGGTCCCATTACGAGCAGTCCTTTCCTGAGTGAGGCTTAACAGGAGGCCAACCCCTAACAAACTCCTGAGTATCACCGAAGTGTTCAGGGTTGGCATGAAAAGCCAAAGAAGATGAAAAGAAAGAAAGGAATCAAAGGATCCTTCAGAAGAAAAGAGGCAGACAGTAATGGCTATAGGATTTGGAATCACTTTTCTCTGATTGGCAGGTGGGAATTGCAGCTTAGCTGTGGTGCAGGGTAGTTCCCTTTTAATGCTATTATTGATACGAGACTCCCTGTTCCCACAGAGAGAGCGATGTTAGGGAAGAAAAGAAATATCTGATGTCAGCCTGGGCATGCTGACTGCCCGTACACTGTGGCAGAGAAGCAGCAGCTTTATTTTGGAAAAAGAAAAAAAAAAGTGTCAACCTTTTTTTTCTTCAGCCGGAGAAAAATAAGGTAGGGCTTTTGTCACTAATGGCTAGCCTTTCATGTGGCTTTATTTTCCTAATCTTCCAAGCCTACTGTTGCCTTCCAAAGAGATGACAGAAGCCACTGCACTGACTGGGTTGTTCTTTTTGCCCCAAGTCTGTCTAACCTTGGACAAGCAGAGAATCAGAAAGCATGAGAACTGGAAAGGGCGTGGAGAGCACGGAGCCCAGCCCCTCTTGTGCTGCTGCTGCTGCTAAGTCACTTCAGTCGTGTCCAACTCTGTGTGACCCCATAGACAGCAGCCCACCAGGCTCCCCCATCCCTGGGATTCTCCAGGCAAGAATACTGGAGTGGGTTGCCATTTCCTTCTCCAATGCATGAAAGAGAAAAGTGAAAGTGAAGTCGCTTAGTCTGTCCGACTGTTAGTGACCCCATGGACTGCAGCCCACCAGGCTACTCCGTCCATGGGATTTTCCAGGCAAGAGTACTGGGGTGGGGTGCCATTGCCTTCCCCAGCCCCTCTTGTACCAAGAGAAAAATTAAAGCCCAGAGGCTGGCTTGTGGTCACGTGGCTCACAGAGGCACAGCTGGGGTAGAACTCTGGCTTCTTTCTCTAGTCCTCTTTGCATCAACCACAGATTGCAATGCCTCTCCCAGAAGCAGGCAAGAGCAGCAGATTATTCTCAGGCAGGGGCCAGGGGAGTGTTTGAATTGCTGCCAATAGAGAAAGGGATGGAGAAGAAAGAGGAACAGGCCTACTTGCTACTCCCCTCCCCCAGATAAGTGAATGTGAAAGTGTTAGTCGCTCAATCATGTCTGACTCTTTGTGAACCCATGGACTATAGCCTGCCACAATCCTCTGTCGGATTCTGCAGGCAAGAATACTGGAGTGGGTTGCCATTCCCTTTGCCAGGAGATCTTCCTGACACAGGAATGGAACCTGGGTCACCTGCAATGTGAGCCATCAGGGAAGTCCTGTTTCTTTCTAGTCACATTTCCCTGCCAGCAAGATCCCTACCTACTTGATATGCCTTGTAAGTAGAGAATAAATGAACTTTCTCAGCTTCAGAGGAGATTTATGTGGGCAATATCTTATCATTGACCTAAGCCCCCTTTGGGCAGAGGTTTTACCTTCCAGTGGCCACAGAGGGAGGAAGGGGTCTGTGTAGTTTACACATCACCTCCTCCAGGAAGCATTCCCTGATTTTCCAAAGTGAGCTGCACAACCCCTCCCCACCTTCACTCTTTTCACACCAAATGTATGTCTTTGATTACCCATCCGCCTCCCTGGCTGGACTTCGAGCTCCTTGGGGACGGGGACCATGTCCTCTCCATTTCTTGGGCACAGAGTCTGACCCAAAGTGGACAATAAATGTTTCTTGAACAACTGAGGACTCAAATGTAACAAAGGTTGACTCTTGTTTCCTCAGCAAATTAAAAAAAAAAAAAAAACACTCCATGGGGGAGAGAATGAGAAATCCAAGTGAGTTCTTTGTTCCTTGTTGGGCGTGATAATTCCTGAGACTCTGCAAGCCCCAGTCCTGCATGGCCCTTCTCTGTGGTGGTGTATCTGCCAGGCACACACCAGTACGATCCTCCAGTATGTTTCATTTCAGATGCTTGAATTTTTTTTTTTCAGGATGGAGGTTGTTGAATAGATTTTTTTATACTAGAAGGCATGGCTGAATTTTATCATCCTTCATGAAAACATCACAGGGGAGAAGCATCTTCCAAAGCAGGGGTGGGTGGAGCATGAGGAGGCTAGAGCTTCAGGTCAAAATATTTTTTGCCTCTTGACTAAATGGTTTGGTGTTGGTTCTCTGACCTTCTAGTGAGTTCTACAGATTTGCATTTAATGGTATTCCTATTCCTAAGAGCCACACACCTGCAGAATCCTGGGTCATGGAGGCAGTATTTTTGGCTTAGATGCATTTGTTCCAGGAAAAAGGGCCAAGCCTCTTCCTTTTACACTATGGCCAAAGCTGGAGCAGGATAGGCAGCCGGTGATGAACCACAAGAGACAGATTCTTTCTGGTCTGTGTTTGTCATTCTCAACATTTATTGTACATTCAAAACCTCTTATCAAAAATTCAAAATTAATGTTAAGACTCTAAGGAAGAAAAACTGATACGAGATTAATAGGAAAAAATATCCTCAGGCACCCCACCCACCCCAGACCAATTGCATCAGAAGGTCAGACTTGGGCATCAGTATTTGACAAACTCTCCAAATGATTCTGATGTGCAACCAGATTTGAAAACCACTGGCCTAAGTAGAAGGTGGTCATGTGTTCACTCCTTATTTACTTTCTGCATGTGTGCGTGCATAGTGACTTCAGTCATGTCTGACTCCAGTTACTTTCTAGGGAGTTCTAAAAAGAGGCAGTCCTTTAAACCAGAACTCTCAGGGTTTCCCCATCTAAGTCTGTGAAGGTCTGAGAGACTAGAGAGCGCTAATTCTGCTCTCACCCGAGCTGTGTCTGAGTGGACATAAACACGTGGGTGAGGGTTCAGAGTATCTGACACGTTCTCTTCTTGCCTTGGCTTACAAGGCCACGAGGCACTGATGATTTTGCCTTTGACTTCACTGGTTCATCATAGCACCTGAATCTGCCTTACAGATGACAGAGTTTCACATGGACTTTAAAATATTGCTTCCAAAGTACACTTGAGGCAAATTTTAAGTCATTTTCAACTGTAAATTTGTATTTGTTGCCTGCGTTCCATTCCGTCCTGTTTTTTATCTGAAATTGTGGTGGGCACATGGTAGAAGCAGATCTCTGATTTTGGGGTTTTTGAGGTTTGGGGTTCACAGAGAGAGAGCTCTTGGTGGGGGGCTGTTTTGACATAGCCCTGAAGCAGCCTGTCAATGTATTCTGTGCAAACAGGTCAATGGAGTGAAAAAACAATCCAGCCAGCTGAGTGGCAGACTCATAGATTACTTGATTGACAGGGTTGGTGGAGTCACTCAGGAAGGCTGCAGCACAGCACTGTAGCCTGAGAGGCCAGACAACCTGCCAATACTGAGAACATCTGCTTAGCACGCATTGGAGCCCACTTGGCTCAAGCCATTAAAACCAGAAAGGAGTAAAAACATCAAGTGCCCTGGGGCACTGTGAGGACTGATGGATCTTTTCCCTCATTATATGGCAGCTCTTCGAATCTCTGGGCTACGCTGCTCATGACCTCCACGTTTCCTCTTGAGCGAGTTGAGAGGAAAGCTCAACTCTGGCATTAGACCCTGCATTTTCTTAGCTGTGTGACATTGAACGAGTGACTTGACCTGTCTGTGCCTCACTTGCCTTGTTTATCCATATTACATACTTCATGGGGTTGTTGGGAGGGTACTATGTAACTAGGCATGAAAATCCTTAGAAAAATCATGCATATACATAAAAAACATTGACTATAGTAGCTCTGGTGATAAATAATGCTGTAATGAGTAGAGTGGTTAGGACACAGACTTTGGTGTCAGATAGCCTGGGTTTGAATTCTGGCTCTACCATTTCCTGACCCAGTGACTTGAGCAAGTAGGTTACTTGAGCAAGCAGGTTAAAATCTCTGGGTGTGCACCACTTTCTTCATCCTCTGTCATAGCTGAAGAGTGACGTGATGTAAGCATGTAGCACTGTGCCCGGGATATGAGTGGTCCATAAATGATGGCTATTATGAATATCAGTCACCATCATCATCCTGATGGTTGCCAGGAAATTGCCCTAGTTTCTCAGCCCCTCCTCAGTATGACACCTTCTCGTCATTCTTTGCCATTCCTATCCCTTTCATTCAGTCGTGCTTCAGTTCTTCATTTTTTCCCACAAGGAGTGAGGGATACAAGATGGACCCCCGATTTTTGCTGCTATGGAGCATGCTGCTCTATGCTTCCCTCTCTTTGCTTATCAGTGACCATCCTGAGACCCTATTGTAGGGATTGTATGAAACCAGGTCTCCCCAACTTCTGCCTAACTGATGTTCTAAACCTCGACCTGCAGCTTTACCTTAATCCTTGTCCAGTCGCACGTGGGGTTTGGCCCATGAGTCCAGCCAGTCACCAGCTCTTGGTCATCTACTTTCTTGATTATTTTGGTTGGGTATTTTTGGAGGCATTTTGTGCTGATATTTATTTTGGCAGGTTTGGGTCTGGCAGAAGCCAACTGTGGTGCTACTCACATCACCGTCTTCCCCGTTACTCTCTTTGTGCTTCAGTAAATCTTGAATTGACACACCTACTTTGTGCTTGGCTTTGCCGAGAACCCTGACTGCCGCATCTACACGCTCAAATAGGCATCTATCTGAAATATTTCCATTGTGCCTAGACAGGCCTCTAAGGGCTCACCTTGTACCCTTAAGTCTTTTAAGTGGTGAAGAACATGAGAAATGTGTATAACTTTAAATATTGACCTGGGCTCCATAAAATCAGGAAAATTATTTAGTACCATGGAAAACCAGATTTTCATGCGTGACTTTTGAATAATCATGTAATCGTTTCCTTAAGCTGACGTGTAAAAAAGTGAGGGTCAAGCTTTGTATGAACGGAAGTGCAAACAAAACCCGTATTTGCACCTGTTGTTGGGAGAAACATTGGCGGATTACTTTAGGCTAGCCGATGATACTCCACAGTGGCTTACCCAGATTTGGAAGAATCCTTATTTGGCCTTGACGCCATGGGTTCTATGAAGGGAGCCTGTCTAGTGGGCAAGACATAGTGAGAGGAGGCCTTCTTGATGGCCTTGGAATCTGGACCCTATTTCCTTCTATGCCACTGTGGACAAGCCATTGCCTGTCTCTGGGTCTGTTTCCATGGAGATTTGGCTTCAGATTTGACCTTTGACTATTTTTGTGACTTTGAGAGAAACAGCTGAATCCATGCATGAACTTCTGTCTCAGCCTTACGTCTTAAAAAACAAACCCAAACTACCTTGTAAGCAAATGCACATGATTTAAAACAGGGGACTCCATGTGTGGACCGTGTCCTGTGCTTGCTTTTCCTGAGATCTGCCTGGTTCCACGTGCTGGTTGACCACACAAGACCATTCCATTTTCGTACTGGATGTACAAGTCCTTTCTCTTGACTGTGCTCTCTGAAGACTGGTGAAAACTTTCCTATAATAAATAGTACCACTACGAATAGCACCTACTAAAGGCTGTGTACTGTATGTCAAGCCCTTTGCTGTGTACCTTATGTACACTTCCTCTGTTGATATTTATAACATCCTATGGAATAGGTCTTATATTATTATCTTCATTTACCAAGATGAAGGATAACTTATGGAAGGTAAAACATAGCTAGTGAGTTTTAGGGCCCACATTAGGACTTAGGACTGTCTGATCCAAATCTGAGGGTCTTAGTAACTGTTGTTATCTCCTGCTTTTGGCATCCCTGGGTGGAACAGTTACATGATCATCATTATCATCATCACAGTAGTAGTTTGCCTTGGATGCCATAAAGTAGATACGATTATCCTGCATTTTCTAACAGGAGACACATAGGCTCAGAGAGATGTGGTCACTTGTTCAAGATCTCATGTCCGTAAGCTTTCAAGCTGACATGATTCCAAGGATGATCTGGGGTTAGAACAAGCCTTGAAGGACCTGATGAGTTTGCTTTTCATTCTCTGCTTTCAGGAACTTTGCCCTCAGCTTTCCCAAGCAGTTTCATCAGCACTGCCAACCAGGCTGGGGCAATTCTGAGTCCCTACAATCTCACTAGAGCCTCTGAGAAACCTGTGGTCCTTACTTACAAAATAGGTAATTCTGCCTTTTCAGCACAAAGAAGTAAATCAAATGACACATGAAATACAGCAGCGGAAAAGAAGGAACAAACAAAGTAGGAGGGAGCGCATTCCCTCTTCTCTACCCCTCCAGCCAATGTCCACAAAGTCACATTGTCTATCAAAGCAAAACCCTTGTTTTCCGTCCCCTTGCACACCAGAGAACCATGTTCCCAGCAGTGTTTAAAGGCTGCCTGTATTTAACTGTCAGCTGCCTTGATGTGCCTGATTCTCAGTTTCAGCAGCTGCTTCCTCAGTTTCCCTAACCTTGGGAACCCTTAGCTTTTTGCCTAACCAGTGGAGGATTGCCACCAAGTGGGCATACTGGGAACTGCACAGCTTAAAAAAAAAAAGTCTTGGATTTTTTTCCCTTTCTAAAGGCAAACTCCATCCATTCTTCAATCCTAGTTAAGGGATTAACCATGCCCTTTCTTCTTTTTTTTTCTTAGTCTTTTGTCTAGTCTTTTGTCAGCCTCACTGCTCATTAGCTCTTATACAAGAAGCAGAGCAGGAGAAATAAACACAGGGAAACGCAAATCACTAACGGATTTCAGTATACCGCCTCCCTCTCTGCCCCCTACCACCAGCCCCCACGCCACCTCTGCAATTGTAGAGTGGTTTGTTGGGAGAGTACCTCTAGGATTTTTTGATGGGGTTGGGCTTATTCAAAACACCCCTGTTCTCCTTTGGTATTGATGACTCAGAACTGATTATATCTGCAGAGCAGTGTGAATTGTAGGTTCTACAGGGAGCTAATACAAAAGACAATTCACAACGGATTATATACAAATAGCTAATAAACAAAAGCCAAAAAATCAACTTCTCTAGTAACCAATGAACTGTAAATTAAAACTAAGAATGGAAATTATTTGTACATATAAAATAGCTGAGAAGTGTTAAAATCAAAATTCCCAAGATTGGAGAGGATACAGTGGAATGCAGTGGACATTGTTTTGATACAGTGCTGGTAAAGAGTTATAAATTACTCACAGCCTTTTTGGAGTACACGTAGGCAGTGTGATCAAGAGAATTAAAAATGTGTATATGCTTTGACTCTACAGCTTTGCTACTAGAAATTTCACTGAAAGAAATAATCAGATACAAATGTTTATGTATAAGGATCTTTACTGAAGCATTACCTGGAAAGAAAACTACAGGACTCTGAATGTCTAAAATGTCTTAGTTAAATGTAAGGTATCATCATAGACTAGAATATTAATTAGCTATTTGTCAAAAACCATGTTCTAGGGAATAGTCAAGGATTTAAGGTTAAGGAAATTGTTTATGGTATTAAAAAATTTTTAAATAAATCTTTTCAAAATACAAAACTCATATAATCATATCCTATTTTGTAAAAGTCCCAATTTTGAAAAACAGTAAAATGCATAGAAAAATTACTGGATATAAATATGCCATGTAAATAACGATCATCTCTAAGATGGGATTATTGGTGGTTTTTTCCTTTTTCATACTTTTCTTCATTATCCAAGTTTTCTGTAAAGAGTATTGATTTTATAATCAGAAAAAAACTAGTCACAAAACAAAAAAATAAAGAAGCTTGGCGAATGACAGTTCAACTCAAATACATGGTCACTGTTAAGAAAATTATGAAAAGTCTGTACATTCCCGGTTCATAGAATTAGTGCTTAAAAGGATCTTCGATATATCTAGTGTCAACCCCACGAATGCCACTGCAATCCCCTCTGTGATTTCCTGGCACCCGTGTCAGGCAGCCTATCCTTAAACACTGTGCTTAAGGAACTCACTCACAGCCTCTGGCAGCTGCCTCTTCAAAGTATAATAATAGCGATAATCCCATCATGCATCCAGTGATTTACAGTCTATAAAGCTTTTAAAAGTACCATTTTGTCTTACAACCCTGGGAGGCAGGAAGGGCAAGTGCAATTATCAGCACTTTCCAGATGAGCATCCGGAGTTGAAGTGACTTCTGATGGTAAAGTGACTTCTTGTGTTGCTGGTTAATGGCAAAGCCGAGACTAAAATCCAGGTGTCCTGACTCCCAGTCTGAGGCTCTTTCCATCCCTCCCCAGTATCCAGTGTTCAGTTTCATAAAAGTATCTCCTTTGCTTGAGCTTATGTTGGCCTTACTAGAGCTCGAACTCTTCCACAGAACCTTGTATATAGGGTCCTGGGTTCCAGAAGACATGCCTGCGTGTGAAGCTACGTGCAAACCAAGACCCAAAACAGGGCAAACAGCCAAAGAGCTCAGGGGAGAATGAGGAATCAAATGATTCTCTGTTGCTGCAAATCCTGATGGTCTCAAGAACCTGCGACCGTATTTATGACGCATTGTTTTCATAAATTGCTGGTTGTTCAATAAGGCATAAAATAGCCAGTATATGATAGTTATTTGCTCTACAAAATCATTTTTGCAACACAGCTTCAGTGTCATAGCAGTTACTGCATTTCGTTTAGTTTCCTAAGAGATGTGCCACAGTAGATTAACTATTGATACCAAAGCGCAGAGGTTTCCTTCTTGCTGTCAGCAGTCTTGTTCCATTCTTTCCCCAGAGCTTTGCATCCCCCGTTGGGAAAGCATTTGTATACTTCCACTGCAAGGTCTGGTCACAGACCCATCTGAATTTGTTAACATCAGGAAACAGCAACAAGCAGAAAGATAACTTTCTCTGACTTGGGGAGGGTGTCTCTGAGTTAGGCAAAGCAAACCAATATTCAGCCCATGATAGGTGAGGCCATCGTACACTGATGGTTCCCATCCCATCCCCAGGGCTATCAGGAAGGGTGAACAAGACACACGGGAGGGGGATTTCCCTTGTTCAGTGGTTAAGAATCCTCCTTCCAATGCAGGGGATGCGGATTCCATCTTTGGTTGGGAACTAAGATCCCACATACTGCTGGGCAACTAAGCCTGCACCCTCTAGAGCCTGTGCTCTGCAATGAGAGAAGCCTGCGCAGTGCAACGAAGACCCAGAACGAAAAACACACAGGAGTTACCTCTCTAACTGGGGAGGTAAGAGAAATGAGAAGGGAAGAAGCAGCCAGAAAAGGCAGTACACACTGACTCTTCAGCGTGCAGTGAGATTTCCCAGAGGGAGGTGACTGCCTGAGGCTCACCCTGCTGTGGCCTCAGCCAAAGGGTTATTGAAGAACAGACAGCTCGGTGGGTGGGAGCACAGGACAGGCGCTGGCTGAGGGAGCCCACATTGTGAGGTCCTAGTCTGACCCCACTACCAGGAACTCAGTCTCTGAAGCCGGCAGGAGGCTGGCCAGCCCTTCCCGTGCCTAATCTGGCGGCCGCCACAGCTGCCACTTCCCCGGCCCAGGGCGGGGCCTTCCCTCTACCCTAGGGCGACAGGGCTTGTTCAGCCTGAGAAATGCCCCAACAGCTGTGCTGCCTGCTTCCGCCGCCACCGCGACTATTTTCCTAGAATTGACCTGAGGGATTCAGTGAAATGATTTGGAGAAACAATGATCTGATTCAATTAGAAAGTTAGTCAAACGGGTGTTTAGGCTGAATTTATGGTGGGAGATAGGCTCGCAGGACTGAGCCCAGGCCAGAATTCCTGACCATCTCTCCCTCCCTGATGCTAAAGGTGGCAGGAGCTTGGAGTGAAAAGGTAAGCCTGTCAGAAAAATTGCAAAAAGAAAAAAAAAGAGCCATATGCATGTTTGGGCACTGCCCAGTTGCTGACTGTTGTCTCATTCCTCTATCCAGTAATTTGTCATGATAGCAGTGCCTGTCTAGAGAACACCAGACTCCATTCTCTAGCCATGTGATTTACAAAGAAGCAACTCTCAGGCCCACACATAGATATAGAAGATTAGTTCTGGAGCCATATTTCACTGTTTTCCTCAGTTTGCCCAAGTTCCTGGAGCCCAGGTTATCTTCAGTCTAAGAGTCTTAAAAAAAAAAAAAACTTGATTATGCATGCATGCAAGTCAAGTTACATCAGTCGTGTCTGACTCTTTGCAACCCCATGGACCATAGCCCGCCAGGCTCCTCTGTCCATGGGATTCTTCAGGCAAGAATACTGGAGTGGGTTACCACGCCCTCCTCGGGGGGATCTTCCTGACCCAGGAATGGAATCTGTGTTTCCTGCACTGGCAGGCAGGTTCTCTACCACTAGTGCTACTTGGAAAGCCCTAGCTGAGTTACTGTATAATATTATATAAGTTACAGGTGTACAATATAGTGGTTCACAATTTTTAAGGATTATACTCCAAAATACTGGCTGTAGCTGGCTCAGACGGTAAAGTGTCTGCCTGCAATGCAGGAGACCCGGGTTCGATTCCTGGGTCAGGAAGATCCCCTGGAGAAGGATATGGCAATCCACTCCAGCACTCTTGCCTGGAAAACCCCATGGACGGAGGAGGCTACAGTTCATGGGGTTGCAAAGAGTCGGACACGACTGAGCGACTTCACTTCTTCAAATTCCCTGTGCTGTACAGTATCTCCTTGTAGCTTTTTTATTTTATACGTAGTAGTTTGCACCTCTTAAGGACTTCCCTGGTGGTGCAGAGGTTAAAGTGTCTGCCTGCAATGTGGGAGACCTGGGTTCGATCCCTGGGTCGGGAAGATCCCCTGGAGAAGGAAATGGCAACCCACTCCAGTATTCTTGCCTGGAGAATCCCATGGACGGAGGAGCTTGGTGGGCTACAGTCCATGGGTCACAAAGAGTCAGACACGACTGAGCGACTTCACTTTCACTTTCACTTTGGACCTTAGTCCCCTATCTTGTCCCTCCCCCCTTCCCTCTCCCCATGGGTAACCACTAGTTTATTCTTTGTATCTGTGAGTCTGCTTTTTTTTTTTTTCATTCTTTTTCACTGTCCTCTTTTACTTTCATCAAGAGGCTCTTTAGTTCCTCTTTGCTTTCTGCCATAGGGTGCTAGAAAGCATCTACCATGTCTACCATATCTTTGCATCTGCATGTCTGAGGTTATTGATATTTCTCCCGGCAATCTTGATTCCAGCTTGTGCTTCATCCAGCCCAGCGTTTCTCATGATGTCCTCTGCATATAAGTTAAATAAGCAGAGTGACAATATACAGCCTTGACATACTCCTTTCCCAGTTTGGAGCCAGTCTGTTGTTCCATGTCCGGTTCTAACTATTGCTTCAAATAAGCTAATAGAAGCTCTGTGCATGTATTTTCATTCCCATGATGAAATATTATACAGTGGATCTCACTTAGGAGACTTGGAATGTCAGGACTAACATTAATGGTTATTCTTAGGTCTTTGGATCAAATAGGGCAAACTTGGAGTCAGACTCTTGTCAATGATATTCCCATTGAATTCCCACCCCTTTACCCACTTTACAGAAAGTCAGACTGGCACCCTATATGACCTTTACTATGGTCTCTGGTTGCTCAGAACAGAGCAGAAGTGCTGCAGAACCCTCCTTTTAAGTGAATAGTGCTCAATCCTGAATTATCAGGAAATCTGTGGAGCCGTTATTCTGCAGCTCCAACTGTTCTGTCTCTGTGTGTCCTCAGGCAAAGGCCAGCTATACTCCACCTCCACTTAGAGCTCTAGACGAAGGCAGCTTTGGAAATAAGCTTCCTATCTCAACTCTGATGACTGGTGCCAAGAACTCCCCTCACACACCACTTTTGTTCCAGATTGCTTGTGTGCTGAAACCGTTAAAACTCGTCTGCCCCTGAAGGCATGATTAACTGCCTGAATTCCTTATTGCAGACTGCCACTTTGTTGGTATCTCGCACACCTTTTCCTTTGGAACTTTCTGGATTCTTTACATGTTCTTGACACGGCTTTGACCTTCTAGGTCCTTGACCTGTTGCCCAAGAGGCTGCCTAGTCGGTGTCTTGCTTATGGAGCCCACCTCCTACCTTGCTTTACTTCTGCTGCCCTGCTATCATCCCCCTTCAGTGAGACTGTGACCATTCTGGGCACGTACAAGCCTCCCTCCTGGAAAGCCGGAGCACCAAATGACAGCTGTGTATGAGGAGTGGCTCAGTTGACAGCTGATTCCAGACATTGACAAGATCTCATTATTTTTCGCTCTTGTGTTTACATCTTTCAAGTGTATTTGAAAAATCAAGGAAACAATACAATTTAGTTTCCCAAATTGCCTTTTTATTTAGTTAGTTTTTGTCGCTCTCATCTTTCCTCAGGCCTCTTCGCACATACCCCACTACTTTCCCACCCCATCTCCCCGCCAGCTTTCTCTCCGGAAAAGCTCTACTCTACGGTAGCTGTGCTGATCACTGTTCACATGCTGTATTTTTCCGGGGCTTTCTGTTACTATCCTTTCTGTTTTTATTCATAGATGACACAGCTAATGATGGTATCCAGGCCTATGTAAGTTTGGTTGAAAGGGCCAATGTGGCTTGTTGTTTTCAGAAATATCAAGCTTTGGTTTGCAGTTACTTTTGCCCCATTCCTATGCTCTTTAGGCATCCTGTTGCCTTTGGTTGTGCAGAAACAGCATGGGTCTGAGCAGCGTGATTTAGTCCAGTGGAAGAACACTGAGTGCCTCCTATGTCTGGGGCATCCTTGGAAGAGTGGAGCTTCACTCTTACCCCGGGAGCCCATGTGGGGAAAGACATATCCTAAGAGAGGGGAACGGGCTATGAAAATTCACAGGCTTGTGACTTGTTTTCCCCACCTGTGACCATCTCACTTCTGCTCCCATTTTAAAGTCCTGACTCCTTAGGCTTGATTGTGCTTGATTGTGAAAGTCGCTCAGTCATTTCCGACTCTTTGCAAACCCATGGACTATACAGTCCATGGAATTCTCCAGGCCAGAATACTGAAGTAGGTAGCTGTTCATTTCTCCAGGGTATCTTCCCAACCCAGGGATCAAACCCAGGTCTCTCCTGCATTGCAGGCATATTTTTTTACCAGCTGAGCTACTGGAGAAACTGACATTGTGCTATTTTCTCTGTTTTTATTTCTTTGTTGCCAGTACCAGGCTCCTCCGTCCATGGGATTCTCCAGGCAAGAATATTGGAGTGGGTTGCCATTTCCTTCTCCAGGGGAACATCCTGACCCAGGGATCAAACCCAGGTCTCCTGCATTGCACACAGATGCTTTACCGTCTGAACCACCAGGGAAACACACTCCATACCTTTACCTATGGTTTTTTCAGAGGCTCAGTCCTCTGTCCTTGCCTTTCTTTCTCCCTACATTCATGTCGAGATCTCACAGACTATCACTGCCATGAGGAGCGCTTCAGTGTCTCCAGTCCAGACCTGTCTCCTGAGTTCTAGCTCAAAGGTCTTGTGGACATTCCTGTAGGTGTGTGTTGCCAACCTTCTGACCTCAGGCAATTCCATCACCATCATCTCTCAGTCATCTGTATATCAAATAAGTTGGCAACTTTTCTTGATTCTGTTGCAGATTCAAAAAATACAGAGTTGGCAGCAACCTTAGACATTATCTAGTATGGAGTGTACATATTCTCAGAGAGTTGGCTGGTCAGAAATAAGATTGAGACTAGCACCCAGAGTCAAAGATCCCTAAACTTTCACTCTTTAAATATTATACTACCGTAAAGCACCAATGACGTTCATAAGCTCCAGAAACAAGGGACTGGGTTCAAATCTCTACCTGGTTATTTCATTTTCTGGCTTTGACCTTGGGAGCAGCTTAATCTCTCTATCTCATTTGTAAAATGGAAATAATTATACCTTATCTTAAGCTATTGTTGTTAGAATGAAATGAAACATTGGCTTGAGTGTGTCATCTTGCTTCCAGTACTCTTCTCAATGTCTCCATACTCTCTTACTCTTACTTACTCAAACTTTAGGCATCCTGTTGCCTTTGGCTGTGCAGAAACAGCATGAGTCTGAGCAGCGTGATTTAGTCCAGTGGAAGAACACTGAGTGCCTACTATGTCTGGGGCATCCTTGGAAGAGTGGAGCTCCACTCTTCATTCATTCTCACTTCTACTCTGAAGTGGAAACTTCAGACTCAAAAGTCTTTTCCTGCTCTGAATTCTATTACCCTAACCTTTTAAGGAATTAAAATCAAACCATAATTTCAACACATTTTGAAAAAGAGAGTTTCTGTAAATGTTAATACCTTGGATTAGAACAAAGAAAGGTAAAACAGAACCCATTAGTAAGTACTTACGGGGTAACTTTCAAAATGATCTTTTGTTACGTTTGAGAGGGAAGTGAAAACCACCATAGTCTAGACTTAGGTCATATCGGAAAGAGTTGGCTGATTGGTTTACTTGGGATAGGGGCCATAGGATCATACTATATATCCTAGTTAACAACGTGTTTATATTTTCATTTAATAAAATACCTTGGTCATATATTGTCAATGAGAAATATCCCTTTTGACTCTGCTATATGTATAGATTTGTTGTTTAGTCACTAAGTTGTGTCCAATTTTTTTGCGACCCCATGGACAGTAGCCCACCATACTCCTCTGTCTATGGGATTTCCCAGGCAAGTAAACTGGAGTGGGTTGACATTTTCTTCTCCAGGGGATCTTTTTTTTTTTTTTTTTTTTTTACTTCCCAGGTGGTTCAGTGGCAAAGAATCCAGCTGCCAAACCAGGAGACACAGATGTGGGTTCAGTCCCTGGGTCAGGAAGATCCCGTGGAGGAGGAAATGGTAACCCACTTCAGTATTCTTGCCTGGAAAATTCCATGGACAGAGGAGCCTGGTGGGCTACACTAAAGAGCCGGACATGACTGAGCAACTGAGCACATACGTGTAGATTTGCTAGAGAAACCCTAAGAGACTGGAGAATGCAGGGTGAGAATAGAGTTCAGGAACTAGTGGAGTGTCTAAAGGAGTGGGAATAATCTTGGAGCCACTGAGAAAGGGCTGGAACAGCTGACATCTTTCTGCATGTAGAGAGGACAGAGGGAGGAGAGCCAGAGGGAGAAACTAGGCTAAGAACCCATGGGTCTAATTTCCCTGCTGATTGCCTAACCTGAAAAACTTCAAACCTCAGAAACTGCTTTCTAAGATAGTATCTTCAACCTCCAATTAAAATAAATAAATTTATATAAAAAATCACCTCCAGGGACAGCCCTTCTATGTCTAGTTACCTTCTATTGTTAGAGACCAAAGAACTTCAGAGGTATCTGTATACAGATGAAGAAACTGAGGCCCACAGCACAGAGGGAGTTACTCAGTGTCCCTCCAATTGTTCAGTCCATCATGGAACATGCTAATATGCATGCCAAGTCAATTTAGTCGTGTCTGACTCTTTGTGACCCCGTGGACTGTGGCCCGCCAGGCTCCTCTGTTCACGGGGATTCTCCAGGCAAGAATACTGGAGTGGGTTGCCATTCCCTCCCCCAGGGGATCTTCCCAACACAGGGATCAAACCTGGGTCTCTTATGTCTTCTGCATTGCAGGCAGGTTCTTTACCATTCGAGCCACCTGGGAAGCCCTTATCATCATCATGGGACAGTGAGCACTATTTACCTGGCTTTTGTGTGGAGAGGGCACAGATGAATCATGCATATTATCATACACATACCTAAAGAAATTAAGACATTGTGTGCCGTTAAGACAAAGAACCAAAAGCTTGATTTTTTTTCTTCTTTAAAAGGTGGGAGTTGCAGGCCTACTTTGCTTGACCTTTTTAGCTTTGATAAAGGCAACCTTGATTCATGATGCATGAGCCTGGGTCTTTGAAACTGTTAAGAAATGGTTTGTTCCTTGAACATGCAAACAAATTACTTTCCAAGGGCTGAAATTTAAACTGACATTAAGCTCTGAGAACATCTGTATTTAATTATACATAAAGGCTAGAAAAGAATTTAGAACCTTAAAATAGTAAAATTAAAAGAGAAGTCCCACCTATGCAAATAATTTATTTCATTGCCATCATTTGTCTATATTAGCTGTGCTGGCTTTACCAATATTTCCAGGGCAGCCCTGGAATATAAGCTTAGATTGGAAACCAGCAGTTGGAGTTGCTCTCAGGGCAGGCTGATGCCATAGAGCCAGGGAGTGTGTTGGCTTCTAACAAAGTTTCCCCTTGGTGGGAAGAATATTAATGAAATATTGTGTTGACCAAAATGTTCGTTCAAGATTTTTGTAAGATGTTATGCAAAGATGTGAACGAACTTTTTGACTAACCCAATACAATCTGTAATAATATATTTCTCTCAGGATGGGACTTCAGGGTCAAAATGTAGTAGAAGGAACACAGGCAAGAAAGCACAGAGATTTGGATCCTAAATCTCACGTAGGGCAGAATCTGACCCTTCTCCAGTCTTGCCCCCAGCTTTCTTATCTAAAAGTGAAAGACTTGGATCCAATGATCAAGTTGGAAGAAAAGGGGGAGAGTGTGAAATGAAAGGCATTAATCAAATATAAATGGCTTGATTATCTCTAAATACCCCGACTGCACCCCCCCCACACACACACACATACTAGAGTGCCTGCACTGGTTTTCCCCTCAGTTGAGCAAAGCCTGGAAGTGTGAATAGCAGAGAGGGCTCAGTATCCAGAGTCTCATCCCAGCTATAACTCTTTCCCTCTCTGTCCTTCAGTTTCCCCATCTGTAAGTGAGGGAGTTGGCTTCTCACTGGCTCCTCATCTGGATTGCGCAGTAGCCATCCATCCTTGACTGATGAAAGCAGAATGTCCCCTGCCGCAGGGCCCCGCAGTCCTGGGTGTTTTAAATGGCTTCCCAGGTGATTCTGAGGTGGACTTCTACCCTAGCATCCTGCCTAGCCAGTCCTTGTAGGCCCTCTCTGTCATTTTGGGAGATGAGTGAGAATTTTACCTAGATCCTTTTCAGGCACTGTGTACCCCGTGGCTGCCACTCTTGTAGTACAAGGATTAGCCTAACACTATATCCAGTTTGCTCCTACCCAGCAGTCTTTTCAAAGGGTTGGAGGTGTGTCTTGGGCAGAAGGGCAGGAGACACAAAGGCACCCTCTGTGGAGTCACCGCATGGCCAACTGCCAAGACCCTGCTCTTAAGTCCCCAGTTGTTGCCCGTGTGGGGCTTTCTTGAACCACACAGGAACCAGATTAAATTAATTGATTCTTGGCTTTAAAAAAATCCCTTCTCTGGTGGGATGCATGCTACTTATCAAGATGTGCTCAGGAAGCCGGTGCCAGCTTGAATTCTTTGTATTGAGAAAGCCAGGGCTGGCTTGATTCAGAGGTGAATATGGTGGGTGGGTGGGGGTGGTGGACAGCCCATTGCCTGCTTTTCTCTCCGTGTGGATTTAGCAAACATGGAGCATTCTCGGCCAAAGTGCTTGCCGAGTGGGAACAAGAAGGCACTGGGGGGTGGCTCAAGCTGGATATTACAGACTGCCTAGCATAGTGCCCACACAGGAAGTTCAACCAGTGCTGTGGTTATTTTCATAGCAGCTTAGGCAGGGGAGAGAACCTGAATCCAGAACCAAGGGCAGAAGACCAGGATGTAACCCCAGCTGTTCTTGCCTTACAAATCCATAACCCTTGCCTTCCCTCGTTTCCTGGTTTTTAAAGTAAGAGGGCTGGAGTAATCAATTATTTTCAAACTTGGACCCTTGGGGTTCTGAAGACGTATCCAGAGGGCTTCCTCAAGGGGCATGGAAGGTGGGGAGGAGGCTGAGCATGCATAACTCAGACCCTCCAGCCCACCCCCTAGAAGTACAACTCTCATTCACAGCATAGTGCATGTCAACAGTTCTCAGACTTTTCTGTATCAGGACTTTTTTACATTCAGTTACTGAGGCTCAAAAGAGATTTTATTTATATGGCATATATCTATTGGTATTGACTGTATTTGAATTTAAAACTGAGCAATTTTCAAAAACATGTATTCACTCTACTTCAGTTCAGTTCAGTCGCTCAGCTGTGTCCAACTCTTTGCGACCCCATGAACCGCAGCACACCAGGCCTCCCTGTCCATCACCAACTCCCAGAGTTTACTCAAACTCATGTCCATTCAGTCAGTGATGCCATCTAACCATCTCATCCTCTGTCGTCCCCTTCTCATCCTGCCTTCAATCTTTCCCAGAATCAGGGTCTTTCCAATGAATATTCAGGACTGATTTCCTTTAGGATGGACTGGTTGGATCTCCTTGCAGTCCAAGGGACTCTCAAGAGTCTTCTCCAATACCACAGTTCAAAAGCATCTATTCTGCAGCGCTCAGCTTTCTTTGTAGTCCAACTCTCACATCCAAAGCTGACTACTGGAAAAACCATAGCCTTGACTAGATGGACTTTTCTTGGCAAAGTAATGTCTCTGCTTTTTAATATGCTGTCTAGGTTGGTCATAAGTTTTCTTCCAAGGAATAAACGTCTTTTAATTTCATGGCTACAGTCACCATCTGCAGTGATTTTAGTATTATCTTTAAGAATACGTCTATTACATATTAACATAAAATTTTTATGAAAATAAACTGACTTCCAAAGCAGAAAAAAATAATGACAATGTTTTATATTTTGTAAATCTCTTTGATATCTGGCTTTATATCAGCTTCTGCATTCCATTTCTCATAACATGTTACTCTGGTCAAAGGATATGAAGAAAATCTAGCATCATACAGCCATATATTTGCTAAAGGGGGACCTCAGGGATCCCAGAATGGGTCTTGAAGACTACCAGTGTCATCCTGCCACATGGAGAACTGCTGATCTACATGAATGGTGTTCTGTGGCGGTGTACGCTGCCCATCCTGGGGCCAGTAAATGGCAGCTCTGCTCTCATCCCCTTTCCCTTCACCCCACCCCCTCTTCAAATCAAAGCAGCTCAGTTTTTGTGTGTTTTATATACTGGAGTCATTGGGAGATTTTTGTTTGAAAAGAGGGCTGTGCTTCTAAAANAAGAAGGCACTGGGGGGTGGCTC
The DNA here is from genome assembly GCA_006410675.1 of Oreotragus oreotragus. Lineage (NCBI taxonomy): Eukaryota > Metazoa > Chordata > Mammalia > Artiodactyla > Bovidae > Oreotragus > Oreotragus oreotragus. The sequence continues at coordinate 334,373 of SJYX01011553.1, forward strand.
AAGCTGGATATTACAGACTGCCTAGCATAGTGCCCACACAGGAAGTTCAACCAGTGCTGTGGTTATTTTCATAGCAGCTTAGGCAGGGGAGAGAACCTGAATCCAGAACCAAGGGCAGAAGACCAGGATGTAACCCCAGCTGTTCTTGCCTTACAAATCCATAACCCTTGCCTTCCCTCGTTTCCTGGTTTTTAAAGTAAGAGGGCTGGAGTAATCAATTATTTTCAAACTTGGACCCTTGGGGTTCTGAAGACGTATCCAGAGGGCTTCCTCAAGGGGCATGGAAGGTGGGGAGGAGGCTGAGCATGCATAACTCAGACCCTCCAGCCCACCCCCTAGAAGTACAACTCTCATTCACAGCATAGTGCATGTCAACAGTTCTCAGACTTTTCTGTATCAGGACTTTTTTACATTCAGTTACTGAGGCTCAAAAGAGATTTTATTTATATGGCATATATCTATTGGTATTGACTGTATTTGAATTTAAAACTGAGCAATTTTCAAAAACATGTATTCACTCTACTTCAGTTCAGTTCAGTCGCTCAGCTGTGTCCAACTCTTTGCGACCCCATGAACCGCAGCACACCAGGCCTCCCTGTCCATCACCAACTCCCAGAGTTTACTCAAACTCATGTCCATTCAGTCAGTGATGCCATCTAACCATCTCATCCTCTGTCGTCCCCTTCTCATCCTGCCTTCAATCTTTCCCAGAATCAGGGTCTTTCCAATGAATATTCAGGACTGATTTCCTTTAGGATGGACTGGTTGGATCTCCTTGCAGTCCAAGGGACTCTCAAGAGTCTTCTCCAATACCACAGTTCAAAAGCATCTATTCTGCAGCGCTCAGCTTTCTTTGTAGTCCAACTCTCACATCCAAAGCTGACTACTGGAAAAACCATAGCCTTGACTAGATGGACTTTTCTTGGCAAAGTAATGTCTCTGCTTTTTAATATGCTGTCTAGGTTGGTCATAAGTTTTCTTCCAAGGAATAAACGTCTTTTAATTTCATGGCTACAGTCACCATCTGCAGTGATTTTAGTATTATCTTTAAGAATACGTCTATTACATATTAACATAAAATTTTTATGAAAATAAACTGACTTCCAAAGCAGAAAAAAATAATGACAATGTTTTATATTTTGTAAATCTCTTTGATATCTGGCTTTATATCAGCTTCTGCATTCCATTTCTCATAACATGTTACTCTGGTCAAAGGATATGAAGAAAATCTAGCATCATACAGCCATATATTTGCTAAAGGGGGACCTCAGGGATCCCAGAATGGGTCTTGAAGACTACCAGTGTCATCCTGCCACATGGAGAACTGCTGATCTACATGAATGGTGTTCTGTGGCGGTGTACGCTGCCCATCCTGGGGCCAGTAAATGGCAGCTCTGCTCTCATCCCCTTTCCCTTCACCCCACCCCCTCTTCAAATCAAAGCAGCTCAGTTTTTGTGTGTTTTATATACTGGAGTCATTGGGAGATTTTTGTTTGAAAAGAGGGCTGTGCTTCTAAAAGTATTTGAAATCCACCCACGTGAAATCTTAGGTTACTGAAGATCCAAGGATCTGATAGGTGACAGGGATCATTGAGATGCTTTCCCCAGGCTTCCTCTCCCCCAAGAGAGCCTCTAGGGCTTTGAAGAGGGACATATGGGCTCGTGTCTCAGCTCTTTTGGGATGGTGGCACGTCATCTTGGCAAGTGACAGTCTCAGCTCAGGAAAATGGCATTGTGTAGCTTGAAAGATTTAAGCCTGTTTCAGAGTGGAGCTCACCTGCCCAGGGAGTGATATAGGCTGGAGGAGGAGGGGCTTCAATGTTAGTCGAACTGTCTCATTACTACAGGGGAGAGACAAGCCATAACAGTAGGTTTCCGTGATATACTTATATGCCATCATCTTTAGAGCTCAACATTCATCACTATTATTTATTTCCTAGGTATCTGTCAGATCTTTATTCCAAGGGACAGAAGCTGGTGCCAAATATCATAGGATCTAAGTGCCCTCACAACCCATGGACGCGTCTTCCAATTTATTGTCTAATAGAGAAGGCCGTGCTGTTCTTTCCATGACTGTCAGAGTCATTATTGATCTCATGTCATTTCTTTCATAAAATCACCTCCTGGGTTTTGCAGGGTTTGGCTCTTAGAGCTGAGAATGCACTCCTCCCACTTTGGTGGGCAAGATGCTGTGAATTCTATTGATGTGGGTCAGGTGAATGGTTCCATGGCCTACCTGCATGCTTTCCCCTTTAGGTTGTGAGCACGTGCCAAGGCACTCCCAGAGCTGTGGCAGGACTCTCCTCTTTGTCCTCATTTGCTTTGTTTCTGCCACCAGCCTAAGCATTAATTAAGAGGCCCAGCGCCTAATGCCCAGCAATAGGGTCAGTCATTTGGGCTAATTGGGTGTCTCCAATTTAATGGAAATCTTCTCTTGGAGTAAGAAATAAAATTGAATCTCTGGGAGAAATTGGAACCCTTGTAACTTGCTGGTGGGAATGTAAAATGGTGCAGCTGCTGTGGAAAAATGGTTTGGCAGTTCCTCAAAAAGTTAAACATAGAATTACCATATGACCCAGCAATTCCACTACCAGATATATACCCAAGAGAAATGAAAACATACATCGGCACATTGAAGACCTTGTACATGAATGTTGGTGGCAGTATTAATCATGATAGTAAAAAAGGTTCGGGGAGAATGAACACATGTATATGTGTGGCTGAATCCCTTCACTGTTCACCTGAAACTATCACAACATTGTTAATCAGCTGTACCCCAACACAAAATGTTTTTGGTGTTAAAAAAAAGATTCCAATTGTGGTCTCTCAAAATTTTCAAAAAACAGTTAAAAAGTTAAGGCAACCCAAATACTCATCAAAGGATGAATGAATAAACAAAATGTGATGCATCTATACAATGGAATCTTGTTCAGCCGTAAAAGGGAATGAAGTGCTGATACGCTGTACTGTGAGTGAACCTCAGAAACATTATGCCAAGTGAAAGAAACCAGACTAAAAGGGCCACGTGTTGTGTGATTCCACTCATATGAATTATCCAGAATAGGCAGTTCCCTAGGGACACAAAGCACGCTGGTGACTGCCAGGACCTGAGGGGAGCAGAGGGAGGAAAGAATGACTACTGGATGGGTACAGGGTTTCCTTTGGGAACTAGAGACAGGTGGTGGTTGCACAGGTGAATGTACTAAATCCTCCTGAATTGTACACTTCAAAATGGTTAATTTCATGTTTTGTGAATTCTCAACTAAAAAATATGCCAAACAAAACACCCGAATCCCTGGCTGCTGCCCTCTCTTGGGCTAGTTTGAATGTTTGTGGACTCAAGAGCCTCATCCTCCACCAGGATTCCTCCCCAGTGGAAAATGAGCTTCCCATAGCCTGTTGGTGCTTTTGGTATTTATGTCTGTTCAGCTACTACAGCTACTGTTTATGATGCATGGTTTTCCTCACTATCGTCCTCACCATTTGCTCATGGAAGTCAGAGACAGTGTCTTGCTCATCCTTGCATTCCCAGTGTCTCAGCACATTCCTGGCACATAGGAGACACTCAATAGATGTTTGTTGGGTCGTTTTGTTGTATCTTCTTATTCATCTCCACGATGTACCCCCATGGTGCTAGTCATAAATGTGCCATAACAGGTGGCAGGTTCTCAGGACAGACTTGTCTAGTGGGTAGGGATGACGTTTAGATACATTTAATTTATGTATGTACTTTGGATGGCCATACACTGGAATATTATTTGGCCATGAAAAGGAATGCAGTACTGTTACATGTTATAACATGGATGAACCTTGAAAACATTATGCTAAGTCAAAGAAGCCAGTGACAAAAGGCAATGCATTGGATGATTCCATTTACTTGAAATGTCCAAAATAAGAAAATCCATAGAAAAAGAGGGGCTTCCCTGGTGGCTCAGTCAGTAAAGAATCCTCCTGCCCACGGCAGTATGCAATAGCCCACTTGCAATGCAGGAGATCTGAGTTCAATCCCTGGGTCAGGAANTTGGATGATTCCATTTACTTGAAATGTCCAAAATAAGAAAATCCATAGAAAAAGAGGGGCTTCCCTGGTGGCTCAGTCAGTAAAGAATCCTCCTGCCCACAGCAGTATGCAATAGCCCACTTGCAATGCAGGAGATCTGAGTTCAATCCCTGGGTCAGGAAGATCCCCTGGAGAAGGAAATGGCAACCCACTCCAGTATTCTTGGCTGGGAAATCCCATGGTCAGAGGAGCCTGGCGGGCTACATACAGTCCATGAGGTTGCAAGAGTCGGACACGACTTAGTGACTAAACCACCATAGATATAGAAAGGAGATCAGTGGTGGTCAGAGCATGGTAAGGGTAGGGGGACATGGGGCGACAGCTACCATTTTTCAGGTAATGGAGAAGTTTTAAAACTGAGTGTAGTGATGACTCCACATATCCGTGACTATACTAACAACCACCAATTTGTACCCTTTAAAATAGGTGAATTATATGGTATGTGAGTTCAGTTCAGTTCAGTTCAGTTGCTCAGTTGTGTCCGACTCTTTGCGAGCCCATGAATCATAACTGCTGCTTCCTGACCTGCATACAGATTTCTCAAGAGGCAGGTCAGGTGGTCTAGTATTCCCATCTGTCTCAGAATTTTCCACAGTTTATTGTGATCCACACAGTCAAAGGCTTTGGTATGTGAGTTATATCTCAATAAATCTGTTAAAATCTAGATATGGGTCAGAAGAGTAAAGAATAACGTTTGAATCAAAGGCAAATGTTCTCTTGTTTTGGGAAAGATCTCCTTCCCAAACCTAAAATAACTACCTTGATATATATTCAAAGGGTTTTTCTAGAGAAAGATTTCTTTACACTGGCTTCCCTTCTAGCAGCAGCTCGTGTGGGTTTCAAGATCTTTACCTACCTGATGAGGGGCTGACCGCAGAGTAACTCAAAGCCAGAATGTGAAAGGCAACTGCCAACAGTTGGGCAATTGGAGATTGGTCAGAATGAGTGCACTGGGAAACCACAATTCGGTTTCCATAAACCCAGCTGCCTGGTGATTTTTCCACTGCCTACAGGATACCCACTGCCCACCTCCTAACCCACATCGATCAGGACGAATGAGCTAGTAGCCCGATGATGTGCCAGTTGGGCAATTAGCGATTCAGCAAGTCCAGTTTCAAATGAGCAGTTCCAAATTCTTCCTCTGACTCTTGGGGACTGCCCACTTCAGAAGAGACACTGATCTGCTGTCATGGGGCTACCACTGTGGGGCTGAAGTGGGACTCCTTGAGGGTAGCTGTGCATATGGATATGAGTACTGCTTAGGGCTATATGCAGACTTCAGCCGGATTCCTTGTGTTCAGACACCAAGAAATCACAGCACCCACAGCATCACCCCACTTAGCTGACAGCTCATATGCCCTTAGTTCCTTGATGGGCATATATATATATATATAATTTAACATTGATATACATGATTTAAATGAATTTTGCTAAAGATAAGGAAATAATGCAGACTTCAGCCGGATTCCTTGTATTCAGACACCAAGAAATCACAGCACCCACAGCATCACCCCACTTAGCTGACAGCTCATATGCCCTTAGTTCCTTGATGGGCATATATATATATATATAATTTAACATTGATATACATGATTTAAATGAATTTTGCTAAAGATAAGGAAATATAGGTATAATAGCAGGAAAAAACCCCTCACCTCCACTCTGCTGTGAGGGAGGAGAGAGAGAGACACAGAGAGCACTGATCTGCCTGCCAACCTCTTTTCCTCACAGGCTACTGGCCCACCCACTGCCACGTGATTTATGCCCTAGGGGAACAGCATAGCTGTGGTAAAGATTTACACTAGGTTTTCATCTTCAAATGAGCTACAACCTCTCTTCCTTGTGTATTCAAGTGCTTGGCACTCATAGCTTGCACGTTTATTCTGAAATTCAAAATGAAAAATGATTTCTAGAGAAGCTTGAAGAGCAGCACACAACACATCACTTCCAAGCATGCTGCCAGTTGTATAGAAACTAGAGGGCAACCTCCACTCCCAGTGCTGGTCTGGTGTGCCCAGAGAGATGATATGCATGGACTCTTTCCATGTGTGCACCTCGTGGAGGTGTGGGACCCAGTGCAGTAGGGAAGGCATAGGATTTGGAGTTAGGGCAAGGGGTTAATTTTCAAATTAACACAGCACACATAACTCAATATCAAAAAAATCTGATCAAATAATGGGCAGAAGACCTCAACAGACATTTCAAAGAACACACAGATGGTCAACAGGCATGTGAAAAGATGCTCCACATCACTAATTATTAGAGAATTGCAAATCAAAACTACAATGAGCTATCACCTCACACTGATCATCATCAGTGTGGCCATCAGAATGGCCATCATCAGTCTACAGATAACAAATGCTGGAGAGGGTGTGGAAAAGGGAATCTTACTATCCTAGGTATGGAAATATAAATTGGTACAGCCACTATGGAGAACAGTATGGAGGTTCCTTTAAAAAAAAAAATACAGTTTCCATGTGATCCAGCAGTCCCACTCTTAGGCATATATCCAGAAAAGACAAAACTCTAATTTGAAAGATACATGCACCCCAGTATTCATAGCAGCGCTATTTACAACAGCCAAGACATGGAAGTAACCTAAATATCCATCAGCAGATGAATGGATAAAGAAGATGTGGTATAGATACATATAGGAATATTACTCTGCCACAAAAAGAATGAAATATTGCTATTTGCAGCAACATGAATAGACCTAGAGATCATCATTCTAAAGTGAAGTAAGTCAGACAAAGACAAATATTGTATGCCATCACTTATATGTAAAATCTAGAAAATAATATGAATGAATCTATATGCAAAACAGAAACATACTCACAGACATAGAAAACAAACTTATGATTACCATAGGGGAAGGTGGGGAGGGATAAACTAGGAGTATGGGATTAAGAGATACAAACTGCTATATATAAAATAGATAAACCATGGGGACTTACTATATAACACAGTGAACTATATTCAGCATCTTGTAATAAACTATAATGGAATATAATCTGAAATATAAATCAATTATAATTCAAAAAAAGATTAGGAGTCAGGGCATATTGAATATTCTCATCTCAGTGCCTTCACTTATTAGATACGTGACTTTGAGCAAGTAATTGTTTGAGCTTCACCTAATTTACCTATAAAAAGATAAGAATGATGCCTACCTCACAGGTGCAGTACAGCTTAGTGGCCAATGAGCTTGGGTGCTGGCCTCCTACAACTCTGGATCTGAGTGATTAGTTGTGCAAGTCCCTCTGGGGCTCAGTTTTATCATCTGTACAATGAGTATAGACTTCCGCTTGGGATGAAATGAGACAATTCCTGTAAAGTGCATGGTGCCTGGCATGTAGGACGTACTCATTATTTAATAGCTAATAGTATGATTGTTATTATTTGTCATTTAGGTATAATTTCCAAGATTTCTAGAAAAGATAACTCTGTGTACTCTTCCAGATGTTCTGGCGCATTTGTCCCATATTTTGGATTCGTGGGGGCAGGAACACTCACATTGTTTTTGTTACCTAGTTTTGAAACTTCAGGTAAGATATGAAACTGAGACTCCTGCTATAAAAGGAAATCAGCTTTCTCATGAAAACAGAGGCTTTGTCCTAACAGTGGTGCTACATCTTCACATTTGGAAAGGTGTCCAAAGTCCACAAAAATGCGAACTGATCATGAATTTTCAAAAAGTGGTGCATACATCAATAGCACCAAGTCAAATCCATTCATAAATGGGGAGTCTCTAGGATAGCCCTGGACCTTTTGACTTGTCACATTGATAGAGACTAGCAGCAGCAAGGTCTATGTGAGCAAGAACAGCAGTAGCTTAAAGTCTTCAACAGAGGTTTTTTCCCCTTGAGAATCCAGTTTACTTTCCATGTTGTGGACAGATCCATTCAGTCAACATAGATGTATACCAATGGAGTCCATTAGTCTGATGTTTCTCTTACTTTGTCTCAAACATCTGGACAGTGAAGGGTATTTTTCATTTATTTTAAAATAAAAATGGTTGGTTTTAGTAAATTCAGCAGGTTTTGTTGAGCACCTGGTTTGTGCCATCTGTCAGATATTATTGGAGATCCCCAGGAGGTCACAATTTTGAGAAAAGTGAGACTGATGGGTTTGAAGCAACCAAAGACACTTGGAGGGCTGAAATTCGAACACAGTTCTGTCAGCTCTGAAGCCTGTGCTGGCTCCGGTTCCCTCTTTGTTCAGGGCTGGCTTGAGAACAGTTTCAGACCCAAGCCAGTGGCTCCTACCACACTTTGATGTCAGCAGAGCTAGAAACTCCTTGACGAAAGCAAGTGACATATGTCCAGGATGGAACATTCCACGTGTCATTACTGTCTGACCCTCTTAATGACTTGGCTGAGTATTTCCTGAGAATGATCTCGATTCTTAGTTTAGCACTTGCCAAATCCTTGCTTGTTAGGGACTTTGTCATGCTCTGTGTTTTAAACATGTGAAAATGTGAATGAAGCAGTTCTGTGTCACCTTGGCAGCTTGCCATTCTTTGCCTGTGTCAGCATCCAGTATTTGGGATTTAGTAGAGTAGCAGTCTCTTGTGAAGCAGAATGTAAAGGGCACAGTGGAAATCTTCCCTGAGGGTTTGAACTAGTCTGAGATAGCATTCGTTGTGGATCTTCCAGATCCCCAAATCTGAAATACGGAGACAAAATGAGATAAAATAAACTAGAAATACACACATGCATGCAAATTTATGTTTATGTTCTAAGTGAAACTTTTGCAGGCTCTTATTATCAGAAAGCAAGCCCTATTATACCCAGAACGTTTCTAAGGGATTCTTAATGGTCTATGCTTCCTTGGAAACAAAAGCATATGTATGATCAAATTGAAGAAACACATTACTGAAACCTAACGTACAAATACAGATGTTTGCATCTGGGGAACTCAAAAACACATTCAAAAATCACTGTCAGCTTTTCAAAAGAAGCAGACTCACAGATAGAGAGAACAAACTAGTGATTACCAGTGGGGAGTGGAGGGAGGGGCAGGATAGGGGAGAAGGAATGGGAGGTACCAACTATTGGGGGTAAGATAGGTTGAACAATTTATTGTACAACATGGGGGAATATAGCCAACATTTTGTAATAACTGTAAATGGAAAGTAACATTTAAAATTATATACATTAAAAAAAAACTTTTAAGAAATACTGTCAACTTTCAGTTGGTGGAGTCAGCCTACGTCTGTGCGCCCCCTTTGATAATTCAGACAGTGCCCCCACATTATGAGTCAGAATATATCTCAGGGGGTTTTCTTTAATGACCTCTCTCTCTCTCTCTCTCTCTCTTTTTTTTTTTTTTTTTTTTTGTTTTTTGTTT
>SJYX01011553.1:343896-365393 GCA_006410675.1 Oreotragus oreotragus
TCTCTCTCTCTCTTTTTTTTTTTTTTTTTTTTGGTTTTTGGTTTGCTTGGTTTGTTTCAATGGCAAACTCTTCCTTTCACTCCTTTGTGAACGACTGCATTGTCAAGTAGGTGCTTCAGAGATGCTTCAGAATGTGTCTTGGCATAGCCAAGGACAAGATACAGCCAGACCCATTTCCCATGAAAACAAGAATCCTTCGGCCTCCAGGTTCTTAATTAGATCAGCGCTAGAGGGCACTCTTATGATGCCAAAATGGGAGGATTTTACTAAAAACTGATGGCCAGGGGTCGGGGTGAGCAGACAGAGCCGTTGCTGTAAGGACAGCTGACAACAAACAGCTTAGGAAGACCTCTGCGACTGAGAATTGCCTGACTTGCCAACAGATAAGAAAACACTCTGAAAAAGACTGTAGTCATCTTCCTCATCAGATCCACTTTGTGCTTGGCGTTTGGACAATACAGAGCCCAGGTATTAGGTATTCTTTCTCATAAGGGAAAGGACAGGAGAATCACTGATTGTTACCACGTGATGTAGTCAACGTGCATGTAGGCAGAAAACAGCCTGAGAGAGCAGCTTAGGAAAATGCGTTTACAATTTCATAGCTACTAGAAAGGAAGAGTTGAAACTCTTGGGGGTCTGTTAGGGCCATTTTCCCAGTCTTTTGCAGCCCTTGCTCTTTGACTTGCTCTGAAGGGCCATGTAGCTGGATGTGGAGGCAGAGACGCCTGCTTGCCTGATAGTGGATGCGGGGTGGGTAGTACACCAGCAGGAACGGGGACCTATAGATCTGGGTCCTGGTCTCAGCCCTGCCACTAAGGTGTTCTGTGATCTGCAGCAAGTCCGCAGAGATGCGGGGGTCAAGAAGGCTGTGCAGCAGCATTAACTGCAACACTAATGATTTCTAAAAGATCATCCAAAAAAACTAACTAACTAAAAGATCATCCAAAGACTAAATAAAAGATCACCCCTCAGAGACTGTGACTGATGGTGGTGGAAAGACCTTTGAAACCACTTGTTTATAGCAACTACCGGAGTTCTGAATCCCACCTTGGGTTAGAGAATGACTCCATGCTGTTGATCGAGATGGTACTAGAAGGATCTGACAGCCCAGAGCAGCTGATCTGCCCATATTGGTCACTCCTTGAGGTGTTACCACCCAGTCCAAATACAACCTCAGAGAGTGACCACAATTCGGCCATCAGTAGTTCCCCCCAAACTGGCTTATTACACTCAATTTAAAAATAAAGTCACTCAGTCGTGTCCGACTCTTTGTAACTCCATGTACTATACAGTCCATGGAATTCTCCAGGCCAGAATACTGGAGTGGGTAGCCTTTCCCTTCTCCAGGGGATCTTGCCAACCCAGGGATTGAACTCAGTTCTCCCATATTGCAGGTGAATTCTTTACCAGCTGAGCCGCGAGGGAAGCCTGGTCACACCTAATTTACATACTGGGCACTGGCCAGAAGGTCACAATCATGTGCAAGTGCAGTTCNCCAGGCCAGAATACTGGAGTGGGTAGCCTTTCCCTTCTCCAGGGGATCTTGCCAACCCAGGGATTGAACTCAGTTCTCCCATATTGCAGGTGAATTCTTTACCAGCTGAGCCGCGAGGGAAGCCTGGTCACACCTAATTTACATACTGGGCACTGGCCAGAAGGTCACAATCATGTGCAAGTGCAGTTCCCTGAGGACCCAAGGGAGGTCTGGAGACGTAATGGAAAGAGTGGGCCACTGAAGCCAAACGTGTCCACTCAGCCTTTGGCCCCCAGAGTCTTCTTAGAGCAATGCAAGAGTGTTTCTTTCAGCCTCAGTTGGTTCAGAACCCACACTCTATTCATAGGTTTCAGACTGAGTCAGATTCATTATAAAGCCTTAAAATGTTCTAATGAACAATGGCCTTTGGGAAAGCACCTAATCCAACATCCTCACTGCAGATAGGAAACCCAAGAACCATCTTCCCCTCTGGAGAGTGGGCTTAATGGGGTCACAGAGCAGAGCTGCCATTTATACACACATATGTACATGTATAACTAAATTACTTTGTGGTATACCTGAAGCTAATACAATATTGTAAATCTATATTTCAATAAAATTTAAAAATACTTAATGATAATTAGCAATAAAATATAAAATTTGAAAACAAAATTTAAAATGAGTCGTTTACCTGGGACTTTCTGCGCATGGGACACCTTCCCATTTAGGGGACCAGGTTCAACATGCAGAAAACTTTTTCACTAGGATGTACTGTATTTGGCCTTCAGAGATCCAATGAAGATGTGGCCGGAGATATAATAACGAGTTAGCCGGTAACTAAGCAGCAGTGTATTAGGTCAGACCAAGACAAGAGTGGAAGGGCATCCTACATAGTGAGAAGGTGGGGGTATCAGGGGCACAGCAGCTCCGGGTGTGAGAGCAAAGCAATCCAATGTCACAAATCAGAGAGCTTGAATGTGCTGTTGGCTTGGCGGCTCTGGAACGAACAGTGGTCAGTAATTGGTTCCCACGGGGTATTGTCTGCCACAGATTAGCAATCAGACCAAGACAGTGTTGGTAGGTTTTTTTTGTTGTTTGGTTTTAACCACCCTTTGCAAATCTGAGCATTCATGAAAGCCTTTATCTGGGAGTGTGTGGCTTGGCGGTCCCTGTTGATTGACAGCAATCAGCAACATCCTAGGTTCCTGGCAGATGGAGCAGCTGCATGAGCAGAAAGAGAAAAGGGGAGGGGGAATCAGTTGTTTATCAATTAGATTTTCCCTGTTATTCTCAATTAAGTTTACTTGTGTAACTTTTCCATCCTAGAGAACCAGCCATTCTCTGTTGCAAATAAACAAAGCTGTTTTCCTGGACAGAATGATGATCGGCTACATTTCAACTTAGCTGTTATTGTTTTGGCCATGTTTTCTTCTACTCATAAGCTCGGACTGTGGGGCTCTGGGCTCTCTGAACTGCTAATGGCATGTTGTACAGAGAAAATGACTAGAGATTGCTGTTCTTCTAACTAACTTGGCACCAAAATGAAAGGCAAACCTATCAGAGAATTACAAAAATACTGGAACTGGAGGATTTTTGGAAACCACCTTGTGAAAATCCTTCTTTTCGTATGACTCCCTGAGACTGGAGAAGAGAATTTGCCCAAGATCAAATGAGTCATTGGTAAAACTGGATTAGAAACCAGGAATACCAATTTTTAGGCAAAGGGTCTTGGATTTTTACATCATCCTGTTTTTCCTACGTCTTAATTTGGATCCTTAATATCAAAGTGAATAGATAGTTTCACTTTTTAAAATTGAACTAGTTGGTTTACAATGTTGTGTTAATTTCTGATGTATAGCAAAGTGATTCAGTTATACATATATATACATTCTTTTGAATATTCTTTTCTATTATGGTTTATCCCAGGATTTTGGATACAGTTCCCTGTGCTTAGATAGCTTCATTTTTGTTCTGAATATAAATGCCAGGGGGTAAGTGTCATCATTTGAGGTTTCTTGTTAGCAAATTTCCCCATCTAGAGTTTGGGGCTCCTGTGTCAACCCCTCAGTTCCCATTTTCCATTGATACCTATCAATATGTGTTCCCTTCATTTTCATCTTTTCCTTTCCCTGCTAATTAGACTTTTAGGTAGTAGCTGTCACTGAGAGATGTTTACTTCCATCCTGAACTTTGGCCCAGAGGAGGGTTACTGTTACTGCTTCTCCTCCAGCCAGGGTCTGGGTCATGGGCATGAGCCCCACAGGCCCTTTTGTTACCACTTGCTGTTGCTTTCCCAGGAGGTGGCTTGCTGAAAGGTGCCGAGTCCAGTCTCAGAATGTTACAGAACACTACAGCATCCAATGGAAAAAAAAAAAAACTCTGCCAGGATGAGGTACCTCAGTATTACAAAGCTGCCCTCTAGAGTTCCTGTTTTCATAGTATTTCAAGGTACACACACTTGGAGTTCTGTGAACAGCAAATGCCCTCATTGAAAAGAAACTTGACTTAACAGCCTTAGGGAGGGACTTTCCACACGGGTAACTTGTGAAAAGCAATCACATCTCTTCCAATCAGAAAGAGAAGCCTTTCCAATCCAAATGTGGAATCAGATGCCAGTGGTTGTGTTCTTCATACATAAAGACATAAATAAAATGAGAAGAGATGTTTTCTTAGAGTTAGTAACAGACAGTATATTTCTGTGGGAACTCTTCTCCAAACAGATGGTGTCAGGAAAAATCTTTCACAAGACTGTAAACTCTGTGAAGGCAGAGATTTGTATCTGTTTTACTCACTGCTGGATCCTTAAGTGCCTCTAACAATGCCTGTTATATAATAAATGATAGATATTTTGTGGGGATGCTTTTTAGCTGAATATATTTGACATATAACACTGTGTAAATTTACGGTGTACAATGTGTTAATTTGATACACTTGTATATTGTAATAGGATTGCTGTTGTAGTGATAATTAGTACTGCTGTCGCATTACATGGGGCTTCCTTGGTGGCTCAGTGATAAAGAATTTGCCTGCTAATGTAAGAAACGCAAGTTTGATCCTTCGGATGGGAAGATCCCCTGGAGAAGGAAATGGCAACCCACTCCAGTATTCTTGCCTGGAGAATTCCATGGACAGAGGAGCCTAGCGGGCTATAGTCTATAGGGTCACAAAGAGTCAGATTTGACTACACAACAGCAACAACAGTGTCACATTACATAATTATCCTTTCACTTTATTAAAAGGTCTTTTAAAAAAGATTCCATATAAGAACCTTCCCAAAGAGTGTGTGTGTGTGTGTGTGTGTGTGGGTGGGTGTAAAATGGATTCCTCATGTTAATTCATTTTTTCTAATCAATATGCCTCTCCTTTTTATCTTTCTCCACATGGCTTTTGATTCACTTCTGTTGACTGTCCACCCTTTTGATTGGTACACCTATAACATCTTCCTGGATCACCACTGAATAATCTACCTCTGGCAACCTGGACTCCCAGGTAAGACAATGCGCTTCCAAAAGTCTTCTCGGTGTAATCCCTGGGCAAATTTTAATAGACAGCTGAGAAGCTTACAAAGACATTTTTTAAAAAATCTCAAGAGGCAGTAGTTCCCCTGGTTAAAGTTAAATTGGATCTGGTCCCATAACATTAATTATGTACATACTTATATTATTTGAGGATTTCTATTAAAGCTGCAAAAATTGAATTAGAGTTTTGGAAAGTGCTACATATTTGACTTTGGAACTTTCTAGCATGAAGAGTCAACATATAACTTTATGTTTTCATGTTGTTATTGTTATTTTTATTTTTCACCAAAAGATGTATTTTTTGTTCACGAGGCTGAGTGCAATGGAAGAGATACTAGCCTTTCTTCACTGTGTAGGGAAATTAAGTCTTGGTAGGCCAGAACATTCTAGATTACTTCTTTCTTGTGGCTGGAATGGAAGAGGATCACAGTGGGCCCTGGATGGAAAGTCAGCTAATGTAGGTATCTTGTCTAATAGATCTGATGTCACTAACTATGTTACTTTTGTTTTCATCACATTTGCTTCACAACTCACAGAACCAGGGAAGGGGGCCTTAGCCATGCCAATAGCTGATGATGAAAGAGCCATATGTTGCTCCTCAAAGATGCAAGGCCTATTGCTATGTCTGCTAACCATGCTATGAAAATCTCTTAACTCACCTCTAAAACTGCAAGACATATTTAATGCAAAGAAATATTCCTCCAAAGAAAATGTCTAGGCTGTATGACTCACTATGGACACAAAAGTATTAGCATATTATAATATCCTTTGCTTAGTATAAAACAAAAAGCTATCTGAGCCCATTTGAACTCTCAGGTTAGCAATTGTCCAATTCACAACTTCCCAGTCCTGCCAATATCAGAAATCCACATAGTAGAATTAGTATTTTGTGACTCAAGATATAGTATGAAAGCAACTGAGTATTTTTTTTTAATGGAGAGACATTGCTTACATTGATGGATGTCTTGCATTTGGGTGGAAGGAACTAGTGATGATTTCTGTACCATTTTCTGTGTGCTTTGAATTTTCATCGGTTGGAAGAACATCCACAAAGTCTAATCATTCTTTCTTTTCTTTTTGTTATTTATGTTTCATATATCCTTGATAATATGAAAAATCCCTGTAAATTCGTCCTAGGTCCTTACAATCAGGCATTTCCGTTTTAGTGATGCCACAGTGCTTGGTTTGGTATGGTCTTGGTTTTGGTTTATTGACTTTGGTTTTTTGCTTAGATTGCCATTGCCTGTGTGACAGGGAGTGGAATTAGTTATGACTGAATGGGGGATCTTTCATTCTCAGCCCATAGCCCTTCAGAGGTTTGACTTTCAGCACTGCCCTGTCCCTTTTAGCCCTCTGGTTCTTAATCTCCACACTACATTAGAGGAGCTAGTGGGGAACAGCATTAGGGAGCCATCCATGAGCTGTTGCCTTGAGGTTTGGAAAGCTGAAAAAAAAAATGTGATCAAAGCAAAATGGAAAACTTTTATTATTTTAATTCCTCTCTTTCCAAGCTCTTGCTAGTACCTGGTTTTACTGTTCCTTTAACAGGTGGAGGATTTTTCAGATTCTAGATGCAGCAAGGTAAGTGACAATGGATTTTGAGTTTAACTAAACCCAAGTGAGCTAGAATAGATAGACTCTGCCATTGCCCATCAGTTTAATTTCCATACAATAAATAGTTAGGTTTCCACTTGGATAGATTCTTTCCAGGTTTCTTTTATAGTTTAAAACAGCTGACATGGCCCAGGCATGTGGTCTCAGCTCTGAAAGCTGACCTAGTTCACAAGCAGAGGGCCAGCATCCCAGTCTGGCAGTAGGTCACTATCTTCTTTTCCTTTTTGCTGAAATTGGAAGACACTACGGAGTGTTCTGTTATGAAGACCCCACCACACCATCAACAAAGCGTTCTCCACAGCGCTCCAGGTGCACCTGCCTGTCACTCAGCTGGATGGTGGTTTAGGAAACAACTGGGTCAGCATTTGACTGAAGGGAGATGAATTATTTGAAAGTATCAGGGCTTGTAAAGTATGCACATATGTAGACTTGCAAGGTAGCGTAACCCCATAGGCTAGGGACCTTTGTGACATAAACTCTGCAAGTCTAATCAAACACAGGAAAGTTTCTAACTCCTGGGGGGGAGGGGTCGCTGGGGTGGAGCTGTTGAGAATGCTACAGAATAGAGTCTTTCCAGGCAATGACTATTCCCGCGAGCTGTGCCGTCATAATGCCATCAGTGCTGAAGAAGCTGGAATTGTCAGCCATTTTGTAAATGTGGCTCTCCTTGCTTGGCACATGGTTTTCTAAGATCATACTGCTCACCAGTACTGTATTTGGCCTATTCTAGGCTTATTGGCTCCAGAAAGATTTACCAGTGTCTCTACTTTCTCTTCCTACCCATCTATATTATTTGTTCCTTAGCCAGATAAGTTAGGAAGAGCAAAGGTTATAGCCTTTGGATTCCTCTACTAGAGAAGACTCTCACTGAAATAGAGTAGACTGACCATATCTTAGATACCCAGTATGGCTTTCAGTAGCTGGGTTTCCATATTCCCATTAGGGTCTCAATGGATTTATTTGACACCTGAGAAGCATAAATTCAGGATTTAATTACATAGTGAGGTTTAATTCATTGAGATAAATGGTGTAGACACCTAATCACACAATATTAGTACAGGAGGGAATTTGAGCATCATGGATTGGGCGTATCATGGTGGCAAGAGTACTACGTTTTGCTACTAACTAGTGGAGTGACTTTGCTCAATTCCTATGTCTGCTGTGAGCCTTGACTTCCTCATCTGTCAAATAAAACAGAGTAGGTGACCATTAAGATAATAGCCAATTAACCTAAAGACTATTATCCCTATAATTGCTTTCACAGGGAAAATGTTGCAAATTTTGCTTTATATTTGTTTTAAATTTTGCTCCATGATAGAATCATCTCTGTCTTAATAAGCTTGCTATATAACAAAACAAGTCATGACTTATTCTTTATTTTTATTACGGGGCTGAGTAGTTTGACCAGAAACTATTGTCAGAATAATTTACCTGCTTTTAGTTTGTGAGAAAGGAAGAGAAGAACACAGATGGTGCTATGGAAGAGAATCAGCTTTGGTAAACATCTATGGGAGCCATTTTTAATTCTGGTGGACTGAATGATGTATGAAAACTATTTGCAAAGCTAGCATGTTTTTCGACCACTGGTAAAATGAAGCAACAATTCATTTGGTAATCCCCATTGTACATTTAGTTTTCTAAATATACAAGATTATGATTATCTCTGTGTAATAATTAACAATTTGCATAAATGCTTGCTATTATTTAGTTGTCTGAATGGATTTTCTAATCCAGAGAAAGAAGGGAACAATCAGTGGGAGCCATCCCAAATGCCTTGCATTATTGCCACACACATGCACAATTAACAGCGAGGCTAATTGTTTCAGACCAGAACCTCATTTGTGTTTCTATAGACAGCAAAAACATTAACTGCCAGAGTGTTTGCAACTCTCTGTGTCTCTCTCTCTCTCTTTTCCCTATAGCCAGCTGTATTATAAGGTCTGCAGTTGGCTGCAAGAAAATTATTTGCCTGGATTTTCAGGGTATCATTTTGTGATGGAGTTTCCAAGCTTCTACTTAAATTCACAATCAATGCCTTAAACAACCAAAGACTGATTTTTTTTTTGATAACATTTTAACAGTATGCCTCTATAAATTTAAAGAATAAAAGGATGCTGACACATAAACCGGTTCTGCTGCTGCTTTTCCATTCTGCTTCATATTTTGTACCTTTAAAATGATTGGCGTTAGACCTGCATATGAGAATCATAAAAAGTCAAGACTGGAGGAGGCCTTTAAAATGACCCTATCAAATTCCCTCACTTTTCAGATGAGTTTGATAGACGGTGATTTGAGTATCAATAACAACCACCAAATCAATGATGCCACACTTAAAAAAAAAACAACTTTCAAACCCTTGGGAGCTATTGTAGTAAATACATTTGAATGATAACCGGTTGTTTTGAAATTATACAACTTCGGCTTCTTTTCCAAAAAGTGAATCCGATTTCTTTAAATGTTCCTTCATAAAGTTAACCTAAATATAGCCATGATGTTGATGGTATATGGGTGAAAGGAGATGCTCTGTCAAAGTACTTTTGTCAGTAGGAGATGCTCAACTGATGTACCAGCTCTCTTCCCCTCATACACGGATGATGTCGCTAATGTCAGCATATGGAAGTGTTTCTTAAGTGACTGGGAGTATGGGCTTTTAGAGTCAGACTGTCCTTGGGTCCAATCCTCATGCTGCCTGTCACTTTCTAGCACTGTGACCCTGAGTCATTTTTTTAGCCTCTGCGGACTTTGTATCTTCACATGTAAACACCTTACAGGGTTGTTGCGAGGATTAAATTGAGATCATGCATATCAATTGCTTAGCACTGTTTCTGGCATATAGTAAACAGTCAATAAGTGGTAATGGTCATTACCACGATTGTCTCACACACCTAGTACCAGTCTCATGCAACACTTATATTTCATCTTATGATGGTTTGGAGCACACACATATACACCTGTACACATCAGCATATGGTCATGCAGAGTTCACAAGGATGGCTCCCAGAAGACTGCTTTCCAAGATTATCTGTGACATGTTTAAAAATCCAGTGGCTCCTCCAGCTTTAGTGTTCTTGAGCTCTTTGGTGATGTTGGAACTTTTATACATCTTCTCGTTTGAAAGCATTCCTAATTTATCTTGGTTCACTTCCTGTCTTCTTTTCAACACTTCTTAAGTTTCCTTTGTTGGATCTCTTTTACACACACATGAGTGTGTGCACACACATGCATGCACACACACACACAGCCTCTCCCCGCTCCCACCCCGCTCCTTTCAATAGAGCAATTCCCAAGGTCCTGTCATTGATCTGCTTCTCTTCTCTTGCTGTGTGCTCATTCTGGGTAATTTCATCTCCTGACATAGCTTCACCTTTCACCTCTACACTAATGATTCCCAAATTGACCTCTCCTTAACTTACTCCGGAGCTCCAGGCTAGCTCCAATTTCCAATTGCTTGGTGAGCATCTCCAGGGCAGGATATCCTAGGAGGCTGAAGTGTAGTCTGGCTTTTGTCATCCTGCCTCAGGAATGCAGATGAGGGGATCTAGCTTCGAGAAGTATTAAGGGTCAAAAACAAGGAAGACGTGCTGAGCATTCATCTGAGCAGAAGTAAAAGTAGTCTAAGTTAGAAAAGTAGTTCACACTGAGTTTCCATGGAAAGCATGACAAGTCAATTGTGAATTTCTATGATTATGAACTGGAGATATAAATTGGCAGTTAAAACTTTCAAAGGTATATATTTTCCAGGGAGAAGAAACAGTTCTCCTAAGTGAAAATTGAGATCAATTTTTAAATGTTGGTAGTTTGGTATGTTTGAGGAAAGGTTAATTAAAATGGTCTTTCTTGGGACAGTCTGTATGGTTAATCTTGCTGCAGTGTTTTGTTATACAAACATACGTCCCCAGAGGAAGGATAATGCCTTCATCCTGAAGGATGAACATGTGGGAATTTTGAGAGTACTATGTGTATAGACACATACACACAGGCTGGGTCAGACATGCCTGACATTTTGAAAGTGTGAAAATAATTCTATCACATGGTAGATCGATTTTTTCTTTTATTTATTCTGCAAATATTTACTGGACACCTTCCAGATGCCATGCTGTCAGTGGAACAATGGGCTGTCAATACAGAATATGTAGTGTCTTTGTCCTTAAGCGTCTAATACAGTTTTCTTTAGTTATATGCAAGTGCATTGAGAGTTTAATTTCGTCTTGAAATATCTGCAGTATATGACAAGTTATTCAAAGACTATAACCTTGCTGAAAATCATAATGACAAAAGAGGACTTAAGGAAAATAACGCCACTGCTAAAGTGGGAAAAGAATGTGCATAAATTCAAATTTATTTTACTTTTACTTCTATTTTATTTTACTTCCTTTAAATTTAGTAAATATTGAATTACTTTGGTTTTTCACATTTCAAGTTGGCTCTCAGTGTTCGAGGCCAGAGTAAGAATAATTTTATCTGACCTAAAACTTAATTAGAGCAAAGAGATAAACAAATCTTTGTTAATAGTATTGTTGCCTAGTATTGTTAGAATAATTCTTTGTAAATGAGCTATTCTTACAGAAACTAGAGACCTAGCTTATAACTTTAGCACTGAGAACAATATTCCTTATTCCCCCATTCCCCAAATTAAGTACAGTCCCCCCATTTGAATTACTACCTATGGAATATGCAGAGGTCATCAGACTCTCCAAAACGTAATGGTCTAGAAAACTGGGTGAGTTCCTTGCCTTCCTGGGTGCACACCAGCTTATTCTTTAGAAATCTGGCATGGCCCTTTGTTTGCAAGTTTTGTATCAAGTATTGTCAGTCCCAGCTGTTAATTTCAAAGTCCACTTCAAGGTTACTCTCAGGTCCCAAAGATCCCTCATTGCATTTGTAATCTTGAAAACCAAACTTGAGGCCCCAAAAGTCCTGCTATGGATATGCAGATGGCACAATTCCCCTTTTATTGTGCCAGCACCCCCTTTATGACCTGCATGGCACAAAAGCTCTCATAATAATGGTGCATATATTGATCAAAATTCCTATTCCTCTTGCCTTATATGAGCTAGAAATGTTGATGTACTTCTCTTATTCTGATGGAAAGTAAGAATACTCAAAACATCCTTGAATTTATAATCTTGGATGTCTATTCTTACAGCTTTCATCAGTTGTAGTCTAACTTCTATTTATTCATTCAAAATGTGTCTGCTGAGCACTCACTATGTTCCATACACTGTTCTAGGCACTGGGGACGATAAAACATGCAAGGTTTCTCCTCTTGTGTTTCTTAAGGGATGTGAGTGTACATGAATGGGTGTGTGCACACATATTAGAGGGAAATGGAAAATAAACAATATACAAGTAAATGAACAAACTAATCTCAGAGAGTGATAAATGTCATGAAAAAAATAAAAGTGGACAGAGAATGATTGGATGGATGGAGAGTGATCTAGGTGATTTTGCTCTTTGCTTTTATAGGTTTCATACAAATTTTGCTAACACTTTGCCTGGGCCCTTTGGTTTCCTCTATTTCATACTTTCCTGGTTTCAGTACCAATTCTCATTTTTCTGCTTCTCGCTGCTGTGTAGTTAGGACCGCCTCCCCTTAGCTTGTCCTGAAGGGTAACCCAGAGTATGATCCTTATTAAACTTTTGTTCCTTACTTTTCTTATCTTCTTCAGCATTAGAATTTAGCAGATTCACCTACTTCTTGTCATAGAATGTAAATAGGTCTACTAACCCTTAGGGATATTTCTCTTGATAACTCACAGCATTTTTGTTACTCAAGACAAACTACCTTTTGAAAGAAAAACACGGGTATGAAAGGTTAGTAATTGTGGCGGCATTTGGTTTTGCCCATTTCTGTAGTGACAAGAGCCCTGGATTGAGAATTGGAAGACCAGTGTCTCATTGCTATAGGACCTTAGCCATGCCACTTCCTTTCTCTGAGCCTGTATCTTCATGTATAAAATCAGTGTTCAAAGTAGATGATCTCTGGGTTCTTTTAGATCTAAAGTGGTACAATTAGTTGTTTTCAGAAATGTGGTCCAAGATCTCTTTCCAACATTCTGTTTAATTCTGTAAAGTGGATGTGTAGGAACATTTTCCAGTGTATCAGAACTGCTTAGATTAAGCATAAGTTTTCCAGCAAAAGCCAGCTTTACAATTCTTGTAAATGTCACAGGAAGTTAAAACGTTGCTTCTTGTTTTAACCTCCACCACCCAGGGCAACAGTCCAACACCACAGATGCAACTGTCAACTTCTTATGAGAATATCTGAAAATTCGCTGTCTTTTCAGATTGCCCACAGGAAATCTTCAAGAAGAACCAAATGCTACTAAAATGAAGGAAGGCATTCTAAGTTGGCTTCACAATGACATGGCATAGGTCTTGCCTTCTAGTGTGTCAGGTGCCAGGAAAAGTGTCTTAACTCTTAGAGGGCCCCTCAGGGCTCTTGCGTCCATGGCAGTGCTGTCTGCCTCAGCACCTCGCCAAAGCGCAGTTAGGAACCAGAGCTGAAGTTGGAAAGTTAACCTTCCCTAACTTCCTCACACCTTCCCTACATCTGCTGTACCAGGCTTTGTGGGAGAAGATGGGGAAGCAGGGAAAGGTGGGCTTGGACAACTAGAAGAGGAAGAGCTAGAAAGTCACCAACATCTGAAATACCCTTGCTGTGCCCTTCTATGTTACCGCTGTTCCATAATTTCAGATGCCTGCCATATTCTAAACACAAGAATCAGGGACTTCCCTGATGGTGTAGTGGTTAAGGCTTCCAGTGTCAGGGGCGTGGGTTCAATCCCTGGGTCGGGGAGCTGACATCCCACATGCCTCTCTGTGAAGAAACCAAAACATAAAACAAAAGCAATATTGTTACAAATTCAATAAAGACTTTAGAAATGGTCCACATTGAAAACATCTTTTAGAAAGTAAAATAAATATAAGAATCAGCTCCATGATTAGATTTTAGGAATTCACTCTTTTCCAGAGAAAAGCCGGCCATGGTTTTGTGGTCAGAGAGTCTGAAGAAGATCCAAGAGGGTTTAGCATCTCCAAAGAAGTGCATCTTTGATCTGCTCTCACAGGATATTGACACTGAAGAAGAATTGGGCTTAAGGAAAGAAATGAGGGAGACAGTACAGGGAGCTCCTGTGTGGCTCTTATTTAAAAGCTTGTGAGGTTGTGCCAATGAGGAAATAGATCCTAATAGACAATGACCTATCTAAGCACACCCAGCTGGTTTGTGGCAGACTCAGGACTACAATTCAGGTCAGCTGTATCCCCTCCAGTGCCTTGATTTGGAATTACCTATGCAACCTGGGAATCAAGCTTGCTTGTCTGCGTGGTTTTGCTATTTAATTCTTGGTGCTACTTTTGTTCACAGCATTTGTAATTCATTATTCTCAAAGAATTTTATCAATGAAAGTAGGCAAAATCCCTTAGCAATAGGTAAAGTGCATGTATTTTGGAGGCTTTGAGGCAGCCGATAGTCCAAGGTCACCAAGAGGAGAGAGTAGCTGGATTGGAAATAGAGCCTGCAATGCAAGCTTCAGTTGAAATAAGTGAAGACAGGGCTATAGACTGGGGCTCCACAGTTAAATGTATACATCATTTCTTTTTTTATATATTATTTCTTTAATGCTCATTCTTAATTATAGCTCTAGCCCTTTCTCCATCAAAAGAGTTAAATGTCTTTTAATTTAGGTTCTCAGTACTTTGAATCCTTTCCAGGTGTGTTTGTTGCTTTATCTTTTTACTTCACCCTTCCAGGTGGGCTTCTTTTTTGCATGCAATATTTTCTATTAGTTTGGTCTCACTGCCTTGTCCAGAGCATTTGTAGCACAGCTATATATCATAGGAGATCTTATGAGCACATAAAATGGAGAACACTATTTCACAAGGTAGGAATTACTAGATTATTTCTGTTCCCCTTCCAGAGTTGAAATACTTCCTATTTGGCAAATAGCCTTTCTTCGAAATCCTAAAATTGCACCTAGGAAAAAAATGACTATCACCATGGCACCGTGGGGCTTCCTGTCCCTTCACTTTCATTGGCTCAGCATCCAATTTACTGCACGGATTTTTCCGGACAGCTCAGCATCACCTAGTCAGCCAGACACTGGAATTATAAAGCGGCTTTATCAAGGCCTGATACGGTTTGAAAACTTTTCAACTTTGAGAATTTTGGCCGTGGGTATGCCAGACAGCATGTGTGAATGGCATTTGGTTGCTCATTGGTCTTTTTCTCATGGCTTTTACAATTTCCAACTTGATTTTTGCTTGCCATGGGGCACCGTTTACCTTCTCTTCTCTGGGAGCTCTTGTTCATTTGTCAGGAGCCCTAAGAGAAGGCTGCTCATGTACAGCTCTGGAATGTCAGAGTCATTCTAAACGGGCATAAATGAGCCTGTAAATGGCCTTTACTGATTGTTCCTATATTAAAATGTAAATGCACATAAGACTTTATGAGGAGCCTGTGCATAGTCTTTCTCCAATTTTTTCATATGAATTGATTTGACAATGTCAGAGATGATGCATGAGGCAAAATAAAGAGTTTCTTAAGCCCATTACAGCTTGTTTGCATGAAAAGGAGTAAAAGCTACAAGGAAGAAAGGAACGTTAAGTGATGCTTTTGGTTGGAATCATTTTCTGACTCCCAAACGCCTTTTGGACCATAACCTACCTTCTGAACCTAAGCAGGGGAAAGTGATTACTTGGATGTACTTTTGCTCAAATAACCTTTCTTGCCTAATTAAAGGAAATTAATTTCTGGTTATGCAGGAAACACTGAGGGATTTCTGAAATTCATAAGAGTGAAATTAACTAAGAAGACCTACAATTAATTAGTTATAAGTGTTGGCATGTTTTATGAGAAAATGAAATAAGATGGGAGGATAGGAGCTTTGAATGAAGATTCCCTGAAAACCACAGAATGTTATATCATTGAAGAACCATGTGGTTTAATACTCGGAGATCATAAAACCTCATGTTAAGCCCTTCACAAGGAAAGTTCCATTAGCCTCATCTATTCCTTTCTGTATGACGCCTTCAGTGTCAATTTTACAATGCTACTGAAATATATGTATGTGTATAAGTGAAAGTGAAAGTTGCTGTCGTAACTCTTTGTACAGTCCATGGAGTTCTCCAGGCCAGAATACTGGGGTGGGTAGCCTTTCCCTTTTCCAGGGGATCTTCCCAACCCAGGGATCGAACCCAGGTCTCCTGCACTGCAGGCAGATTCTTCACCGGCTGAGCCACAAAGAAAGCCCATGTACATGTGTAATTAAATCAGTTTGCCATACACCTGAAACTAACACAACATTGCAAGTCAACTATACTTCAATTTAAAAATCTACTTGCCAGTTTTTAAAGGCAGGTAGAATGGTGAATTGGAGAAGGAAATGGCAACCCACTCCAGTGTTCTTGCCTGGAGAATCCCAGGGATGAGGGAGCCTGGTGGGCTGCCGTCTATGGGGTCACACAGAGTCAGACATGACTGAAGTGACTTAGCAGCAGCAGCAGCAGCAGCAGCAGAATGGTGAATGGAGAAGGAAATGGCAATCCACTCCAGTACCCTTGCCTGGAAAATCCCATGGACAGAGGAGCTTGATAGGCTACAGTCCACAGGGTCGTCAAGAGTCGGACTCAACTGAGCCACTTCACTTTCACTTTCAGAATGGTGAAATCTAGCTTCAAAATAAGTGGAGTTTATGAAAAATATTCTAGGAGAACCTTAAATGCAAGACCAGTCTAAGTCAGAGTAGTCATCAGCTGACCTGTTGTAGGAAGCTAGCCTTGGTTTTCTTTTTTTTTTTTCCTTTTTGCAACACCAGCTCCATTTCTAACAGCAACTGCAGCTGAGCCAAAAGCAGATTCATCGCTTGTTTACATCAGACACTAAATAGCCACTGAGCAGAGCATTAAGCTAGCCCTGTCTTCTGGGAGCTTATAATCTAAACCAGACAACAAACTGGAAACCATATCCATCACACCTTATATGCTCATTTCCTTTCTCATATTAATTCAAAGAAAGCAAAAAGTGGCAAGTCACATTCTCCAGGGTTTGTGAAACCTCTGGAGAGTATCCTTTCTCTGTTTTTGTGACTTTTCAAGTTGAAAGCTATTTTGTATGTAGTATGCTATAGATTGTAGTATTATTTTTAAAATTGGGGATGAGAAAGCCAGCAATATTCTTTCTTTTTGTTTTTTTTTTTTTACTGTCAACAAGTTGCATTACAAAAGTAAGGATCAAATTAAAAGTGGATTCTCAATTTGCCATGGGGAAATATGCACAGTATTTCAAATACTGTAAGGTCAGGGTCAACTTGGGATAGAAGAGGTATCATAAAAAATTAATTTAGGATACTTGCTTTGAGATATTTCTGAGCTATAATAATTCCACAGGTGAAAGCAAATCTATGGAATAATTAAGATGCTTGGTTTGACCTTTTTAGCAAAAGGAGATATACCAAGACATGACCAAAGCTTGGAGCTGAGGCAATGCAGTTAATTAATGGGGGTTGACGAGTTATCATGTTATAGGGATGTGAACCTTTGTGAGAACATGTTGTAAAAGTAAGGCATGTGCCAAGCCAATATCAGTTTCCCAAGGATTATGTATAGCAGACAATAACAGAAAGAGAAGCAGAAATGCAAAGATATGCTACTGTATATAAAATGGATACTAATGAGAACCTACTTCCCTGTATACCCTAGGGAACTCTACTCAGTGCTCTGTGATAACCTAAACGGGAAGGAAATCCAAAAAAGAGGGGATATATGTGTATATATAACTGATTCACTTTGTTATACCATAGAAACTAACATAACATTGTAAATGAACTATACTCATATAAAAACTCATAAAAAAAAAGAAATGCAGAGATAAAGCACATTTTAATTGTGTTTTGATTTTTTATTTTTTTCCTGTTATGGTTTATCATAAGATATATTAAAATGTGTGTGAGAGTGTATATATATATATATATATTTAACTGAATCACTTTGCTGTGATTAATACAACATTGTAAATCAACTATACTTCAGTTTTTAAAAATAAAAACACTAGTGGTCCAGTGGTTAAGGATCTGCCCTACAATGCAGGGGTCACAGATTTGATCTCTGGTCCGTGAACTAAGATCCCACATACTGCAGGACAGCTAAGTCCGTGCTCCTCAATGAAAGATCATACAAGATGCAATTAAGACCTGACACAGTCAAATAAATGAATAAGTATTTTTAAAAAAAGAAGCTGAGTCATAGACAGACAAAGACCAAGAATTGAAAATCAGCCAACCTAGAATTAAAATTCCAATTCTGCTGTTAAATTCACTCTGTGACTTTGGTTAAGTCACTTTTCCTTGGGCCTCGGTTTCTCCATTATAAGATGAAGGAGTGTGCTAGAAGATGGCTCTATAGAACTTACCAGCTCTTTAATTCTGCTTTTGGGTTCTAAGGAAATGAACAGACCAGGCAGGTGGGTGGGTAGAAAATACACAAAGGCAGGCCTGCAAACAGACAGACAGACTGATGGCAAACACACCTCTGCTAGCTTCACAAAAATAGGACAGTATTCTACTGGGCCAATGGACATTGGATCACCAAGCGTACCAGCCAGATCCACAGACGTGTGTCCTTACTCTTGCTACTGCCATGATGATCTGAGGAACTGGCAGGTTTCCTCTGCCTGGCCCTGAGCGAGCTTCCTGCCAGTCAAGTTGAGTCATTTTCTGACTCAAAATGGCTGTCTTTCTTTCCTCTACAGGCTCAGAAGAGTAGCTAGCTGTGTGAAGATCTGTAAATGACCTCCCATACCCAAATGGAAGGAGAACACAGATGTCAGGCTTTGTATGTCTCACCATTACTTCAGCTCCCCCAGCAGAACCTTCTGTAGGGGTAGGGCATGTAGGGAGTGGCTAGTACCACTTGCGGATGAGGAAACTCAAATAACCTACCATGGATCTTCTTGCCCAACTCTGTCTGAGTACCTGTCTCTTTCTAAAGCTCAGTGGATAGTTTGGAACACAGTGTGTTCTCCAGGCTTTCAAATTTTACCACTTTAAAATTTTTGTGAATCTAGTTTGTGGGGTTGGGGAACTGATGAGAATAATTAGTACTTGTCAAGCTTCCAGCAGCTAGCAAATGACTTTAGTAAGGAGAGAACCAGGTACCTGGAAGACAAAGTGAGTGCAGCCAAAAATGATGCTCCAAACAGGTTGTAGTAGTACAACCTGTACTTGGTTGATTTCCCTTTCATTGGTTTTTGCAAGAAACAAAATACTGTGATTTTCTTGAGCTTACAATTTGCCAACTCCTCCTAAAATAATACCCCAAAAGCTTAGCTTGAGGGCGAGTGGCCTGATGGTAGGTCCCCCTCCAAATGAATTTGACTGAATGCTGGTTTCTCTGTGGCATCTAAGATTCCATTTTGAGTTTATCCAGATCTTCATATTCTGATGCTTGTACATGTTAAAAGAAAAGAAACTTAATCAAAAATGTGTTGCTTCAATGAAAGATAGCTCATCAGGCAAACAGAGTCTATGCTATATATATATATAGGCCATGCCATATGGCTTATGGGATCTTAGTTCCCCAACCAGGGATGGAACCCACGCATGGAGTCTTCATCAATGGACCACAATGAAAGTCCCAATACTGTACTTTCTTAAGCAGCTTTTGTCATCACTACAAATTCCACTTTATCAGGCCAAACAAGTCTTGAGAATGAAGGCCAGGATGAGCATCATGTGAGAAAGAAGGTGAGGAGCCCAAACTGGCTTTAGGCAAGGATTATTCTTAGACTAAGTGGCTGATGATGTCAGTTGAATCACATGGACCCTGCTTGGAGAGGATGCTGAAAGGCTGGGGACAGGCTTGGCTTCCATGGGCATTGCCAGTCTGAACTCTCCCCTGATCTCCAGACTCATATAACCAACTTCTTAGCCCAGATTTCCTCTGAAGATTAATGGTATCTCAAACTTGACCTGCCCCAAAACAAACTCCTGACTTTCCCCCCAAAATTTGTTCCTCTCAGAATCTTTTCCACCTCAGTAAATGGCAATTCTGCTCCCCTATATCCTCAGTATATCTTTCATGTGTCTTTTTCTCTCCCAGGTTACGTCTGACCCATTAGCCTTCATAATATATTGGTAATCTGACCACCCTCATCATCATCTCCTCTGCCATCCCCCTCTAAGCTACCATCATTTCTTTTTATGTATTTATACTGAAGTATAATTGATTTATAATGTTGTATTAGTTTCAGGTGTACAGCAAAGTGATTTAGTTATATATGCTGTGCTGTGATTAGTCGCTCAGTCTTGTCTGACTCTTTGCAATCCCATGGACTGCAGCACACCAGGCCTTCCTGTCCATCACCAACTCCCAGAGCTTGCCCAAACTCGTGTCCATCGAGTCGGTAATGCCATCCAACCACCTCATCCTCTGTTGTCCCCTTCTCCTCCCGCCTTCAATCTTTCCCATCATCAGGGACTTTTCCAATGAGTCAGTTCTTCGCATCAGGTGGCCAAAGTATTGGAGTTTCAGCTTCAGTGTAAGTCCTTCCAATGAATATTCAGGACTGATTTCCTTTAGGATGGACTGGTTGGATCTCCTTGCAGTCCAAGGGACTCTCAAGAGTCTTCTTCAACAGCACAGTTCAAAAGCATCAATTCTTTGGCACTCAGCTTTTCTCTCGCAGGTCATGTCTAATCCACTAGCCTTCATAATATATCAGTAATCTCCACACCCTCATCACAATCTCCTCTACCATCACCTTCTAAAGCACCATCATTTCTTATTTATTTATTTATTTATTTACACTGAAGTATAATTGATTTACAGTGTTATCTTAGTTTCAGGTGTACAGCAAAATGGTTTAGTTATATATGCTGTGCTGTGCTTACTTGCTCAGTCATGTCCAACTCTGTGCAACCCCATCAATTGTAGCCCGCCACTCTCCTCTGTCCAAGGGGATTCTCCAGGCAAGAACAATGGAGTGGGTGGCCATGCCATCCTCCAGGGGATCTTCCCACCCCAGGGATAGAACCCAGGTCTTCCATAACAGCAAAATGGTTTAGTTATATATGCTGTGCTGTGCTTACTTGCTCAGTCGTGTCCAACTCTGTGCAACCCCATCAATTGTAGCCCGCCACTCTCCTCTGTCCAAGGGGATTCTCCAGGCAAGAACAATGGAGTGGGTGGCCATGCCATCCTCCAGGGGATCTTCCCACCCCAGGGATAGAACCCAGGTCTTCCATATTGCAGGCAGATTCTTTACTGTCTGAGCCACCAGGGAAGCCCTTAGTTATATATGCATACATATATATCTATTCTTTGTCCTCAGTTATTACAAGATATTGGATATTGTTCCCTGTGCTATACAATAGGACCTTGTTTATTTATTTTATATCGAAGCTTTCCTCAGTGATCAGTGCAAAGAAATAGAAGAAAACAATAGAATGGGAAAGACTAGCGATCTCTTCAAGAAAATTAGAGATACCAAGGGAACATTTCATGGAAACATGGGCTCAATAAAGGACAGAAATGGTATGGACCTAACAGAAGCAGAAGATATGAAGAAAAGGTGGCAAGAATACACAGAAGAACTGTACAAAAAAGATCTTCATGACCCAGATAATCATGATGATGTGATCACTCACCTAGAGCCAGACATCCTGGAATGTGAAGTCAAGTGGACCTTAGGAAGCATCACTACGAACAAAGCTAGTGGAGGTGATGGAATTCCAGTTGAGATATTTCAAATCCTAAAAGATGATGCTGTGAAAGTGCTGCATTCAATATGTCAGCAAATTTGGAAACCTCAGCAGTGGCCACAGGGCTGGAAAAGGTCAGTTTTCATTCCATTCCCTAAGAAAGGCAATGCCAAAGAATGCTCAAACTACCAC
>SJYX01011554.1:6419-22677 GCA_006410675.1 Oreotragus oreotragus
TCAGAGCTCCAGTTAACAGTCTCCTGCATACAAAAAGAATGTCTCGGCTTAAAACCCTTCGAGGGCTTTCTAACTTACCTGACCAGTCTGCCTGGACTTTTACAACTTGTTAATTGTTTACAGGCCCCCAACCGTGAGAGGCATGAAGCTTAAAACATTTTAAAGATATAGAGCCTTTTAGAGTTAAGAATTTGGTGAAGAGTTTGTTGAGTTAATGTTTGCAGCCAGACCTCCATATCCTTTATCTTTTAGGTACCTGGGAGGATATTAATCAATGTAATTGGCATGCAGAAATAGGAATATAGTAGTTTTGATGTTAGCAACACTAGACTTTTGAGTTAATTAATTTTCTCTTTGTTATAAATCACTGTACTTCTTTTTCCTTGTTATAAATTGTTGTGTCCTTGCTATGTAAGAATGTAACTTTATTTAGTGCTTTCTGAGAGTGACACCAGGTTTGAGAAGAACAATACTATTACCCTTATCCAAAAAGGGCTGTAAAATGCTAATTGGCCTTCTGGCCAAAAGATGATATAAATCACCTAAGACTTGTGCATACAACTAGGTATGTAGAGAGAAAACCTGGTCTTGATAAGAGTCAGGGCTGTTGACACTGCATAATTTTATATTATCCATTGATTTCTATGTACAAAAAAGGTATAAAAAGTCTTTATGAACAATAAAGGATGGATCAGTTTCTCTGACCAGCTTCTCAAACTGGTTTCTTGGAAATCTGGCTCCCCCTGTGTCAAATCTCTCTCTCTCTTTCTCCCTCTCCAATCCTCTCCTTTTCAGGCTGAATTCCCATCTGGGGCATGGAGGCTCTCCGAGTCTACTTACTTGCCCTGGCTTCTAAGACCAACTTGAGAGGGAGCTTAAGGCAGGGTACCCTCAGCTATTCAAGTGGGTACCAGTGGCCTAACGTAGATGGTGCAAGTTCCTTGTCTTGGAACTTTATTAGTTTTCTGCATAAACCAAGTTATTCAGCCTCTTTTCTCCACTAAATTTTCCACTACACTATTCTTTCCTAATCTCTGTTTTATATTTCTAAATAAGTAAGTTTTTCCTCGCCTACTCCATCTCTCCTTCAAATTACCCTGGATCCACTGGGGCAGGACCCTGGCAATAAGTGAAGATGAAAATGTAGTATACAGATTTTAAAACATTGAAATGTAGTAGATGAAAAAGTCAATTGATTAATAATAATTCAATAGATTATATCCAGACTAAAGCACAGATATTGAAGGGTATGACCAATTAACAAAAGAAGGTAATGGATTTCTGGACCATGTGAGAGAAGGGAAGTTCTAAAATACCTATAAAAGAAGTTCCAAAGGAAAACAAAATAATGGATGGGATGAAAACAATAGTTGAAACAATACTGGGCAAAAATCTTCCAAAATAGAAGAAAAAATACACTTAGAGGTTTAAGTAGCTCAATGAATCATAACAAAGAAAAATACAAAGAAAAGCAGGCCTAGACAGAACAGTCAAACTACTTAAAGCTAAAGACAGAAGAAAGTTTTACAAGCAACTGAAAAGAAAAAACAGGCACATTGCCTTAACAGAGTAACAAGAAACTCACAGCTTACTTTCTAACAATAATTATGGAAGCCAGAAAAACAAGAAATAGTTTCTTTAAAGTGCTGAAAGAAAACAACTGCCAAACTAGAATTCTATATGCAGTGAGAATGTTCTTCAAAAAAAGGCCACATGGGAATTCCCTGGCAGTCCACTGCTTAGAACTCCACACTTTCACTGCCAAGAACCCAGGTTTGATCCCTCCTAGGGGAACTACAATACCAATCCTAGAAGCTACAGGGCGGGGGGGCCAAAAAAAAAAAAAAAAAAGCCATAGGAAGATCCTGTTCAGAAAAAAGAAAAACTGAAAGAATTCTTCACCTGCTGAATCTTATAAAAGATGTAATAAAGGCACAAAGTGAATTCTTTGGGTAGTAGATGGAAGTACAATGGATGCTTAATGGAAATACAAAAAAATGAAGGCAGATTTTAATAGTATACATGTGGTTAAATACAAGTAATTATTGACTATATTGAACAATAATATTAATTTTGTGGGTTTAAAGTTTATGAAGAATTAGAATCCATGACCCTAAAGTACAAAAGTTGTAGGCAGATAAGTAGACCTGTGTTGTAAAGTCCTCATTTTGTCAGTAAAGCTGTAAACATTTTAATTTAAGTTTTAATAAATCAAAGACATATGTTGTAATCTAACGGGTAACCAGTGAAAGAATTATAAAAATATGTATATAACTACAAAGCCAATAGAGGAGAAACACAGAATTCTATAGAATAACTGATTAATCCAAAAAGTCAAAATACAGCAAAACAACATTGAAGTAGCACAGAAAAACAGTATGAAACATTTAATTCCAAATATATGTACAATTACATGTGAATGAATTAAATGTTCAAATTAGATTTGAAAACAACATTGTATTGCATATAACATAAATGTAAGAACATGAAAAAGTTAATGCAAAAATGTATTGCATAGAAACACTAACCAAATAAATGCTAGTACAGTTGTACTGTTAGACACAGGAGATGCTGAGACATAAACATTATTAGATATGCAAATTATTTTCAAAATAGTAAAGGATCAATCTTTCAGAAAGATATTCTAAATCTGTATGCACTGGATAATTTAAAGTCAGAAGTTATAGGGAGATATAAAACTGTAAGGAAAGAAAGTGCTCAGTCACTTAGTCCTGTCTGACTCTTTGCAACTGCATAGACAATGGCCCATCAGGCTCCTCTGTCCATGGGATTTTTGTCCATGGGAGCAGATTTCCATTTCCTTCTCCCAGGGATCTTCCCAACCCAAGGATCAAACCTGCATCAGGGAAAGAATACTGGATTCATAAAAAGTCAAGATTACACATCCATGCACATAGATTATTTACTCAAATATAACCAATGCTGCATCATAAAGAAACCCTCAAAGATGCTCTTTGATAAAAGTAGAAATAAACTAGAAATCTATAACAAAAGAATATCTGGAAAACCTTTTCAGTTCAGTTCAGTCGCTCAGTCGTGTCCGACTCTTTGCAGCCCCATGAATCGCAGCACGCCAGGCCTCCCTGTCCATCACCAACTCCCGGAGTTCACTCAGACTCAAGGCCATTGAGTCAGTGATGCCATCCAGCCATCTCATCCTCTGTTGTCCCCTTCTCCTCCTGCCCCCAATCCCTCCAAGCATTAAAGTCTTTTCCAATGAGTCAACTCTTCACATGAGGTGGCCAAAGTACTGGAGTTTCAACTTTAGCATCATTCCTTCCAAAGAAATCCCAGGGCCGATCTTCAGAATGGACTAGTTGGATCTTCCAAGGGACTCTCAAGAGTCTTCTCCAACACCACAGTTCAAAGGCCTTAGATGTTTAGAAAGTAAGTCTTTTACTTCTACATAACACAATAGCTACAGTAGATAAGATGACGGCATTAAATACTGAATAATAACTGAAGTCTTGTATGAAAAAATCCTTGTTATATACAGCTAAATCATCTGAGAAAAAACAGATTAAAAATCATATATAAGAAATAAGGCCTAGAAATTAATGTAAGTTTTCATTTAAAAGAGTTAGTGAATGCCAGAAAATGAAATTCAAAGAAAATTGTTAAATGGAAATGACAAAATAATAGCAGCTATTAATGAAAAACAAAACAAAGGTACAATAGGAAAAAAATAGTGATAAATATTGGTCTTTGAGAAGAGAAATACAATTGATAAGCCTTCAACAAGAGTAATGAAAAAAAATCACATAAATTAAAAATGGGTCATTACTGCAGATTCTACAGATGATAAAAAGATAACAAAAACAGAATCTGGGGAAATTCAGCTAGTAAATACCTGAATAGTCTATTTTATTAAATAAATCAAAATAGCATTTAAAATGTTCCTAAATGGCAACCCACTCCAGTACTCCTGCCTGGAGAATCCCATAGAGGAAGGAGCCTGGTAGGCTACAGTCCATGGGGTCACAAGAAGTCGGACACGACTGAACAACTTCACTTTCACTTTTCACTTTCACAAATAAAGCCCAGATGCTTCCTTTCAGGTTCTTTCAAAGTTTTAATAATGAAATAACCTCAATCTTCTAAAAACTTAGAATATAAAAAACAATGGAAATACTCCNTTTTTTTTTTTTCTAGTGGTATATCAGAAATATGGCCCCATCTGGAGACAGTGCATAACTTGATGTTTTCCATGGCCCTTCCAATCAGGAGTAACTACAGCTATCAGGGGAGCACTGGAAAAATGTCAATTAGCTATAAAAGTTTCACAAACAAGCATTATGTCTTCCTCTTACGAGTCCCTGGGTGCAGCTCAAAATGGAGCAATAATGTCCATAGTTAAGAATGGCTTTTGGGGGCCCTAGCATCTCTTTTTCCATTAACAATTGCTCGACACTGGCGCTGGAGTCCCTGCCTGGGTATGGTGGAGCCCAGGTAGAGTATGTGTTTTAAAAATAACTGCGGCTCCTAACACATCTTTGGGATGGGCACACGGCACTCTATGTGCAAACCACATGGCCAAGTGCATCCCTCCGGGGAGCCAGGAGTGGTGCCATCCCACCCTGCTCTCCAAGCACCAGCTGCGTGTCTCCTCCTCATGTCTGAAAATCACATCAAGATGTGTATAAGAGACAGATATAAAACTGTAAGGAAAGAAAGTGCTCAGTCACTTAGTCCTGTCTGACTCTTTGCAACTGCATAGACAATGGCCCATCAGGCTCCTCTGTCCATGGGATTTTTGTCCATGGGAGCAGATTTCCATTTCCTTCTCCCAGGGATCTTCCCAACCCAAGGATCAAACCTGCATCAGGGAAAGAATACTGGATTCATAAAAAGTCAAGATTACACATCTATGCACATAGATTATTTACTCAAATATAACCAATGCTGCATCATAAAGAAACCCTCAAAGATGCTCTTTGATAAAAGTAGAAATAAACTAGAAATCTATAACAAAATAATATCTGGAAAACCTTTTCAGTTCAGTTCAGTCGCTCAGTCGTGTCCGACTCTTTGCAGCCCCATGAATCGCAGCACGCCAGGCCTCCCTGTCCATCACCAACTCCCGGAGTTCACTCAGACTCACGGCCATCGAGTCAGTGATGCCATCCAGCCATCTCATCCTCTGTTGTCCCCTTCTCCTCCTGCCCCCAATCCCTCCAAGCATTAAAGTCTTTTCCAATGAGTCAACTCTTCACATGAGGTGGCCAAAGTACTGGAGTTTCAACTTTAGCATCATTCCTTCCAAAGAAATCCCAGGGCCGATCTTCAGAATGGACTAGTTGGATCTTCCAAGGGACTCTCAAGAGTCTTCTCCAACACCACAGTTCAAAGGCCTTAGATGTTTAGAAAGTAAGTCTTTTACTTCTACATAACACAATAGCTACAGTAGATAAGATGACGGCATTAAATACTGAATAATAACTGAAGTCTTGTATGAAAAAATCCTTGTTATATACAGCTAAATCATCTGAGAAAAAACAGATTAAAAATCATATATAAGAAATAAGGCCTAGAAATTAATGTAAGTTTTCATTTAAAAGAGTTAGTGAATGCCAGAAAATGAAATTCAAAGAAAATTGTTAAATGGAAATGACAAAATAATAGCAGCTATTAATGAAAAACAAAACAAAGGTACAATAGGAAAAAAATAGTGATAAATATTGGTCTTTGAGAAGAGAAATACAATTGATAAGCCTTCAACAAGAGTAATGAAAAAAAATCACATAAATTAAAAATGGGTCATTACTGCAGATTCTACAGATGAAAAAAAGATAACAAAAACAGAATCTGGGGAAATTCAGCTAGTAAATACCTGAATAGTCTATTTTATTAAATAAATCAAAATAGCATTTAAAATGTTCCTAAATGGCAACCCACTCCAGTACTCCTGCCTGGAGAATCCCATAGAGGAAGGAGCCTGGTAGGCTACAGTCCATGGGGTCACAAAGAGTCGGACACGACTGAACAACTTCACTTTCACTTTTCACTTTCACAAATAAAGCCCAGATGCTTCCTTTCAGGTTCTTTCAAAGTTTTAATAATGAAATAACCTCAATCTTCTAAAAACTTAGAATATAAAAAACAATGGAAATACTCCCACTTCATTTTAGGTGGCCAAAATGAACTCAGAAACCCTGAAAAGACCACAACAAGAAATAAAAAAGTAAGACTAATGTTCTCATTACCAGTCATGAATTCTATTTCAAGTAATAGTTAACTGAATTTTATAATTTATATAAAATACAAACAGTTTAAGTTATTCCCTGAGTACTAGCTTGGTTCAACACTTTAAAATAATAATAATAATAAATGTAATTCACTGTGCTAAAAGAAAAAATAAGTCATTTTGACATGCAGTAAAGTTTTTCATCAATTTAGTTATTTGTGATAGAAACTCTTAGCAAACTATGTAAAAAAGTCATTGAACTATACATTTATGACTTGTGAACATTTTTGTATACATGCTAATTTTCACTGGTAAGTTTATATTCTAAATAAACAGATGAATACATTTGAACATCAGTTCAGTTCTGTCGCTCAGTTGTTTCTGACTCTGTGACCTCATGGACTGCACCACACCAGGCTTCCCTGTCCATCACCAGCTCCTGAAGCTTGCTCAACTCATGTCCATCAAGTTGGTGATGCCATCCAATCATCTCATCTTCTGTTGTTCCCGTCTCCTCCTGCCTTCAATCTTTCCCAGCATCACAGTCTTTTCCAACGAGTCAACTCTTTGTATCAGGTGGCCAAAGTATTGGAGTTTCAGCCTCAGCATCAGTCCTTCCAATGAACACCCAGGACTGGTCTCCTTCAAAATGGACTGGTTGGATCTGCTTGCTGTTCAAGGGACTCTCAAGAGTCTTCTTCAACACCACAGTTCAAAAGCATCAATTCTTTGACACTCAGCTTTTTTTACAGTCCAAGTCTCTCATCCATACATGACTACTGGAAAAAACACAGCTTGAACTAGATGGACCTTTGTTAGCAAAGTAACGTCTCTGCTTTTTAATATGCTGTCTAGGTTGGTCATAACTTTTCTTCCAAGGACAACTGTCTTTTAATTTTATGGCTTTAGTCACCATCCGCAGTGATTCTGGAGCCCAAAAAATAAAGTCTGTCACTGTTTCCATTGCTTCCCAATCTACTTGTCAGGAAGTGATGGGACCGGATGCCATAATCTTAGTTTTCTGAATGATGAGTTTTAAGCCAATTTTTTCACTCTCCTCTTTCACTTTCATCAAGAGGCTCTTTAGTTCTTCTTCACTTTCTGCCATAAGGTTGGGTGTCATCTGTATATCTGAGGTTATTGATATTTCTCCCAGAAATCTCGATTCCAGCTTGTGCTTCATCCAACCCAGCATTTCACATGATGTACTCTGCACATAACTTAAATAAGCAGGGTGAAAATATACAGGCTTGACGTACTCCTTTCCCAATTTGGAACCAGTCTGTTGTTCCATGTCCAATTCTATTGCATCTTGACCTGTATACAGATTTCTCAGGAGGCAGGTCAGGTGGTCTGGTATTCCCATCACTTTAAGAATTTTCCATACTTTGTTGTGATCCACACAGTCAAAGGCTTTGACATAGTCAATAGAGCAGAAGTAGATGTTTTTCTGGAACGCTCTTATTTTTTCAGTGATCCAGCTGCTGCTGCTGCTAAGTCACTTCAGTCGTGTCCGACTCTGTGTGACCCCATAGACGGCAGCCCACCAGGCTCCCCCATCCCTGGGATTCTCCAGGCAAGAATACTGGAGTGGGTTGCCATTTCCTACTCCAATGCATGAAAGAGAAAAGTGAAAGTGAAGTCGCTCAGTCTGTCCGACTGTTAGCGACCCCATGGACTGCAGCCCACCAGGCTACTCCGTCCATTGGATTTTCCAGGCAAGAGTACTGGGGTGGGTTGCCATTGCTTTCCCCGAGTGATCCAGCGGATGTTGGCAATTTGATCTCTGGTTCCTCTGCGTTTTCTAAATCCATCTTCAACATCTGGAAGTTCACAGT
Organism: Oreotragus oreotragus; assembly: GCA_006410675.1. Taxonomy (NCBI): domain Eukaryota; kingdom Metazoa; phylum Chordata; class Mammalia; order Artiodactyla; family Bovidae; genus Oreotragus; species Oreotragus oreotragus. The sequence continues at coordinate 14,463 of SJYX01011554.1, forward strand.
TCACGTACTGTTGAAACCTGGCTTGGAGAATTTTGAGCATTACTTTGCTAGCGTGTGAGATGAATACAGTTGTGCGGTAGTTTGAGGATTCTTTGGGACTGGAATGAAATTTGACTTTTTCCAGTCCTCTGGTCACTGCTGAGCTTTCCAAATTTGCTGGCATATTGAGTGCAGCACTTTCACAGCATCATCTTTCAGGATTTGAAATAGCTCAATTGGAATTTCATCACCTCCACTAGGTTTGTTTGTAATGATGCTTCCTAACTCCCACTTGACTTCTCACTCCAGGATGTCTGGCTCTAGGTGACAGATCATACCATCATGATTATCTGGGTCATGAAGATCTTTTCTGTATAGTTCTTCTATGTATTCTTGTCACCTCTTCTTAATATCTTCTGCTTCTATTAGGTCCAATCTGTTTCTGTCCTTTATTGTGAATGATAAAATTCTCCCTATTTATTTTCTTGTTTTTTTTAGGTTACTTTATCCAATCATTCATTCCCTATCTTTGAATCACGAGTACCATCTGTATTTGAAGCACCTCTAGTTACTGAAGGTACAGTATATTGTCCTGTCCCATTTTATTTGGTTTGCTCATGTGACTGCTTTGATCCTGCAATGTTAAGGAGCTCTACTCAATAGAAGCTTTTCATATGCTGTATGGTTTAATTTAGTCCCTCATGTTTCTGCCACAAGTCATGAGAAGATCATGTCCTGGGTATCACTGATCCAAAGAGAACTAAAAGACAGTCTTGAACCAAAATGTCAGCCAGCAGCAGACATCAGTCAATCCCAACCAAAGCTATTAGAGGTATACAGCCTGCTTGTACACTGTGAGAAAGACATAGATGCTCTTCATGGTGAACCATGGAATTTTAATTGTTTCAATGCAGTGCCATTTCAGCTGAAATCTGATCAATACAGCTTTCAAAGATTTAATGGACCCATGGATAATTCTTAATTTACATCAGTAATTCACAAGGCTTTTGTGAAATTAAGCTAAAGGTCATGAAAAGACTGGGAAGCCAAATAATACTGGGTAGTTGAAATAAAATAATCATATTTTAAAATAATACTTCATGCCATTGCTTTATAATATTTCACAAATTTTGGTGCATTAATACATAGAAGTATATGTGTGATTATACTGTATATGTGGTGCTGGGTGCTGGTGGAGGGAACGTTTTCTTTCAATAGAGTAACCCACCTTTGCCACTCCACTACCTCTCGGTGAAAAGTATTGGTAGAGTTCTTATTTACTTCTGGTGACATTTCTGACTATTTCCCTATTGTATTAGTGTGGTTGGAGGCTGTAAGTAAATGCATGGAAAAGCTAAGAACAGACATAAAAATTGGTTCTATGCTTTTTTGGGGGGAAGCATTTGGAGTATTACAAGGTGCATTGTTGGTTTACACACACACATGCACACAGATCTCTGACTCTGTCACAGCCGTCAGTCTTCTGCACAAATGCTCCTTTTTATATATCTTCACATGACTGAGTGCACACATACACACATAGCACAATGTACCACATTCCTGTTTCTTCCTCAAAATCATATCCACCAGAGCTGCTACACAGGTATATTGTTATCACCTCTTCCTTTAGTGCTGCCAGTAGCAAATGAGGTAGCAAATCCATTTTAGGCTTTCAGACCAAAGCCTATTAGCATTTTGCAAGGCCAAAACACAGATGGGTACTATTTTTAATTTAAAAGCACAATCAGATGTTGAAAAGGAAAAAAGTTATCCCTCTAAAACACTAAGATAAATATATTCTTTTAAAAAAGATTCATCATTTTAAATTTGTCCCAACTTATAATGGCCAGTTTTATTTTTAAATACCTTAATTATTATTGGAGAAGGAAATGGCAACCTACTCCAGTATTCTTTCTTGGAGAATCCCATGGACGGAGGAGCCTGGTAGGCTACAGTCCACAGGGTCGCAAAGAGTCGGACACGACTGAGCGACTTCACTTCACGTCACTTCACAGTCTTGTTCTATTCACATTGTTAAAGTGTAAAATACTTATCTTGTTACACAAATGTGAGCATAACCACACACATCTTTTATAGAAATTCCCAATAAGATGTCAAATAAAGAAAGAAAATATTAACTTTTATTGCTAATATCTATGTTAGGTGCCAAAGAGGTATATAGCAATGAAAAGCTCTCTTATACTATTTATTGCACTGAAGTATACAAATGTTTTTCACATCCTTACACATTGGAAACTCTGCAAATCAAAAGTTTATTTCTTGTAGTTGTGAATAATTATGACATTCACTCATCTAATCATAGGACTCAAACCTACTGTATATCTGTTGTACTCTTTTGGTTCTATATTTTTCTCTATTCAGAAGGTGAAAGTAGGCATAATTTTGGGGTCTTTTTAAAATTAAAGAAATCCAATCAGACTTAACTAAGATCTACGCTTTTTTTAAAAAAATTAACATTTTATTTTGTGATACCTGCTGATGCACATATAATTGTAAAAACTATCACAGAGATCCAATGTACACTTTACTAATCCCCCACCACCTCAAAAAGCATCTTGCAAAACCATAATGCATTATCACAACTAGGATATTGATAGTGATACAGTCAAGAAATAGAAGATTTTTATCACCACAGAACTCTCCAGTTGCCTTTTATAACGACCCTCACCTTCTTCCCTCTGGCACCTTCTCCTTAACCTGTGGCAAACATTAATGCATTCTCCATTTCTATAACTTTATCATTCAAATACTATTATATAAGTGGAATCATGCAGTATCCAACTCTTTGGGATTAGCTTTTTCACTCAGTATAATTCTTGGAAGATTCAACCAGACTGTTGCATGTATCGATAGTCTGCCCGTTTTTATTCTAAAATAGTATTTCACATTGTAGATGTATCATACATTCACCCATTGAAAGATATCTACATGTGTTCCAGTTTTTGGCAATTATAAATAAAGCTTTTAAAAACTTACATGTACTGATTTTTCTGTAAATATAAGTCTTTGTTTCTGTGGGAAGCATACCTGGAAATATAAATGCTGGGTCATGGAAATTGCATGTTTAGTTTTTTGTTTTTGTGTTTTTAATCTAACAAGCTATTTTCCAAGGTGAAATCAGCCTTTCATGCCTGGAATAAACATACCGTAGATACCATATACAATCTTTATTACTGTTAGAGTCTGTTTGCTAATATTTTGTCAAGGATTTTTACTACTAATGTATGAGGAATATCAGTCTGTAGTTTTCATTTTTTGTACAGTTTTTGTCTGGTTTTGATATCAATCTAGTACTAGCTTCTAAAATTTAACTAGGAAGTCTTCTCTCTTCTATTTTCTGAAAGACATTACATAGAATGTGTTTCACTTCTTTTTAAACATTTGGTAGATTTCAGTAGTGAAACCATATGGACTTGAAGATTTCTTTTTTGGTAGTTTTCAAACTACGAGTTAAATTCTTTAAGAGGAGTTTAAATTAGGCAATTTAAATTGTATGTTTCATAATGGTGAGTTATGGTAATTTGTGTTTTTAGAGGATTTAGGCTAATTTGTCAAGTTAACATACAAAGTTTAGGGATATTCTAAAAGGGATTGTGCATATTCTTACTCATCCCAATAACAAACAGTCTGAAAACTTCCAATTCTGTATGCTAAAAAGAGTTGTTTATGAATCTAAAAGCATTGGTTGGAGTGGCAGGAGATGGTGGGAACACTTCCTGGTGATGGAGGCAATGAAGATAACACTGTGCTCCTCACTTAACCTGCTAGACAAAGCAGAAAATCTTGGACATGAGAACAAGTAAGTGAGGTACAATCCTGATGTGTTGCTGAAACCAGAGAGCTCTGCCAGTTGCAGCATTCCTTCTTCCCTGTTTGGGATGGCCCAGCGTGAATGGTTGAGGCATTCTCCTGATTCCTAGTTAAAATCTGCAAGTGTTGGCTACCGTGACACTCTCTCACCCTCTGGCTGGGGCTAGCAAGTATGAGGAGTCTCAGCATTATCCACTTCCTGCCAAAAGTCAATTCAACACTCTTCAGTCTTCTGGTTGGGGCCAACAAAAGTAGGCAGTCATGGCATCCTCCTGCTACAATCAAAAAGCTGACATGCAGACACAGACAAGGCACTATCACACTGCAGTGCTGAAGCCCACAGGCACATCATTTTCCCAGCGATTTCCTAGAGCAAGAGAGCAAGTCTTCCCCATACACTTTCAAATTTCCTAGCTAAAGAAAATGGGTATATGCGATCTACACAAGGGACTTCCTGGCCCTCGTGGCCAAGGCGACAGGTGATTCTAAGCTCTATGGTACCAGAACAATCAGAAAGATAGTTATTGGCAAGCTACCACAGAGCAGAAATTTCACAGATAGAAGACAAACACAACCCCAGACTTCCTGTGAAAAAGGGCTGATAAGAAGAAAGACTAGTGTTTGTGATCTTACCCAAATATCTGCTAAAAAAAAATCACCTGGCTATTTAACAAAATGTGATTTTTTTTTAATTCATGTATTCAAAAGAGGAAAACATTAATGATGGAAAGGACAGGAGTTTGAGTTGGGTAAGACAAATGGACAGAACTGGCATTTACTGAGTATCACCTAATTGTTATGCACTGTGTTAGACAACTTAAAATGTTAATCACCTGTTCACCATTTTCTTATCTTTGTTTTAGAGGTGAGTAAAATTAAAGATGAAAGAAATGAGCCAGCTGGCCCAACATTACACAACTTGTGAAGAAATTCATCTGCAAAATCCATGATTATTCTCTTTCTAATTTATTTATTAAATTAATGGTGGCTATGTGCTTGTCCAGAGATATTTCCAAATATCAATAGATATGCTAACAACTTTAAATAATTTCCTAAGTCAACCAAAATCATATCAAAATTGAAAGACAAATTCATAACTTAAAGATAAACTTATCTATAAAATGAAATCTTAAAGACTATCTTTAGAAAACATTATTTACTTGGAGAAAACACCTTGGTTTTCAATATTCTTAAACTTAACAGATAATTGAAAAATAAAATTCTCTCAACTGGACATAAGAGGCCGAAAGATATAAGTCCCAGGATAGGATCAACCATGGGCACTGAGAGCGAAGGGAAGAAGTGGTCTGAGAAGCTTATTTTGATCTTCCAAAGGAACAAGTGCAGCTCGGCAGGGAGTTTCATCAGATGGCCTCAGAGGACGAGTACTAATTTTATTATATCTGAGATCCTCAGAGTCTCAGAGTGGGAAGGGATGATGAACTCATCACTGATGGAGAGACACTGACAGGCCATTATTCATCATGAAAAGTTGGCCTAAACTAGTTAGTTACTGTCAACAAGAAGAGGGATAACAGAACCTAGAACAGGAAATGTAACTTTTTCTAGCAAGTATGATGCAAAAATCTTAGCTCAGGAGAGCTATTATAGTCAGTGAAGAACTAAACATTGCTATTTTTCCACAAAAACTAGAAAGGGAAAGATAAAACTTCAGATGGTAAAAGGAGACTGCAAGGGAGACTGCTATGGAGGTCCTCCAGAGTCCAGGTTGGCGAGTCTTTAAGACACATTATTACTAGGTGTTTCATTATGGAAAAATACTTAACCTTTCTGAGTCTGTTTCTCACCTGCAAAATGGACTATCATGAGGACTGAATAAGATTTTTAAATATAAATATTATAGTGTGAGCTAAGAGGTTAGTGAATACAAAGTGAGCACTCAGAAAATTTTTGCTATTAAGAGTACTAATTTTATTATATCTGAGATCCTCAGAGTCTCAGAGTGGGAAGGGATGATGAACTCATCACTGATGGAGAGACACTGACAGGCCATTATTCATCATGAAAAGTTGGCCTAAACTAGTTAGTTACTGTCAACAAGAAGAGGGATAACAGAACCTAGAACAGGAAATGTAACTTTTTCTAGCAAGTATGATGCAAAAATCTTAGCTCAGGAGAGCTATTATAGTCAGTGAAGAACTAAACATTACTATTTTTCCACAAAAACTAGAAAGGGAAAGATAAAACTTCAGATGGTAAAAGGAGACTGCAAGGGAGACTGCTATGGAGGTCCTCCAGAGTCCAGGCTGGTGAGTCTTTAAGACACATTATTACTAGGTGTTTCATTATGGAAAAATACTTAACCTTTCTGAGTCTGTTTCTCACCTGCAAAATGGACTATCATGAGGACTGAATAAGATTTTTAAATATAAATATTATAGTGTGAGCTAAGAGGTTAGTGAATACAAAGTGAGCACTCAGAAAATTTTTGCTATTAACTAGGGACAGAATGTGAAGACTAGAAATGTGTGATCTGGATAGCAATGCTGTTCTGTCAGATGAATCTCTCCATCTCTCTTTCCGCTGACTCTTCCTATACTTGGATGTATGCATGCTTCATGTGTGCAGTTCTTTGCGACTCCATGGACTATAGCTCTCCAGGTTCCTCTGTCCATGAGATTCTCCAGGCAAGAATACTGGAGTGGGCTACTGTGCCCTCTTTCCATGATCTTCATCACTCAGGGATTAAATCCACAGTTATTATGTCTCTTGCATTGGCAGACAGGTTCTTTACCACTGGCATCACCTGGGAAGCTCCTTCATATACTTAAGTCAATGCTATAAGCAACACCAAGAGTTTACATAAAAAGTGTCTCAATGCTGCTGGCAACATCTAGATAAAATATATTTATTATAAAAGGTATGTCCAGTACTGATTTCATTTCTCCAGGATTCCTTCAAGTACATCTTATCTCTGGGCCTTCAAAGCACAATAATTTGTTTCAAGATCAAGACTGTGAAATAGGAAGATTCTGAGCTGACCTCTCTAATAGATACATCAAAACTACAAATACATATAAAACAAATATCTCTGCAAATTATCTTAAGACTGACAGAACAGATTTTGTACAGTTAAGGATATAAAGAAAAGGCCACAAATATAAACTGCATCAACTTGTTAGGTTTTTTCAAGGGCCTCTGTAACAGGTGCTCGAAAAGAAATGGTAACAGGGCAGGAGACCCAAAAGAATTCCCCTTAAAAGACACACAGAATGTCTGCCTAGGTTTTACAGTGGAACAGGTGAATCTGTAGAAGCCTTCCTGATCTCTGGACCCTGTATGAAAATAAAGTGAGGATCAGCAGTCCCTAGAGAAAAGGCTATATACTATCCCACATGCTAGACTTTTGGTGTGCTATAAAGCAAATATTGGCTTACATTAAGTGAGAAGCAGGAGACTGACCCATACGCAGACCAGCTCTAACATAAAGCACAAGCCATCTGTCAATGAGAGAGAGAAAGGAAACACTTTCATGTCTGGTCACTACCTGTGTGCTCAGTTGCTCAGTTCAGTTCAGTTCAGTCACTCAGTCGTGTCCGACTCTTGGCGACCCCATGAATCACAGTGTGCCAGGCCTCCCTGTCTATCACCAACTCCTGGAGTTCACTCAGACTCACGGCCATTGAGTCAGTGATGCCATCCAGCCATCTCATCCTCTGTCGTCCCCTTTTCCTCCTGCCCCCAATCCCTCCCAGCATCAGAGTCTTTTCCAATGAGTCAACTCTTCGCATGAGGTGGCCAAAGTAATGGAGTTTCAGCTTTAGCATCAGTCCTTCCAAAGAACACCCAGGACTGATTTCCTTTATAATGGGCTAGTTGGATCTCCTTGCAGTCCAGGGGACTCTCAAGAGTCTTCTCCAACACCACGGTTCAAAAGCGTCAATTCTTCAGTGCTCAGCTTTCTTCACAGTCCAACTCTCACATCCATACATGACCACAGGAAAAAACTATAGCCTTGACTAGACAGACCTTTGCTGGCAAAGTTATATCTCTGCTTTTAAATATACTATCTAGGTTGGTCATCAGAGAAAGCAATGGCACCCCACTCCAGTACTCTTGCCTGGAAAATCCCATGGATGGAGGAGCCTGGTGGGCTGCAGTCCATGGGGTCGCTGAGAGTTGGACATGACTGAGCGACTTCACTTTCATTTTTCACTTTCATGCATTGGAGAAGGAAATGGCAACCCACTCCAGTGTTCTTGCTTAGAGCATCCCAGGGATGGGGGAGCCTGGTGGGCTGCCGTCTATGGGGTCGCACAGAGTCGGACACGACTGAAGCGACTTAGCAGTAGCAGCAGCAGGTTGGTCATAACTTTCCTTCCAAGGAGTAAGCGTCTTTTAATTTCATGGCTGCAGTCACCATCTGCAGTGATTTTGGAGCCCA
>SJYX01011554.1:32612-173841 GCA_006410675.1 Oreotragus oreotragus
AGTTGGACTGTGAAGAAAGCTGAGCGCCGAAGAATCGATGCTTTTGAACTGTGGTGTTGGAGAAGACTCTTGAGAGTCCCTTGGACTGCAAGGAGATCCAACCAGTCCATTCTGAAGGAGATCAACCCTGGGATTTCTTTGGAAGGAATGATGCTAAAGCTGAAACTCCAGTACTTTGGCCACCTCATGCGAAGAGTTGACTCATTGGAAAAGACTCTGATGCTGGGAGGGATTGGGGGCAGGAGGAGAAGGGGACGACCGAGGATGAGATGGCTGGATGGCATCATGGACTTGATGGACATGAGTCTGAGTGAACTCCGGGAGATGGTGATGGACAGGGAGGCCTGGCGTGCTGCGATTCATGGGGTCGCAAAGAGTTGGACACGACTGAGCGACTGAACTGAACTGAACTGAACCTTAGGAAATCAAAGTTTGTCCTTCCTTTTTAGAAATGATGACCTCTAAACTTTATCCTTTTCACAATATGTTTTTGGTTTTATTTTTTTTAATGTTCCAAATATGATGGGCTTATTTTATTTTATTCCAATGCAAAATCAAAGATTCTACTATTGCACAGAGGCAAATACATTACAAGGTCATAAAAAAGTGGTATATGACATGTAGGACATGATGGACAACTGGAGGGCTGGGTCAACTTCTTTCTAACATGACACTACACTATTGCTGGGGAAGACATTTAAAATAACACTGCAGAACTGAACTGAAATGCAGCAGGAACATGACAATTTCTAGACATTCCTTCAAGTACCTCCCTTAGGATGGACTTGATAGGTAGGCCTCAGTGTGGAGAGGATTACAATTCTTCAGAATAATAAAAAGTTCACACTATTGAAATTTCACAGAAGGATTTTAAGGTCAAAATATAGTGGGTTCATTTCTCTTCATCTCTAGAGACAAAGCTGATGCTTTACTCAAAACCTAGTTCAAATCCCAGCCCAAACTTGTGGCCTCCTGCACTGAAATTCTTTCTATTAATTAGAGCTGACAGGGTGAGTTTCACTCTGGGTCAAAGGGTCTGAGTATAACCCAATCCAATCAGACTGGTATTATTTACTTTATCAGATAGAGAAGTTCTATATCCAGGTTGTACTTAGCAGGGATGCCAAAATGGCTGTCATCACTGCTGGTTGTCCACATTAGGTTTATTGATGTTCCAATCATCTCGTTCATCTTTTGGTAGATGGACCCTCCAAATTCAGTGCCATTGCTCATGTGAATGTGCAGCTGGAAGTCTGTGGCCTCATAACCTAGTGGAAAATTATTCTGTGACAGTTTGGATTTGGCTGTGTCAAAATTCATCTGATAGCCTGCAAAACAACCATCAAAGGCCAGCATAGCCCAACCATAGATGGTTGGTCTAGAAAAATCTATATCAATGTCACTGTTAAGACTGAAACAATCCTGTTTATATGAGGCCTTCAATTTCCCACTCTTCTTTTCTTGATACCATTTTTAGTACAAAAATGGCATCGAGTCAGTTTCAACCTTTCAGCCAACTTATTCTCCAAAGAGATTTATCTTCCAAGAGTACTGTCTGTGTACCACTTTTGGGTGAGGGTCAGTCTACAATTACAGATTTTGTATTTGACCTCTAGGTTGCCCTCCCTATATTGGTATAAGCATGACCAGAAGTAGAAAATTCCACTCCTCTATATAACTTGGTTCTCAGATCTATTTGACCATGCAAAACCCCATATCCTTTGTGGATGACATCCTTGGCAGCCTTTCCTAGGTCACAGTAAGTCAGTGTTACACATATCTCCAATCAGAGGGCCTGACAGTAAGTTTTAAGTGATATCTACCCAGGTGGCTCAGGGTTAAAGAATCTGCCTGCCAATGCAGGAGACACAGTTTCAGTCCCTAAGTCAAGAAAATCCCCTGGTGAAGGAAATGGCAAACCACTCCAGTATTTTTGCCTGGGAAATCCCATGGATGGACAGAGGAGCCTTGAGGGCTATGGTCCATGTGATCACAAAAGAGTCAGACACAACTTAGTGACTAAACAACAACAACAGCTATCGTTAAAGAACATGATTTAGCTGTTCACTCTCACAGGACAAAGACAGCATATACTTTCCAAAGAATTAAAAGGAAAAGAGAGACCTCAGCTTCCTTTGCTGGCCCTCGTCCTCCTTGCTGAAACCTGGATAGGTAACTCGATATTTTTGAACATCAACTTATCTCACACATAACATGGACATATCTTTCTTTGTTTTACCTCGGTAAATAAGTAGGCTAGATTGAGCTATTTTTCCTCCTTTCTTGTCAAATTTGAGCAGTTTTAAACATTGCTAAATTTCAAAAAGGTAAAATAATTTTCAAAAATAATGTGGATCAAATCAAGGATGGAAGGTGCAAAGAAGGGGCAGGGCAACCACTAAAATAAAACAGTCCAGAAACAATGAGTTAGATGTCAAGTGCAGCCCAGAGAAGCACACTTTGTAGCGGCTAAAGAATGGGTTTTAGCGTCATTTGGACATTGTGGCTTTTGACACATTATCACATACCTCTTTGTGTGTGGTTTTGTTTTGTTTTTATAAATAAAATACACATAATAAAACCTGCCTCTGAATGTGGGTATAAGAATTAAATAAAATCATGGAGGTGAAGCATTTGGCACAGTACCTAGCAAATAACTATTTGTATTTCTACATACTAGCCTTCATTCAATTGAGACTTAATGACAAGATGGCATGAAACAAAACCAACAGTTGCAGTATAACCCAAAGTGATCTTTCTGTTTCAGAATATTTTAGTTAAGCGTCCCACCATATTTGAGAGACTTTATTATGCAAAATTCAAGCAGCTCATCTAAAAAACAGCTCAAACCTTGTGAAAAATGCATCTTTCTGGAAGAAACTGAAGATGATGAATGTAAAACTGTCTAGATGTACAAATCTAGATGTGCAGTTTTCTGATGCAGCTGTAGAATTAATCTAATAAGATAACATTATAAATCACTGCAAACGTACACTGTGTAGTTTCTAAAACTTAAATTGACATTCTTGTCTGAGTTGTGAAGATTATGTAATATGGCTTAAGCAGTGTCAAGTAAATGCTTCTGGTGGAGTAGGGAACAGAAAGAGGTAAATCAAATCTATCTGACTAATGATTTAAATAAAGGTATAAGGTTTATTTTGAATCTCATTGATCCCAACTCTAGTCAATTTTGGATTAGCTGTGAGTGGAGATGAATAAGGCAAACAATTCAAATAATTCAGGAACTGATGTAGCAAATGATGTTATGTCAGTGAAAGAACCTGTAGCCTCTTACTCCCTGTAAAGAGACTCGCTACTCACTAGAAGTCATAAACTAACTTAAGTGTTATTCAAAAGATATATCAATAGGTAATGACAAAACGGATTTATCATTTTGATGACAAATCATAGACAGTATTGTGGAAAGAAGATAGCTTGGTTAGCTTATGAAGTAAAAATGAAAAGAAAAGGGAAAAAAAAAAAAAAGACCACGGAACTCACAGATATATCATATGAACAAGACTTTCTGGCAGTACCCTGGCTGGCTGAACTCACTGGCATGGGATCCAACTCAAACTCAATCTGAAGCTTTACATAGTCACTTCTTAGCATTTATCTATCAATACATTACACTTCATAATTTTTATGCTATGAACTTCAGTGGATTTTGACAAATGCATAATGTCATGTATCTACATGGTATCTATTATGGTATCATATAGAATACTTTTACTACCCTAAAAGAAAACCATGTGCTTCATCTATTCAATCCTGTCCCATTCCCCTGACACCCTGCCAACCACTGATCTTTCATTATCTCTATGGTTTCACCTTTTCCAGAAAGTCATATAATTTGAATCATGTAGTATGTACCCTTTTCATATGGTTTCTTTACTTAGCAATATGCATTCTTCCTTGTCTTTTTGTTAGCTTAATAGCTCATCTCTTTTAATCACTAAATAACATTCCATTGTATGGCTGTATCATGGTTTATCCATTCACCTATTAAAGGACATCTTGGTTGCTTCCATTTATTACTAATGATTAATAAACTGCTTTAAACAAAATACCTAAGATTTTTACTATATTTATCTTTGGAAGAAACTGACAAAGTGTCTTTCCAAGTAGCTGGACCATTTTGGATTCATACCATCAATCAATGAGAGTTCCTATGGTTCCACATTCTTGTGAGCATTTGTTATTGACAATTTAAAGTCATTTTCATAGATGTGTTGAAGTGTGAGAGTCACCTGGAGGAGGGCATGGCAACCCACTCCAGTAATCTTGCCTGGAAAATCCCATGGACAGAGGAGCCTGGCAGGCTACAGTTCACAGGGTCACAGAGTCAGACATGACTGAAGAGACTTAACACTTCAGTCTATGTTTATATCTTCAAGAAAGCCACATAATATCTTCAAGAATACCACCATATCACTTTCCACAAAAAGTCAGACATTTGGAAATAAAATCTTTATCAACACTCCGGATCCTTACTAATAGTTGCTGTACAGATGCCAATGAAGAGAAAGGAACCAAGTCACACTACAGAGACATGAGGAAGACAGCTTAGTTCATTTACCAGTGATGTGATTTATTCTTAAATACTAGTCTTGCCCCACACAGAATTCAATCATCTAAAATTCTATCATGCCATGGGTCACTGCAATAACTTTTGAATCATCAAAATCATGAATATTAAATCTGTGAATGCAAAGCGCCTAGAGAATCTTTTCCAGGGCCTACTCCTTTTTCTTTAAATTATAGGAATTTCTGCTTGTGTCTTTATTTTCCTTCTAGACTCAAAGGACTCGAGGATAGAATATATCTCTAATTTCATATTCGGTAAATAGTTATCAAATAAACAAATACAAATAGTGCTATAGAGCTTAAAAGGAAAAGATTGTTCTTTCTTACAAAAGCATTATGTGCAGTTTAATTGCTTCCTTGAGATTTCAAAGAAGCCTGAAAGAGAATAACAAAACTCTAAAATAGACCAGAAATTTAGGCACCTTGTTGAGAAGGCAGCCCATGCATTAATATCAAAGCCCTCAGGAGGGATGTGTGTTCCTTTTGTCCGTGAAGGCTGTGTCTATGGAGTGGGTTATGGTGCCTAAGTGATCAACTTGCTTGTTGCCATGGCGATTTAGCCACCCTTGCTGCAGTTGGCAGGTCTCCCAGCACTGCCCCTGCAGACTGGAACCACCCACCTGCTCTTTCTGTTTTCTACCTAGCACACTGCCTTTTATTGAACACAAGGGGGGTTCATAAATTCTATCTATGCTAAGGACTAATAGACATGCCAGAATACAGGTAAGCATAAAAGGATGGTGTGGGGGAAAGGGAGGTTGATATTCTTAGAGGATCTGGGAAGGTTATCCCTGCCACATAGATAGGGATCCCGTCATCCCTTCCTTTGAAGGAGCAAGGCATTTACAAGGAGGTGCTTTTCAAGAAAATTCTCTTCCATCCCCAAAATGTGGTTTTCCCCTGTGATGTCTATCCAGAAAACAAATCCACAAGTGACGCTGCAGGCCTAGGAGAGTGCTAAGCTGGAAGTTGGCTCAGGAAGGAGGGATCTTAAGTCAATAAAATCAGTGTTCCTATGGGTCCCTGATGCTTTGCATCAGTGCTGGTCCTGGTGAAGGAAGCTAAAGTGAGCAAACCTCAGGAGGCAGTTGGGGGAGTTAGTTGAAAAAGACCCTGATGCTGGGAAAGATTGAGGGCAGGAGGAGAAGGGGACAACAGAGGATGAGATGGTTGGATGGCATCCTTTACTCAATGAACATGAGTTTGAGCAAACTCTGGGAGATGCTGAAGGACAGGGAAGTCTGGTGTGGTGAAAAACATGGGATTGCAAAGAGTTGGGCATGACTTAGCAGCTGAACAGCAACAAATACTAGCTATCAAAGAGCCAGCACATCCTTTACTAATTTCAACAGCTTTTTTTTTTTTTAGCATTTATTCCATGTCAAGCTCTGAAGATAGATCATAAATCAAGACAGATATGGCCTATACCTCATTAATTCATTTAACCTTTAAATTTCAGTTTCTAGGTATTCCTTTGGGTCACATAGTTACATTTAGAAAGCCTCTATTGCAATTCATACATTTCCTAGAAATAATAACACTGTCATCAACAAAGCTAGTAACAAAAATCTCTATATGTTTATAGCACTTTAGAATTGTCACAAAATTCACAGTCCCCTCAAACAGACCTATGAAGTAGGTCAGGCTAGAGTTTTCAGCTCTATTTTGCACTTGAAGAAACTGAGGTTCAGAAAATACATCTAACTCATCTAAGTCAAAACACTAGTTTTCAAGGTGTGGTCTGAGGACCACTTGCACTAGGATTATTAGGAGAGGAACTTTTGTAAATGGAACTAGGAAGGCCACCCCAAGATATCCTGGTTCACAATCTACAAGGGTATGTCCCAGAACTTTCATTTTTTGATAGTCCTAACTCTCCATTAATAAACTACCACCAAGTACCTTGGGCTTCCCTAGGGGCTCCGTGGTAAAGAATCTACATGCCAATTCAGGAGACTCGGGTCCATTCTTGAGTCAAGAAGATCCCCTGGAGAAAGAAAGGGCAACCCACTCCAGCACTGTTGCCTGGAGAATTCCACAGACAGAGGAGCCTGGCGGGCTACAGTCCATGGGGTCTCTAAAAGAGTTGGATGTGACTTGGTGACTAAACAATAATGTGCCCAGGTGCTTTGGTTCATTCAGGATTGTTAACTCAAGAATGTTGAGCCTGTTACACTTTCTACACATCCTGTTGACACTGACCTGGGATCATTGCTGCCTCTTAGTCACATGAGGCAGGTTTGAGATTTTAGGGATCAGTCAGTCCTTTCCTAGCTAAATGCTTCTGTGGAAATGGAAAGAAGCCCATGGGAATGAGAATTCAATTTCCTCTTCAACTACCCTTCATCCCCAAAGACTGACCTCTTAGAGCATAGAGCTGCTGTGGAATGTTTGATTCACCAGGAGACTCTTTGCTGGTAGCAGCATTTTGTCCCTGGTGTTTTCTATTTTGACAGCTCATCAGCAGAGTCACTGGAAGGTGACAGGAACTTCACTGTTCAATTAAGGCTTGAGTGTTACCAGAGTATGTGGAGATGGAGAAGGAAGAGACCTGAGTGGAGGCAGCTAAAATCAATGAGCTTTAACAAGCAGATTAGCCACCTTTCAGAAGTCAGGGCCTTGCCAAGATTTCAAGCCTGGTGCCTTATACAGTGGGATACCCCGCCTCTTCTCACAGCACCTGTTTCCTGGTTTACATGTATTGTTCTTCATAAATTACTGCGGTTTACAAAAGTAAGGGATTACCATCAATTCAACAAACATTTATGAAGCATCCACTCTGCTCTGGATTGTGGCTAAACAACACAGGCTGCTGCTATAGCAGTGCACACACATTAGCGAGGACCACAAACCTGAAATGAATGATGAGGGACTTTCATGGAGGCTATAACAAAGGTACTCTAACATCATTTAGTAAAAGAAGCTAACGTCACTCAGGGCTTCTCTAAGTGTGGTCTGAGAGCGACCTGGTCAGAAATCCCCAGGATATTTGTTGGTAAAAATGTAAAATGGTTGGATCAACACCTGAGAGACTCTGGATATGGGCCCTGGGAAGCTACATTTTTAACAAACTACTTAGGTCTTTCTTTTGCACACTGAAGTTGGGAATCATTGGTATGTGTGCATGTGTGGTGATGCTTGGGGAAGAATCCAAAGAAGGTCTTTTGTGCAAGATGAGGCTTAAAGACAGGGGGCTTGGGTGAGAGTTTCCCAGGTAGGAGTAAGAGCCATGAAGATCCCAAGTGAGTGGAAGGAGACAATCTTCTGTAGAGAAAAAGAAGAGCAATGGAGAAAGGCAAGACTTCAGGTGCAGGGGCATGTCAGGTTTGCTCATAAGCCACTGAAGAAATTTAGCCTATGAGGAGCATAGTTAAATATTTATTTAAAACAGATGGAAGGGATTGGGATCTCTAGAGAGGATACTGGGCAGTGAGGAGGTGACCGTGGCAATAATTTGCTAATAAGAAATGCTGTGTGTGTGTGCTCAGTTGTGTCCTATACTTGTGCAACCCCATGACTATAGCCCTCCAGGGCCCTCTGTCCATGGGACTGTCCAGGCAAGAATACTGTGGTGGTTTATGAAGCCCTCCTCCAGGGAATCTTCCCAAACCAGGGGTGAAACACACGTCTCCTATGTCTCCTACATGAGCAGGTAGGTTCTTTACCACTGCTCCACCTGGGAATGCTACCTTGAATTAGATCAGAGGCAATGAGAATGGAGAGAAATTGATGGGTTCCAGAGGCATTAAGGAGGTCCAATCAACAGGACTTAGTNGTCTCCTATGTCTCCTACATGAGCAGGTAGGTTCTTTACCACTGCTCCACCTGGGAATGCTACCTTGAATTAGATCAGAGGCAATGAGAATGGAGAGAAATTGATGGGTTCCAGAGGCATTAAGGAGGTCCAATCAACAGGACTTAGTAATCCTACAGACACTAAATGCCATCACGACCCTGTTAACTCTTGCTCTGGTTTTGAAGATAGGAACTGAACTGAGGCATTGCTGCCTTGATGAGAACACATTCTTTGAGGAGACTTCCTGTTGCCAGGCTCCTCTGTAGATAAGGATGTACTTTTGTTTGGATAAGACAAAAAAGATTGGGGTAAAAGTCTCCAGTTCAAAGGGTCAGAAGACATTCGGTTGGCTCCAGACTCTGAAAGTAAATCCCTTGGACCTAGTCAGGGCCTCAGGTTTCTCACATGTATATCATGCCATTTTGATACACTCACGTTGCTTTCTATACTTTTCCTCCTTAGCACTAATAATGACTTAAAATTAAGTGAGAAGTACCTCCAGTTATTTGTGAAATAGCTGTCTCATCCATTTAATCGTAAGTTCTACTGGCTGGCTCATTATCGCCAGCTCTAAGAGCACACATGAAGCAACTATAGAACTGTAACTGAGGAGATACTCCACATCCAAGGGAAAAGGAGAAACCCCAGCAAGATGGTAGGAGGGCAATAGCACATTTAGAACCAAACCCCTTACCTGCCAGAGACCCTCAAAGAGGGCTCAATCAAACCTTGTGTGCAGGACCCAGATACCCCACAGAGACTGAGACAGAACTGTGTTTGGGTGTCTCCTGCAGATGTACAGGTCGGCAGTGGACTGCTGCAGGGGCAGGGGCTCTGGGTGCAGTAGACCTGGGTATGGCATAAGCCCACTTGGAGAAAGTCACCATTATTCCCATCATAGGGCCACCAGAATGTACACAGGTCTGGGGAAACAGACTCTTGTAGGGTACAAACAATACCTTGTATGCAGCAGGACCCAGGAGAAAGGAGCAGTGACCCCACAAAAGACTGACCCAGACTAGCCCATGAGTGTCCAGGAGTCTTCGGTGGTGGCGTGGGTCAGCAGTGGCCTGCTGCAGGGCTGGGGCACTACACATGTACCAGTGCGAACATGGACTATTTTGAAGGAGGTTGCAATTGTCTTCATTACCTCCACAATAGTTTGGCCTCATGTCAAAAAACAAGGAGGGAACACAGGACTCCCATAAACAGAAAACTGGATTAAAGATTTACTGAATATGGCCCTGCCCATCAGAACAAGACCCACTTTCCCCCTCAGTCAGTCTCTCCCATCAGGAAGCTTCCATANTGATGCTAAAGCTGAAACTACAGTACTTTGGCCACCTCACGTGAAGAGTTGACTCATTGGAAAAGACTCTGATGCTGGGAGGGATTGGGGGCAGGAGGAGAAGGGGACGACCGAGGATGTGATGGCTGGATGGCATCACGGACTTGATGGACGTGAGTCTGAGTGAACTCCGGGAGATGGTGATGGACAGGGAGGCCTGGCGTGCTGCGATTCATGGGGTCACAAAGAGTCGGACACGACTGAGCGACTGAACTGAACTGAAGTACTTCATAAATGGTAGCTATTCTTATAAACTGATGATATGATGATTACCCCTTGCTACAAATTGCCCAATTTTGCGGGCCCTTAAAGCTGAAACTAGAGAAGGCAATGGCACCCCACTCCAGTACTCCTGTCTGGAAAATTCCATGGATGGAAGAGCCTGGAAGGCTGCAGTCCATGGGATCGCTGAGGGTCAGACACAACTGAGCGACTTTACTTTCACTTTTTACTTTCATGCATTGAAGAAGGAAATGGCAACTCATTTCATTGTTCTTGCCTGGAGAATCCCAGGGACGAGGGAGCCTGGTGGGCTTCTGTCTATGGGGTCACATAGAGTCGGACAGGACTGAAGTGACTTAGCAGCAGCAAAGCTGAAACTCCAATACTTTGGCCACTTCATGCGAAGAGTTGACTCGTTGGAAAAGACTATGATCTTGGGAGGGGTTGGGGGCAGGAGGAAGAGGAGATGACAGAGGATGAGATGGCTGGATGGCATCACTGACTCGATGGACTCGATTTTCATGTCCAGGAGATGGTGATGGACAGGGAGGCCTGGCATGCTGTGATTCGTAACGTCGCACAGAGTTGGACACGACTGAGCGACTGAACTGAACTGAAGATTATTTTCTCTTGGGAGGCTGCCCTTTATGTTTAACTGGATTGTACTTAGGTATAAATAAATGAAGATAGAAAATAAAGTAATTTGTATTTCTAGAACCTTGCATTTCTACTGCTAATCCCAACCCCCACTCTGGTTGATACTTAGAAAAGATAGGAAGCTTATGCAGAAAGCATCACCTTTATTCTAATCAAGACTGGTCAAGAATGGAGAAACAAAACCTCATTGGTTGTCTTCTACAAAATTAAATGAAAATACTTATACATGGCAAGCTTGTAATTATATAATATGCTAAGTCGCTTCAGTCATTTCCAACTCTTTGAGACCCAGTGGACTGTAGCCTGCCAGGTAACTCTATCCATGGGATTCACCAGGGAAGAACACTGGAGTGAGTTGCCATTTCTTTCTCCAGTTACAAAACAAGGTCATACTATTTGTTAGTCCTGAAATTACAGTACCTCAAAATTGCATCTCAGTATTCTGTAGCAATTTGTTCATTAGTCTTACTTCCCCAATAGTTTCTAGATTCCTCAGAGTAGGCGTATATATTTCCCTTCACCTGAAGCACAAGGTGAACTACCTCTTGCACAATGACATGTTCTTTCCCAACTGCCCTTATCCCAAGGGCAATAACCACAGGGTTCAGAGAGGAAAGCACCTCATGGCCAAAACCCCAGTTCATCCATTCCGTCCTCATTTCTTCTCTCCTCTTGCAAGAAAGATTTATACTCAGTATTCCAAAGCTCTCAGAGGATACCTATCTCCACATCTTAAGGCGAACCTACTTGATGAATAACCACAGAATGATTCTGGCACATAAAGTTGCAGGATATTGTATCCTAAAGCTAAGTACTGATTCAGTTTTGGGACACCAGTTCTGGTCCAGAAACTGGAGACGAGTTTCTATTGCCCAGCCCAATCTCCTTTTGACTATATTTCCACTGCTCTGGGGTGAAAATCAGGCTTGCACATCTTTTCTTACTATCTCTGTGACATCTGTTGCCAATCTAATAAAATGACTTGTTGGAGAAGATAAAATATAAGCATTCCTCCAAAGAGTAAGTGAAAATTTTCAGGGATGATGAAATCTAAATTGTTACATAAAAAAGAAACCATTGCTTGACCACAAGGCATAATATCTGCAGACTATCTGACTAGACTCCCATTCACATGTACAAACCAGAATACTTGACTTTCTAGTCTTAAAATGTCTATACACTGATTTCTTACTTTTATCACTGATTTTTAGGAGGAAAGTTTATATTTATTTTGAATTTCAGGGATAATGTAACATTTCTTAATAATCTACATTAAAACTTTTGACCATCAGTAACACCAAGAAAAAATTGTTAAAAATAAAAGGATTCTATTTTAACTCATGCCTTTCTCAGGAATAATTGTTCAATACTTGCCTTATATTTGCATAATTAAAGATCACAGTTTTGCAATTTTTTTTTATTAAAAAGGGAAACTGTAATGGTAAATTCACAACCTCTTTAATACAGAAAACTGCTGAAAGCTTTGAAATTACTGTCTTCCATAAACATATTAGGAATTTTTTTTAAAGTAATATTTTAAACAGTCTTCATGAAAATATGATACTCATTACAAGCATTGAAGAGAGGTAAATCAAAGAAGAAACTTCCAAGCTAATCTAAATAGGAGGTTTGCCTCCAAAAAAAAAAGTCTGAGAGAGATTTGATTTAAGCTAGATTTGACTTAAGGCTTCCAAGGAAAGAATATGCGTGTGTACTCAGTCACTTCAGTCATGTCTGACTCTTCATGACTCCATGGACTATAGCCCAGAGGCTCCTCTGTCTATGGGTGTCTCCAGGCAAGAATACTGGAGTGGTTGCCATGCCCTCCTCTAGGGGTACTTTTCAACAGATGGATTTAACCTGCATCTCCTGTGGCTCCTGTATTGCAGGCAGATTCTTTACTGCTGAGCCACCAGGAGGCCCAAGGAAAGAATATATATCAGGGGGAAAAAAGTGTTTTTTCTGGGAATCAAAAAAGCAGAAATAGATAAAAATGATTACAATCTTTATGAATATAGTGTATAGCAAAGTAACATTAATGTCTTCACAGAACACAGGATGATGTGCTGTTCCAATTTGGCATAATGATTTTCAGTCCTAAATCTTTTCTGCTCTAACTACTGAATCTACTGTAACATTTAAACAAGTGTAAGAATATGTGAGAAATATTGTAAGAAGAAAGAAAGAAGAAATCTCCCTTGAAATATTCACTAAAAGCTGGTTTTTCAAACTACAGCAGTCAGGTTCTGGGAAGAAATATATGATACACTTAAATGGGGATATCTGAATACAGTATTTAAAAAAATAAGCTATTTACAAGTTGTGAGTATATACACCAAAAAGAATAATACTGTATGTACTCTGCAGCTGGTACTGTCTCTAGTCCTAAAGGGGCAGAGAATAACAGACTCATCACAACCTGGAAACAAAATGTCTATGTGAAGAGAGCCACCTTGAAGAGCAGTGATTGTTCTTTTGAGGATGATTCATTACTTTGCCGACTAAGGTCCATCTAGTCAAGGCTATGGTTTTTCCAGTAGTCATGTATGGATGTGAGAGTTGGACTGCGAAGAAGGCTGACCACCAAAGAATTGATGCTTTTGAACTGTGGTGTTGGAGAAGACTCTTGAGAGTCCCTTGGACTGCAAGGAGATCCAACCAGTCCATTCTGAAGGAGATTAGCCCTGGGATTTCTTTGGAAGGAATGATGCTAAAGCTGAAACTCCAGTACTTTGGCCACCTCATGCGAAGAGTTGACTCATTAGAAAAGACTTTGATGCTGGGAGGGATTGGGGGCAGGAGGAGAAGGGGACAACAGAGGATGAGATGGCTGGATGGCATCACTGACTCGATGGACATGAGTCTGAGTGAACTCCGGGAGTTGGTGATGGACAGAGAGGCCTGGTGTGCTGCGATTCATGGGGTCGCAAAGAGTCGGACACGACTGAGCAACTGAACTGAACTGAATTGAACATGCTATGATCACCGAGAAGTCAGATCTTTATCTCCTTCCTTGATGATCACTGACAGTGCCCACCCAGAAGTCAGAAGACAAGTAAGCACACTGAGGTGCTCCATATGAACAGATTCCTAAGCTACACGAGTACCTGAGAAAGAATCAAGCACGTACACACACTCCACTTGCTTTGTTTTGAGCCATTCAAGACATGCTTTGAAAGTGGAAGAGGACTATAGAATTGTGGGGTGGTCTACTTAGTATATATACTTTCTTATTTACAATTCACACAAACATGTAGAGTTTCTCTATTATAATTTTAAAAACAGAATTAGAATACCTGAGAGTGTAATTGGCTGAAAAATACAACTACCTCAGAGGTAACCACAAAACAGGCAAAATAAATTTTAATTTTCACATGTTACAATCTCTCCAGTGATACTTTGAAACAGCTATGTCAAACACTACTATCTTTCACCCATAGTTAGATTACTTGTAATTAAAATTCTATATTAACAACATCTGTCAAAAGAATCAAGCTAGGGGCCCCTACACTATGATGGGAGAACACTACTTGCTATTATTCCTGAATACTATCACACCCATGCATAGATCTCACAAACAACCCCAAAGAGAGTAAATACGTATCACATTATTTTGAGGAGAAAACATTCCAAATAATCCATCCTTTTTAAGAAATGTGTTCTTTTTATACATCACATGTTCTAGTTATATGTGTTTGATTTTTATGGGTGTGTGCCAATTTATTATAGAAATAAATGTATGTTATATATATATATATATATATAAAGAGAGAGAAAGATAAAGAAAGAGAATGAAGAGAAGGGAAGAAAAGAGAGCGACTGTAACAATGTGATCTTCTGCTGGACATCCCTAATCATTAGGACCATCCATGGGTGGGTTCAGCTCCACGGAACAAAGATGCAAAACGTGGTTAGCTGAAACGAGGTAGTTTGTATCTCCTTCACATTAAGCCTACACTGGTATAGCAGCTTGCTTCACAGGGTCCTAAGAAACCATGTACGGCTACGGAGTTCCATCCATGCTACGAGGATCCAACTTTTTTTTCTATGTTACCCAAGAACGTTGCACCACCACATCTTTATTATAGCCAGAAATTAGGGGACTAGGGAAAGGAAAAGACACATCTGCTCCTTTCAAAGGTATAAATATGAAATTGCCCATATCTCTTTCACTGTCTCATCCTTTTGTCCAAAACTTATTCATAGGGCCACATGTTTTTGAAAGAGGCAAGAAAATATAGTCTTTTGGAGGGTGGCCACAAATTCAACTACAGAAGAAGAAAGCATGGATATTGTGGAAAAGGAGCCAAAGTCATTTGGAGCGACTTACCAGGCATTTGCCATGAAAATAGGTTCCTTAGTATAGGAAAGGAATGTCACAAGACATTCATTCTCATTTTTACCTAAATATACCCTACAAGAATTGTTGACCAATCACCAAAATATTCAGTGCTCACTGTATGCTAACATAAATTGCTCTTAAACATCATACAGATGAAAAATAAATTACTACAAACCAGAGAAGGAAATCATAAAGAAAAATCATTAGCATTGGCAAGACAAGCTAGGATAGAAAAAAGGAAGATAGAAAGAGAGTGGGGAGGTGACAGTAAAATGAACGGCAAATCTGATCAAGCACTGGAGATATGGAAATGTAAAAACATCTCGATTTTAGTTAAGAACAACAAAGAAAAGAGAAATAAATAAGAGTCAATAAAATGTACATGAATAAGTTATTTACTACTGTGCATGGTTATGCTAGAGACTCTGAAAGATATAAAACATGCCTATAATTTTGACCTTATAACTGTCCACCCAAGTAATGAGAAAACTGTGTATTTTACTTATGATTTCCTGATTTTATTTACTGACTGAGTGTTGTACCTGGAACCATCAACTTTCCAGTATTTCTTCTCTTCCAGGAAGAACGACCAAAGAATGTCCTCAGGCAGGAAGATGTGGAAATGGAAAACTTTTCGAATATAAAACAAAGATCTACTGGAGGTGCAGGTGATTTCTAGGATAGCCTCAAGAGACATGAGTGGAGGAGTAGAGGATGAACAGCATCTGTTATAGAAAGTGACCAAGACGTACAAAATCTCTGCTTTTGTGGATTTTATATTCATCGGAATTGATGTACAATAAACAAGTAAATAAATACATGGGTGAGATAATTCCTGGTAACAAAAGACATACGCTATATACATAAAACAGAATCACGTGATAAAGAATGATTGGAGGACAGGATGAGGGAAAGAAAAAGGAAAGAGGAGAAGTCAGATTAGGTTCAGTTATCAAAGGAAGAAAGAGGAATTTGAAATAAGTTCTGCAAAAAATCAGGGAACAGAACATTCCAAACAGGGCAAAATATAAGAACAACAAAAACTCAGAGGTAGGATCAATCTTGGCATGCTCAACAGTCAGAGAAAAGGAAGCAGAGCTGGGGAGGTAAAGAGTGATAGGAGATGACATTGAAGAGGGAGTCATATTACACAGATCAACAGATCACTGTAAGAATTAAAATGGTAAAACTCATTTATATATCTTTTTAAATCAGTTGGGTACTCAGCAGGATATGCATTTTATGGGGGCGAGAAGGAGGGGCATTATCACAATAAGTAGTACAGACAAGAGACAATGTTTGCTTAGACAAGACTGGCTGCTCTGGAGGTTCAGTTCAGTTCAGTTCAGTTCAGTCGCTCAGTTGTGTCTGACTCTTTGCGGCCCCATGAATCACAGCATGCCAGGCCTCCCTGTTCATCACCATCTCCCAGAATTCACTCAGACTCACATCCATCGAGTCTGTGATGCCATCCAGCCATCTCATCCTCTGTCGTCCCCTTCTCCTCCTGCCCCCAATCCCTCCCAGCATCAGAGTCTTTTCCAATGAGTCAACTCTTCGCATGAGGTGGCCAAAGTACTGGAGTTTCAGCTTTAGCATCAGTCCTTCCAAAGAACACCCAGGACTGATTTCCTTCAGAAGGACTGGTTGGATCTCCTTGCAGTCCAAGGGACTCTCAAGAGTCTTCTCCAACACCACAGTTCAAAAGCNCTCCTTCAGAATGGACTGGTTGGATCTCTTTGCAGTCCAAGGGACTCTCAAGAGTCTTCTCCAACACCGCAGTTCAAAAGCATCAATTCTTCAGCGCTCAGCCATCTTCACAGTCCAACTCTCACATCCACACATGACCACAGGAAAAACCATAGACAGACCTTAGTCGGCAAAGTAATGTCTCTAATTTTGAATATACTATCTAGGTTGGTCATAACTTTTCTTTCAAGTAGTAAGCGTCTTTTAATTTCATGGCTGCAGTCACCATCTGCAGTGATTTTGGAGCCCCCAAAAAATAAAGTCTGATACTGTTTCCACTGTTTCCCTATCTATTTCCTGGCCTGTTGCAATCCATGGGGTCACAAAGAGTCAGACACGATGAGTGATCGAGTTGAACTGAACTAAAACATGGCTTGGATTTCTCTGTAACTAGTGCCCATCCAAGAGCCCATCCAGTTAAGAGATGCTCCTAGAGCTCTCATCATTTAGTGATGTACAAGGTTTTAGTAGCCTTGTGTTAGTGACAGGTGAAAGACCAAGTACTGCAACAAGAGATCTCTTTATGTTCTTACCATAGAAAGAAAAAGGAGAATTGATATTGAAGGAACAGATAAGAGTTTTCTACATACCTGATTTCTAAGGCTTTAAGCTAAAGTATTGAGTGGCCAAAATGTTCATTCAGCTTTTCCATAACATGGCTCTAGTAAAAGCAGTACTTATTTATCCTTAACTTCATTTAAAACAATTTTGTGAGACTGTATTGGGACAGCTATCATACCAGCATGCATTAAAAAAAAAAAAAAAGTTTTTCAAAATTGATGCATTTTTGTGTCATCATTTTAATATTGAACATGGAACAAAAAAGCAATATTTATAGCACATTATACTTTATTATTTCAAGAAAGGTAAAAATGCAACTAAAAACAAAAAGTTTTGTGCAGTGTAAGTAGAAGGTGCTGTGACTGATCAAATGTGTGAAAAGTGGTTTGTGAAATCTTGTGGTAGAGATTTATCCTCAGACAATGATCCACAGTCAGGTAGACCACTTGAGGTTGATAATATCAAACTGTGATATTAATTGACAACAATGAATGTCAGATATCCTGGAATGTAAAGTTAAGTGGGCCTTAGGAAGCATCACTACAAACAATATTAAGGGTGGTATCATCTCTTTATCTGAGGTTATTTATATTTCTCCCAGGAATCTTGATTCCAGTTTGTCCTTCATCCAGCCCAGCATTTCTTATGATGTGCTGCTGCTACTGCTGCTACTGCTAAGTCACTTCAGTCGTGTCCGACTCTGTGCGACCCCATAGATGGCAGCCCACCAGGCTCCCCCATCCCTGGGATTCTCCAGGCAAGAGTAATGGAGTGGGTTGCCATTTCCTTCTCCAATGCGTGAAAGTGAAGTCGCTTAGTCATGTCTGACCCTCAGCGACCCCATGGACTGCAGCCTTACAGGCTCCTCCGTCCAGGGGTTTTCCAGGCAAGAGTACTGGAGTGGGGTGCCATTACTCCTTTCCCAATTTGGAACCAGTCTGTTGTTCCATGTCCAGTTCTAACTGTTGCTTCTTGACCTGTATACAGATTTCTTAGGAGGTAGGTCAGGTGGAGGTGATGGAATTGCAGTTGAGCTATTTCAAATCTTTAAAAATGCTATTAAATTGCTGCATTCAATATGCCAGCCAATGTGGAAAACTCAGCAGTGGCCACAGGACTGGAAAAGGTCAGTTACCATTCCAATCCCAAAGAAAGGCAGTGCCAAAGAATGCTCAAACTACCACCCAGTTGCATTCATCTCATACTCTAGCAAAGTAATGCTCAAAATTCTCCAAGCCAGGCTTCAACAGAATGTGAACAGTGAAATTCCAAATGTGGAAGCTGGTTTTAGAAAAGGCAGAGGAACCAGAGATCAAATCGCCAACATCCACTGGATCATTAAAAAAGCAAGAGAGTTCCAGAAAAACATCTACTTCTGCTTTCCTAAATACGCCAAAGTATTTGACTGTGTGAATCACAACAAACTGTGGGGAATTCTTAAAGAGATGGGAATACCAAACCACCTGACCTGCCTTCTGAGAAATCTGTATGCAGGTCAAGAAGCAACAGTTGGAATTGGACATGGAACAACAGACTGGTTCCAAATTGGGAAAGGAGTACATCAAGGCTGTGTATTGTCACCCTGCTTATTTAACTTATATGTAGACTACATCATGAGAAATACTAGGCTGGATGGAGCACAAACTGGAATCAAGATTTCTGGGAGAAATATAAATAACCTCAGATAAACAGATGATACCACCCTTAATGCAGAAAGCAAAGAACTAAAAAGCCTCTTGATGAAAGTGCAAGAGGAGAGTGAAAACATTGGCTTAAAACTCAACATCCAGAAAACTAAGGTCATGGCATCTCGTCACATCACTTCATGGCAAATAGATAAGGAAACAATGGAAACAGTGATAGACTTTATTTTCTTGGGCTGCAAAATCACTGCAGATGGTGGCTGCAGCAATGAAAGGAAGAGATGCTTGCTTCTTGGAAGAAAAGCTATAACCAACCTAGACAGCATTTTAAAAAGCAGAGACATTACTTTGCCAAGAAAGGTCCAGTTAGTCAAAGCTATGGTTTTTCCAGTAGTCATGTATGGATATGAGGGTTGGAGTATAAAGCTGAGTACTGAAGAATTGATGTTTTTGAACTGTGGTGTTGGAGAAGACTCTTGAGAGTTCCTTGGACTGCCTGCAGATCCAACCAGTTCATCCTAAAAAATAATCAGTCTTGAATGTTCTTTGGAAGGACTGATGCTGAAGCTGAAGCTCCAAAACTTTGGACACTTGATGTGAAGAACTGATTCATTGGAAAAGACCCTGATTCTTGAAAAGATTGAGGGTAGGAGGAGAAGGAGACAACAGAAGATAAGATGGTTGGATGGCATCACTGAGTCAATGAACATGAGTTTGAGTACGCTCTGGGAGTTGGTGGGACAGGGATGGATGGACAGGGATGGTTGGATGGACAGGGAGGCCTGGTGTTCTGCAGTCCATGGGGTCACAAAAAGTCGGACATTACTGAGTAGCTGAACTGAACTGAATTGAATGTTTCACTATGTTGGAGATAACCGACATACTCACAATATCCAAATCAAGTGTTGAAAACAATTTGAACCTGCTTGGTTATGTTAATCACTTTGATGTCTGGGTTCCATATAAGCTAAGTGAAGAAAACCTTCTTAGCCATATTTCTGCATATAGTTCTCTACTGAAATGTAACAGAAAACCTTTTGTTTTGAAGACAAATTGTGATGGGTCATGAAAAGTGGATATGTACAAAATATAGACCAGAAGAAATCAGGGGCAATCGAAATAAAACACTACCAACCACACCAAAGTCCAGTCTTCATTCAAAGAAAGTGATATTGTGTATTATGAACTCCTTCCAGAAAACCAAATGATTAATTCCATCAAATTCTGTTCCCAGTTAGACCAAATGAAAGCACTTGATGAAAAGATTTCAGAATTGGTCAACAGAAAAATTTTTTTTCTTTTTTTAAAAAATTTTATTTTACTTTACAGTACTCTACTGGTTTTGGCATACATTGACATGAATCCGCCACGGGTGTACACGAACTCCCAAACATGAACCCCCCTCCCACCTCCCACCCCCCATCATCCCTCCGGATCATCCCCATACACCAGCCCCAAGCATCCTGCATCCTGCATCGAACACAGACTGGCGATTCATTTCCTACATGATAGTACACATATTTCAATATAATCTTCCATCAGGACAACACAAGACCATGTTTTTTGATAACCAGACAAAAATTGTTACAGCTTGTACAGTTCTGACTCATTTGCTTTATTTACCAGATATTGCACCTTTGGATTTCCATTTATTTTGGTCTTTGCATAATTCTCTTAATATGAAAAAGTTCAATTCTGTAGAAGATTATAAAAGACATCAATAGTTAGAAGTTTTGGAAAGATGGAATTATGAAGTTGCCTGGAAAATGGCAGAGATAATGGAGCAAAATGGTGAATACAATGTTCAATAAAGTTCTTGATGAAAATGAAAAATGTGTCTTTCATTCTTCCTTAAAAAATCGAGGGAACTTTTTGACCAACCCAATAATACCCCACAGGAATGTAAAAGAGATTGAAATGAGGAGGTTAAGAAGCAGGATGAGTACAAAGAAAAGTTATTCTAAAAAATTAGGTACTAAGATGCCATATATTTTTTTAATAAAAAGCAAGACAATGAAACAATAGGCAAACATGTTATACTGGTGAATGAAAAGACCCTAAGGCTTATGATCTTCAATCTTACTCACCACTGTGGCATCTGAAATCCAGGAATGGTGATGGATGTGCATGGCACATAGTTATATAATAACATCAATGAGGCTGAAGTTCAGGCTGTCTGCCTCTTTTTGCTTTCAACTTTGCCTTAACAAATATTACGAAACATTTGTTTCTCCTTCTCGCTCTCCAAATAAGATATGCAATTACAAATGTAGATGCTGTGGCTATGCATCTGTCTTAATCTTTATCATCAAACATAACATCACCATCCAATAAATATTTAATGAGTGTGAAATATGGGCCAGACTGTGTTCTAGGAACCATGAATATAAAGACTTGCAAAAATAAACCAAAATCCTCCATTACATGGAGATTACTATGCACTGAGGTGAGACAAAAAGTGAATGTAATAAGAAATGTGTCATGGTAAATGGCAGAATCAACAACACTGAGAAAAGTTAAGCAGTCAAAGGGATAGAGACTTCTCAGGAGGAAGGCTGCAATTTTAAATAAAGCAATCTTGGAAAACCTCACTGAGAGAACATGCAGGGGAAGCGTGATCCAAGGAAAAACAAATCCAGGTGTCCTGACCTTAGTGAGGAGCAGTGAGGAGGCCTGGGTGGCCACAGCAGTGAGCCGGAAGAGATGATTTCAGACAGAAAGGGAGTGAGGTAGAAATCTGTGCAACCAAAGTGTAAGAGGCCTCTTATACATTGTCAGAACTTGGCTTATCCTTTATTAGTGATGGAGCACTTTCAACCTTAGAGGCTTAATAGCTCAAAAATTAACTCAACTTACTGTTAATCTGTTCTTGGCCCTATAATAAACGTATTATGTACATCATTTAATTATTATAGTACTCAAACTAGCTTCAGTTCAGTTCAGTCACTCAGTCGTGTCTGACTCTGTGACCCCATGAATCGCAGCACGCCAGGCCTCCCTGTCCATCACCAACACCCGGAGTTCACTCAGACTCACGTCCATCGAGTCAGTGATGCCATCCAGCCATCTCATCATCTGTTGTCCCCTTCTCCTCCTGCCCCCAATCCCTCCCAGCATCAGAGTCTTTTCCAATGAGTCAACTCTTCGCATGAGATGGCCAAAGTACTGGAGTTTCAGCTTCAGCATCATTTCTTCCAAAGAAATCTCAGGGCTGATCTCCTTCAGAATGGACTGGTTGGATCTCCTTGCAGTCCAAGGGACTCTCAAGAGTCTTCTCCAACACCACAGTTCAAAAGCATCAATTCTTCGGTGCTCAGCTTTCTTCACAGTTCAACTCTCATATCCATACATGACCACAGGAAAAACCATAGCCTTGACTAGACGGACCTTTGTTGGAAAACTAATGTCTCTGCTTTTCAATATGCTATCTAGGTTGGTCATATATTATCCCTATTTCTACAAATGAAGAAATTAAGTCTCACAAAGGTTGAACATTTCTCTACTAACAAGTAGTATTCTTAGGAGGCAATCTCAGATATATCTGTGGGCAAATCTTCACTGTTATTCACATGATTTTATTTCGATCATTACTGTGATAGTTCACTTGAAAGGTTTATGTGTGCTTGTCTCTCCATAAAATTTTTCCCATTATGTCCACTGACATCATAAATAGATGTGATAAAGAGGTATTCTACTGTGTCATTCTGAAGAGTAGTATTACTTAGATAGCAATTATTACTCATTAGCATTTGATGAAAACAACCTCCATGCCATAACTCTCTTAATCTAAACAGTATATCTTAAGTTACATGCCCCTGCAATTGGAGTACAACTTCTAAAGATGTTTAAACTCAGTAATGAGACATTTACATTTATATCTCATTTGCATAATTATATGAGCATCTCTCAAGTCTCTTCCCTCTGTTTCTTCCAAATCTCTCCTCTGTCTATATGCTTCCCTCCGTATATGTTGGCTTTCCTGATTTGCATTCCTCCCTATCCCCATGGTCCTCACACAAATGTCAGGCACAGCAGTCCCCTTATTTGGAAAGACAGTCATTGGAGGATATTTTGGATATTGCTACTCTCTTTATTACCCTTACCTCTCTCCTAGTTGCAGATCAACCACTAACATATGTGGGGACTAGAACAATAGTACAAATAGAGACTTTATGTTTCTGTCTACTTAAAAGATAGAAATGAAGCTATATTTTGATTTGCGAAGTCTCACTATTTGCCAACCCATGGACTGCAGGATGCCAGGCTTCTCCGTCCATCACTAACTCTGGAGCTTGTTCAAACTCATGTCCACTGAGTCAGTGATGTCATCCAACCATCTCATCCTCTGTCACCCCCTTCTCCTCCTGCATTCAATCTTTCCCAGCATCAGGGTCTTTTCCAATGAGTCAAATCTTCACATCAGGTGGCCAAAGTATTGGAGTTTCAGCATCAGCATCAGTCCTTTCAATGAATATTCAGGAATGATTTCCTTTAAGATGGACTGGTTGGATCTGCAAGCACTCCAAGGAACTCTTAAGAGTCTTCTCCAACACCCACAGTTCAAAAGCATCAATTCATCGGTGCTTGACTTTCTTTATAATCCAACTCTCACATCCATACATGATTACAGGAAAAGCATAGCTTTGACTAGATGGACCTTTGTTGGCAAAGTAATGTCTCTGCTTTTTAATATGCTGCCTGGTTTGGTCATAGCTTTTCTTCCAAGCAGCAAACATCTTTTAATTTAATGGATTCAGTCACCATCTGCAGTGATTTTGCAACCCAAGAAAATAAAGTCTCTCACTGTTTCCATTGTTTCTCCATCTATTTGCCATGAAGTGATAGGACCAGATANTGCTGCCTGGTTTGGTCATAGCTTTTCTTCCAAGCAGCAAACATCTTTTAATTTAATGGATTCAGTCACCATCTGCAGTGATTTTGCAACCCAAGAAAATAAAGTCTCTCACTGTTTCCATTGTTTCTCCATCTATTTGCCATGAAGTGATAGGACCAGATACCATAATCTTAGTTTTCTAAATGTTGAGTTTTAGGCCAACTTTTTCACTCTCCTCTTTCACTTTCATCAAGAAGCTTTTTAATGCTTTGCTCTCTGCCATAAGGGTGGTGCCATCTGCTTATCTGAGGCTATTGGTATTTCTCCCAGAAATCTTGATTCCAGCTTGGGCTTCATCCAGCCCAGCATTTCACATGATGTACTCTGCATACAAGTTAAATGAACAGGGTGACAATAAACAGCTTTGACATACTCCCTTCCTATTTGGAACCAGTCTGTTGTTCCATGTCCAGTTGTAATTGATGCTTCTTGACCTGCATACAGCTTTCTCAGGGGGCAGGTGAGGTGGTCTGGCATTTCCATTTCTTTAAGAATTTTCCACAGTTTGTTGTAATCCAGGCAGTCAAATGCTTTGGTATACTCAGTAAAGCAGAAGTAGATGTTTTTCTGGAACTCTCTTGCTCTTTTGATGATCGAACAGATAGGGTCACAGGGTAGTTTTATTTTTATATTTTTTAAGGAAATCTCCATACTATTCTTCAGTTCAGTTCAGTTCAGTTCAGTCACTCAGTCGTGTCCAACTCTTTGCAACCCCATGAATCACAGCACACCAGGCCTCCCTGTCCATCACCAACTCCCTGAGTTTACCCAAAATCATGTCCATCGAGTCCGTGATGCCATCCAACCATCTCATCCTCNTCAGTTCACTAAATGTGTTGATAGCTTGGAGCACAGAGGGTAAATGATATTCTACTCTTCACTGAAAGAGAAATACGGGGAAAAAAATGGGGTGTTGGGAGTTCAGGAGACTTAACTCTTGACTTGACTTTGAACCTATCTAGCTGTTTAATCCTAGGTCAGATGAACAGCTATTTTAGGTTTCCTGTTTCCCCACTTCTGAAATCGTATCAATAATAGCATTCCTCTGCCAGAATTTCTAAACTTCAAACTATAGAGATAAAAGAGATTTGACAACATCAATGTGCTATATAAATTTAAGGTATTATTAGGGATGTCATAAGTTGCTTTTAAAAAATTGTATGCTATTACTTTCATAACCTTTTATTTATGATAATTAATGTGATTAGTGTTAATTTTCTACAGCTGTGCCCTGGGGCAGTCACGCAACAGTTGTAATTTTCAAAATTGGGCAAATAAGTAAATGTCAACCTGTAATAAAATCCAAATGAGTCCCTGATGAATGCTGATGGTAACTAGTAATTTACCTTATAAAATATTGTACCTGCCCAGTTACCTTGGAATAACTGATTTTTCAAAATAATTACCTTGTTCTGCCTAGTGAAGTGTCATCTGAGGGAGTTTTAACACATAGTGGTAATTTTTAATTTGCTGATTTAAATATCATATTTATTAATGAAATAGTAACATTTTAATTCAGATTATGTCCAAAGAGAGAAATGCATGTTACACACTATAGAGTGCCCTGTTGCACAATGATAAGGCCCTCCCTTGGTCCTTTCCAGACGATTAGCACTGCTGTGACTTACAACGGGGTTATATGTAACTGGTGCAGTAAAAGAAAGCTGCTCATTTCTTACATGTTTTTAACTACCATTTAAAAAAAAAAAAAAAAAGAAAGAAAGAAAAATAAAAACTCTCCTCCTGATAAAGATATAATTTTATTGGAGAAAGAGCTAAGAAGCAAATGGATACAGCCTCCTACCTGGACCCAAAAGAAAGTCTTACGTCTAAGACATGATATATTTAAGAAGTCAATCTTTTACTTTTTTTTATTTTCTGAGAGTCATATGTTATTTAATTAGATCTGCAAATAAACTATAGAATCATATTGACAGTATGGAGTACTAATATTTGCTATGATAGTGTTCACTGCTCATCAAATTTTTGACTTTTGGTTAACTTTCTGTTTTGTTTTTTAAAGCATAATTCTCACAGATATCATCAGTTCAAGAAATCCGGGGGTGGGAGGAAGAGCTTAAAATTCTACTTGAAAATGGATTAGAGAATCATAAAGTAATTGCCTGGAATAAGTGTATGGAGACTTGGATAAATAATTATAAAGGGACCAAAGTAGACTGAAAATAAAAATAACATTTTTTAGCATGTTTGGAAAAACTTCCTAAAGACGTTCTTTCAGCATGACCAATACCAAGTAGGTAAAGATCAGTTTTGGTTTTTATATCCAATCCAAAAAATGATAAATTCTCTAACAGATCAAAAGCTCTTGTCTCTTTTACTTCTTCAGACTTTTAATCAATATCACAACTTTACACATTTTATTGGAAATATATAGATTATAAAATGTATTATAAATATATACATTGTGCCAGTATGTTTGAATTAACCCTTTCAGTTATTTGAAAACTAAAGATGTAAAACATTAGCATAATATGAAAGTCATCTTTTAATTTAAAAATTAAAAGGAGAACAAGACCTGAACAAATGCTTAAGCAAAACAGGTTTATGAATAGCCAGTAAACACATGAAAAGATGATTAGTACTATTATTCATTAGAAAAATATAAACTAAAACCAAAGTTGAACGGTTTTATGAAGACATACAGGATCTTCTAGAATTAACACCCCCAAAAATGTCATTTTCATAATAGGGAACTGGAATGCAAAAGTAGGAAATCAAGAGATACCTGGAGTAACAGGCAAATTTGGCCTTGGAGTACAAAATGAAGCTGGGCAAAGGCTAACAGAGTTTTGCCAAGAGAATGCACTGGTTATAGCAAACACCCTCTTCCAGCAACACAAGAGATGATTCTACATATGGACATCACCAGATGGTCAATACTGAAAATCAGATTGATTATATTCTTTGCAGCCAAAGATGGAGAAGCTCTATACAGTCAGCAAAATTAACACCAGGAGCTGACTGTGACTCAGATCATTAATTCCTTACTGCAAATTTGAATGAAGTAGGGAAAATGACTAGATCATTCAGGAGGGACCTAAATCAAATTCCTTATGATTGTTAAGTAGAAGTGACAGACAGATTCAAGGGAACAGATTGATAGAGTGCCTGATTTAACACCAGGAGCTGAGTGTGGCTCAGATCATTAATTCCTTACTGCAAATTTGAATGAAGTAGGGAAAATGACTAGATCATTCAGGAGGGACCTAAATCAAATTCCTTATGATTGTTAAGTAGAAGTGACAGACAGATTCAAGGGAACAGATTGATAGAGTGCCTGAAGAACTATGGACAGAGGTTTATGGCATTGTACAGGAGGCAGTGATCAATCATGTAACCACCATCAAAATCAAAATACAGA
The DNA here is from genome assembly GCA_006410675.1 of Oreotragus oreotragus. Lineage (NCBI taxonomy): Eukaryota > Metazoa > Chordata > Mammalia > Artiodactyla > Bovidae > Oreotragus > Oreotragus oreotragus. Next base: position 59,794 of record SJYX01011554.1, read on the forward strand.
ATATTTCCATCATCCCAATAAGTGCCTTTATGTACTAAATCCCCAACTTCTACCAATTGGCCCTGGTAATCACTGATCTGATTTGTTTCTATAGTTTTCCCTTCTCCAGATTATCATATAAATGGAATGAAATTGTTTGTCTTTCTTAATGTCTTTTGTAAGATTCATCCATGTTCTTGCATTGATTTGAAGTTTGCCCTTTTATAATTGCTAACAATCTATTGTTTCTATGTATTACAATTTGTTTATCTCTAGCTGATTGATGTACATTTAAATGAAAACATGAAAAGAAATAGACGATAAAAATAGAATGGGCAAGACTAGAGATATCCTCAAGAAAATTGAGAGATCAAGGAACTATTTCATACAAGGATGAGCATGATAAAGGAAAGAAAAGATAAGGACCTAACAGAAGAACCATATATCTAAAAATGGTGAGTTTTAATAAATGTAGATTATGCATTAATAAATATGCTCTTAAAATTTTATTGATGACTAATGACTAATTAACATGACTTTATTAAGATGACTTATGACTAATTTTATGGCAATAATTTAAACACATAATAAATAGATAAATATCAAGAAAGATACTAAAATAGACACAAGAAAAACAGACAAATGGGCTAAGTGATATATTATGAAATTAAATGTTTACTATTATTAATTATGGAATACTAATGCCTTAATTCACTTATAAATTTTTTTAAGATTTAAGAAAATAATAATAATTGTAGACTAATACTTACAGAAAATAGAAACTGTGAAACCCTTTTCAGAACATTTTATGAAGCCAACATAATCTTGATAGAAAATCTGACAATGTACCACATGAAAGAAAAGTATAATCTAGCCTTATCATAAAAACTGATGCAATGCAAAAATCCTACACAAAAATTTTACAGAAAAATGCCAGTAACATATAAAAATTGAAAANTTTAAGAAAATAATAATAATTGTAGACTAATACTTACAGAAAATAGAAACTGTGAAACCCTTTTCAGAACATTTTATGAAGCCAACATAATCTTGATAGAAAATCTGACAATGTACCACATGAAAGAAAAGTATAATCTAGCCTTATCATAAAAACTGATGCAATGCAAAAATCCTACACAAAAATTTTACAGAAAAATGCCAGTAACATATAAAAATTGAAAACTGCCTAAAAATTTTCCTTTTTAAAAAATTAATTTATTATTTTAATTGGAGGATAATTACTTGTATTATTGTGATGGTTTTGGCCATACACTGAAATCAATTAACCATGGGTGCACATGTGTCTTCCCATCCTGATCCTCCTTCCCACCTCCCTCTTCATCTTATCCCTCTGGGTTGTCCCAGAGCACCAACTTTGAGTGCTGTGCTTCATCCATTGAACTTGCACTGGTTGTCTATATACATATTTCAATGCAGTTCTCTCAGATCATCCCACCCTTGCCTTCTCCCAGAGTTCAAAAGTCTGTTCTTTACATCTGCGACTCTATTGCTGCCATAAGATTGTCATTACCATCTTTCTAAATTCCATACATATGTGTTAATATATGGTATTGGAGTTTATAAACAAAAGTGTTTTAATTCTTAAATATAAATAAGTAAACTTTGATTTTATAGTTGTACTTTTGATTTTGACATTTGTTGGGGAGATGTCTTAGTTCTTAGGAAAACAGGCTAATTATTAATAGCTTATGGATTAGAGATACAAAGGGAAAATTTATGCATAAATGGGCTCAATAAAAGACAGAAATGGTATAGACCCAGCAGAAGCAGAAGATATTAAGAAGAGGTGGCAAGAATACACAGAACTGTACAGGAAAGATATTCACAACCCAGATAATCACAACAGTGTGATCTCTCACCTAGAGCCAGACATCCTGGAATGTGCAGTCAAGTGGGCCTTAGAAAGCATCACTATGAACAAAGCNTCTGTGGCTTCCTGACCTGCATATAGGTTTCTCAAGTGGCAGGTCAGGTGATCTGGTTTTCCCATCTCTTTCAGAATTTTCCACAGTTTATTGTGATCCACACAGTCAAAGGCTTTGGCATAGTCAATAAAGCAGAAATAGATGTTTTTCTGAAACTCTTTCTTTTTCAATGATCCAGCGAGTGTTGGTGATTTGATCTCTGGTTCCTCTGCCTTATCTGAAACCAGCTTGAACATCTGGAATTTCACAGTTTACATATTGCTGAGCCTGGCTTGGAGAATTTTGAGTATTACTTTACTAGCGTGCAAGATGAGTGCAATTGTGCGGTAGTTTGAGTATTCTTTGGCATTGCCTTTGGGATTGGAATGAAAACTGACCAAAAAGAATGAAGGGTTGGAGCCACAGCAAAAACAATACCCAGTTGTGGATGTGACTGGTTATAGAAGCTGAATGCTGTAGAAGGAAGGTAGAAGGTAGATAGAAGGTCCAATGCTGTAAAGAGCAATACTACATAGGAACCTGGAATGTTAGGTCCATGAATCAGAGCAACTTGGAAGTGGTCAAACAGGAGATGGAAAGTATGAACACTGATATTCTAGGAATCAGCAAACTAAAATGGACTGGAATGGGTGAATTTAACTCAGATGACAATTATGTCTACTACTGTGGGCAGGAACCCCTTAGAAGAAATGGAGTAGCTATCATGGTCAACAAAAAATTCCGAAATGCAGTACTCAGATGCGATCTCAAAAATGACAGAATGAGCTCTTTTCATTTCCAAGGCAAACCATTCCCTTAGAAGCTGTATCAATTTACGTCCTCACAAACAGTACAAGAGGGTTCACTTTTCTCCATGCCTTCTCATACTTTTTGTTTGTAAATTTTTTGATGATGGCTATTCTGAATAGTGTGAAGTAATATCTCATTGTAGTTTTGGTTTGCTCGTCTTTTATAGTAATGATGTTGAGAATATTTTCATGTATTTGTTAGCCATCTGTAAGTCTTTTTTGGAGAAGTGTCTGTTTAGGATTTCTGCCCATTTTTTGATAGAGTAATTAGTTTTTCTGAAATTTAGTTACTTGAGCTAGTTATATATTTTTGGGATTAATCCTTTGTCAGTTGCTTCATTTGCAATTACTTTTTCCCATTCTGAGGGTTCATTCTTGTTCATCATTTCCTTTGATGTGCAAAAATGTTAAAGTTAATTAGATCCTATTTGTTTATTGTTGTTTTTATTTCCATTATTCTTGGAGGTTGATCATAGAAGATCTTGTTGTGATTTATGTTAAAAAGTGTTCTGCATATGTTTTCCTCTAAGAATTTTATATTTTTTTACTCTTACATTAAGTCTTTAAACCATTTTGAGTTTATTTTTTTGTAAAATGTCAGCAGGTGTGCTAGTTTCATTCTTTTACATATAGCTGTCCAGTTTTCCCAGAACCACATATTGATGAGGCTGCCTTACATCCACTGTATATTTGTGCCTCCTTTGTGAAAGATAAGGTGCCCATAAGTGTATGGGTTTATCTCTGGGCTTTCTACATTTTTCTATTGGCTCATATTTCTGTTTTGGTGCCAGGACCATACTGTCTTGATGACTGTAGTTTTGTAGTATAGTCTGAAGTCAGGAAGGTCGATTCCTACAGTAGGTCTTTCTTTCTCGAGATTTCTTGGCAATTCAGGCTCTTTTGTGTTTCCATACAAATTATGAATTTTTTTGTTCTAGTTCTGTGAAAAATACTGTTGGCAGTTTGATAAGCATTGCATTGAATCTCTAGATTGTGTTGGGTATTATAGTCATGTTCACAATATTGATTCCTCCATTCCAAGAACATGGTATATCTTTCCATCTGTTTGTGTCATCTTTGATTTCTTACATCAGTGTCTTATAGTATTCTGCATACAGGTCTTTGTTCTCTTTAGACAGATTTACTCCTAGGTATTTTATTCATTTTGTTGCAATGGCAAATGGGACTGCTTCCTTAATTTCTCTTTCTGATTTTTCATCATTATTATATGACTTTACTATATTAATTAACTCTAGTAAATTTCTGGTGGCATCTTTAGGATTTTCTACATAAAGTATTATGTCATCTGCAAACAGTGAAAGTTTTACTTCTCTTTTCCAATCTAGATTTATTTTATTTCTTCTTGTTGTAGCTATGACTTCCAAATCTATGTTGAATAATAGTGGCAAGAGTTGGCATCCTGGTCTTGTTCCTGATCTTAGAGGAAATATTTTCAGTTTTTCACCATCAACATTAATGTTTACTGTTGGTTTATCATATAAGGCCTTTATTACACTGAGGTGTGTTCCTTCTATGTCCATTTTCTAAAGAGGTTTTGTCATAGTGGATGCTGAATTTTGTCAAAAGCTTTTAGCATCTATTGAGATTATCATATGGTTTTCATCTTTTAATTTGTTTAGTGTGGTGTATAACAGTGATTGATTTGCATACATTGAAGAATCCATGTATCTTGGTGATAAATCTGACCTGATTATAGTGTATGATCCTGTTAATGTGTTGTTGGATTCTGTTTGATAGAGTTTTGTTGATGATTTTTGCATCCATGTTCATCAGTGATATTTGCCTGTAATTTTCTTTTTATGTGATATCTGTCTGATTTTATTATCAGGGTGATGATGGCCTTGTATTATGAGTTTGGAAGTATTCTTTCATCTGCATTTTCTGGAGGAGTTTGAGAAGGATAGGCATTATTGATTCTATAAATGTTTGATGGCATTCACCTGTGAAACCATCTGGACTTTTTTTGGAGGGGGGAGGACGATAGATTTTTGATCACCATTTTTATTTCAGTGCTTATGGCTAGCTTGTTCATAATTTCTACTTCTTCCTGGTTCATTCTTAAAGGTTTGAACTTTTCTAAGAATTTGTCTATTTCTTCCAGGTTATCCATTTTACTGGGATATAATTGCTCATTATAGTCTTGAGACTATAATTTGTGTTTCTGTGTTGTTGATTTTAATATCTCCTTTTTTATTTCTAATTTTGTTGATTTGAATCTTCTCCCTTTTTCTTTTCTTGATGACTCTGGCTAAGGATTTTTAGGTTTTGTTTATCTTCTCGAACAACCAGTTTTAGTTTTATGGATTTTTGCTATTGTTTCCTTCATTTCTTTTTCCATTATCTCTGCTTCAATCTTATGACTTCCTCCCTTCTATTCAGTTTGCATTTTTGTTGTTGTTTTTGTTATTCATCTTTTCTCCAGTTGCTTTAGATGTATGTTTAGGTTGTCTATTTGGTGTTCTACTTGTTTCTTGAGGTAGGATTGTATTGTTATAAACTTCTGTCTTAAGAACTGCTTTAGGTGCATCCCATTAGATTTTGATTCATCATGTGCTTCTTATTTTTTTCTAGTTTTTTTTAAATTTCCCCTTTTAATTCTTCAATAACCTGTTGGTTATTTAGAAATGTACTGTTTAATCTACATTCGTTGTGTTTTCTAGCTTTTTTTTTTTTTCCTATAATTGATACCTAGCTTCATAGCATTGTGGTCCAAAAAAATACCTGATACAATTCAAATTTTCTTATATTTATCTAGGCTTGATTTGTGACCCAAGATATGATCTATTTTGGAGAATGTTCTATATGCACTTGAGAAGAAAGTTTATTCTTCTGTATTTGGATTGAATGCCTTGAAGATATCAATTAGATTCATCTGATCTAATGTGTCATTTAAGTCTTCTGTTTCCTTATTAAATATCTGTTTTTATGGTCTATCCATTGGGGTAAGTGAGATGCTAATGTCCTCTAACTATTATGATACTATTGATTTCCCTTTTTATGTCTGTTAGTGATTTTGCCTTAGGTATTGAGGTGCTCCTCCTCTTTTGGGTGCATAAAAATTAAAACAGTTATGTCTTCTTGGATTTATCTCTTGATCATTATGTTGTGTCTTCCCTTCCATGTAATTTTTTTTTTTAAGGTCTATTTTGTCTGATATGAGAATTGCTCCTCTGGATTTGTTTTGATTTCCAGTTGCCTGGAATATCTTTTTCCATCCACTCACTTTCAGCCTGTATGTGTCTCTAGGTCTGAAATGGGTCTTTTGTAGACAGCATATGTATGGGTCTTGTTTCTGTATTCATTCAGTCTCTGTGTCTTTTAGTTAGAGTGTTTAATCCCTTTACATTTAAATCAATTAATGATATATATGTTTTTATTGGGGTTTTCATAATTGTTTCCAGTTTGTCTATATAGATTTTTCACTTCTCTTATGTTACCTGCTTACAGAATTCCCTTTAATATTTGTGGTAAAATTGACTTGGTGGTACTAAATTCTCTAATCTTTTGTTTGTCTGTAAAGCTTTTGATTTCCTCATTAATTTTGAAAGATATCCTTGCTGGGTAAAATAATCTTGGTTGTAGATTTTTCCCTTTCATTACATGAAATATATCTTGCCATTCACTTCTGGCTTACAAGGTTTCTGCTGAAAGATCAGCTGTATGAGGCTTCCTTGTATGAGGAAACTGTATGAGGTTTCCCTGGTATGTTACTTGTTGTTTTTCTCTCACAACTTTCAACATTTTTTTTCAAACTAACAAACTATTAAATTAAATATATTCCATGCCTACACAGACAACAATAAGAATGTACAAAAATTATCTTTTGGTATAAAAATTATTTTTGAAGCCCTCTTTTGTATTTTATTTTAATCATTATTTCAACTTCTTCACAATATTAGATAATAAATGAAAAAGGTAAAATGGAACTGTATTTGAAAGTACAAATTTAACATATGCTATTAAAATATAATCAATGTAAAAATTACAAAATTAAAATACACTTCATATAAACTGAAATGCTATTTTATCTAAGTCAATGCATTAAAATGAAAAGGTAAAATATAAATTATATAATTAGAAATGTATATATTAATTATATTATAGAAAAAACAATAACCATCAATATATAAAATAAGCTCAATCTGTTGCTTATTTTTTTTAATTTATCAGCTCATAAGTATTTAACATACTAGTCATTCACAGCTCTGTCCTTCAATGTACGTCTAATTGCATATATCAATACAGTCAATGCTTATTTGCAGATTCTATATTTGCAGATAGGCCTACTTATAAAAATTTATTTGTAACATCAAAATCAGTATTCACTATTTTTCACACCCAGTTCTAGACATGCATGTTCCACAGAATAGTAAAAATTTGACCCACACAAGGTACAACTTCTTTCTCAGCAGACTTCAACAAAACAAACATCTTACTTCTTGTTTCAACCCTCACAGTGTAAAATGACTATCCCTTTTTGCCTATTAATCTACTTAGTGTCTACTTTTCCTCTCTATTCATGCTTTTAATTAGTGATTTCACTGTTTAAAATGCTTCCTAGCATAAGAAGGCTGTGATTTTCTTCTCACTTTTTATTAGGAGAAAATAAGTGTGCCAGATGAATTTTATTCAGGCATGTCTAATACTGTTTTGGACCATGAGTTCAATGTTGATGAATCAAGAACGTATATTAAATAAAGAATCTTTAAACAAAACACACATAAAACAGGGTTATGTGTACTGATTGATTCATAAAAGTGTGACCAGAAGTTCATGAAAACTTAGCCCTATATTTCACCTTGGAGCAATGATTCGTTATTGACTAATTTAGTGTGTCAGGTGGCTAAGTTTTGAATAAACCACCTGCCAATGTAGGAGCTGTGGTTTTGCTACTTGGGTTGGGAAGATGCCTGGAGAATGAAATGGCAACCTGCTTCAGGATTCTTGCCTGGGAAAACCCATGGACTGAGCCTGACAGGTTATATCATGAGGTTGCAAAAGAGTTGGACATGACTTAGCAACTAAAAAAACAACTCAGTGTGAAAGAAAATTTTATATAGAACATAACTACTTTAGAGGAATTATCTGTTTTGTTTTATATATCAAAGCGCATGTAAGTATTTCATGTGTTAAAGTAGATGTTGGGTGAACACCTTGCATGGCTTTTGTGGAAAACAAAATCTTGTATTTTACATATATATATGTATATATATTAATAACATATATGCATGTATATATGTGTATATATATATACACATAAATACACCTGAATAAATCTTCAGTTCAGGTCAGTAGCTCAGTCGTGTCCAACTCTTTGCAACCCCATAAATCCCAGCATGCCAGCCCTCACCGTACATCACTGACTCCCAGAGTTCACACAAACTCATGTGCGTCGAGTCCGTGATGCCATCCAGCCATCTCATCCTCTGTCATCTCCTTCTCCTCCTGCCCCCAATCCTTCTCAGCATCAGAGTCTTTTCCAACGAGTCAACGCTTTGCATCAAGTGGCCAAAGTATTGGAGTTTCAGCTTCAGCATCAGTCTTTCCAATGAACATCCAGGACTGATTGGATCACCTTGCAGTACAATGAACTCTAAAGAGTCTTTTACAACACCACAGTTCAAAAGCATCAATTATTTAGTTCTCAGCTTTCTTCATAGTCCAACTCTCACATCCATACATGACCACTGGAAAAACCATAGCCTTGACTAGACAGACCTTTGTGGGCAAAGTAATGTCTCTGCTTTTCAATATGCTATCTAGGTTGCTCATAACTTTTCTTCCAAGGAGTTGTCTCTTATACACATCTAGATGTGTATAAGAGACAGCTTCACAATATTAGATAATAAATGAAAAAGGTAAAATGGAACTGTATTTGAAAGTACAAATTTAACATATGCAATTAAAATATAATCAATGTAAAAATTACAAAATTAAAATACACTTCATATAAACTGAAATGCTATTTTATCTAAGTCAATGCATTAAAATGAAAAGGTAAAATATAAATTATATAATTAGAAATGTATATATTAATTATATTATAGAAAAAACAATAACCATCAATATATAAAATAAGCTCAATCTGTTGCTTTTTTTTTTTAATTTATCAGCTCATAAGTATTTAACATACTAGTCATTCACAGCTCTGTCCTTCAATGTACGTCTAATTGCATATATCAATACAGTCAATGCTTATTTGCAGATTCTATATTTGCAGATAGGCCTACTTATAAAAATTTATTTGTAACATCAAAATCAGTATTCACTATTTTTCACACCCAGTTCTAGACATGCATGTTCCACAGAATAGTAAAAATTTGACCCACACAAGGTACAACTTCTTTCTCAGCAGACTTCAACAAAACAAACATCTTACTTCTTGTTTCAACCCTCACAGTGTAAAATGACTATCCCTTTTTGCCTATTAATCTACTTAGTGTCTACTTTTCCTCTCTATTCATGCTTTTAATTAGTGATTTCACTGTTTAAAATGCTTCCTAGCATAAGAAGGCTGTGATTTTCTTCTCACTTTTTATTAGGAGAAAATAAGTGTGCCAGATGAATTTTATTCAGGCATGTCTAATACTGTTTTGGACCATGAGTTCAATGTTGATGAATCAAGAACGTATATTAAATAAAGAATCTTTAAACAAAACACACATAAAACAGGGTTATGTGTACTGATTGATTCATAAAAGTGTGACCAGAAGTTCATGAAAACTTAGCCCTATATTTCACCTTGGAGCAATGATTCGTTATTGACTAATTTAGTGTGTCAGGTGGCTAAGTTTTGAATAAACCACCTGCCAATGTAGGAGCTGTGGTTTTGCTACTTGGGTTGGGAAGATGCCTGGAGAATGAAATGGCAACCTGCTTCAGGATTCTTGCCTGGGAAAACCCATGGACTGAGCCTGACAGGTTATATCATGAGGTTGCAAAAGAGTTGGACATGACTTAGCAACTAAAAAAACAACTCAGTGTGAAAGAAAATTTTATATAGAACATAACTACTTTAGAGGAATTATCTGTTTTGTTTTATATATCAAAGCGCATGTAAGTATTTCATGTGTTAAAGTAGATGTTGGGTGAACACCTTGCATGGCTTTTGTGGAAAACAAAATCTTGTATTTTACATATATATATGTATATATATTAATAACATATATGCATGTATATATGTGTATATATATATACACATAAATACACCTGAATAAATCTTCAGTTCAGGTCAGTAGCTCAGTCGTGTCCAACTCTTTGCAACCCCATAAATCCCAGCATGCCAGCCCTCACCGTACATCACTGACTCCCAGAGTTCACACAAACTCATGTGCGTCGAGTCCGTGATGCCATCCAGCCATCTCATCCTCTGTCATCTCCTTCTCCTCCTGCCCCCAATCCTTCTCAGCATCAGAGTCTTTCCAACGAGTCAACGCTTTGCATCAAGTGGCCAAAGTATTGGAGTTTCAGCTTCAGCATCAGTCTTTCCAATGAACATCCAGGACTGATTGGATCACCTTGCAGTACAATGAACTCTAAAGAGTCTTTTACAACACCACAGTTCAAAAGCATCAATTATTTAGTTCTCAGCTTTCTTCATAGTCCAACTCTCACATCCATACATGACCACTGGAAAAACCATAGCCTTGACTAGACAGACCTTTGTTGGCAAAGTAATGTCTCTGCTTTTCAATATGCTATCTAGGTTGCTCATAACTTTTCTTCCAAGGAGTAAGCGTCTTTTAATTTCATGGCTGCAGTCACCATCTGCAGTAATTTTGGAGGCCCCCAACATAAAGTCTGACACTGTCTCCACTGTTTCCCATCTATTTCCCATGAAGTGATGGGACCAGATGCCATGATGCTTCATGACCAGATGCTTCTTTTTCTGAATGTTGAGCTTTAAGTCAACTTTTTCACTCTCCACTTTTACTTTCATCAAGAGACTTTTTAGTTCCTCTTCACTTTCTGCCATAAGGGTGGTGTCATCTGCTTATCTGAGGTTATGGATAATTCTCCTGGCAATCTTGATTCCAGCTTGTGCTTCCTCCAGCCCAGCATTTCTCATGATGTACTCTGCATAGAAGTGAAATAAGCAGGATGACAATATACAGCCTTGATGTACTCCTTTTCCTATTTGGAACCAATCTGCTGTCCCATGTCTAGTTCTGTTGTTTCTGACCTGCATATAGGTTTCTCAAGTGGCAGCTCAAGTGCTCTTAGTTCCCTTCTATTTAACCAAAGATAACAGAATAAATATTCCAGATAAATATAGAAAAATGAAAGCTAATTATTCTATAATAAATAAAATAAAAATTAATGAAATAAAAAGTTATTAATTAGTGTTTGTGAAACAAACAAAAAAAGGACTCAGTCTCTGCCATAAGATTTAAAAAGGTGACCAAAGAAAGAGATAGAAGATTCTGACAAGTTTCTTAATGCTAATACCAGAGTCCAAAAGAAGTATAAGAAAGTAAAAATTTGAGGCAAAATCATGAAAACTCCAACTAATGGCCCTCGGTTTCAGGGATACAGGTCTTAACTATAGAATCCATTAAGCAGTAGAAAAATAAACACCCACATTTTAGGAAAATGCTTTGAACTGATGAACTGTTACAAACACAAGCGTTCTTGCCTGCTGAATTGAGATAAACCCATAGCTGGGCGGGGGAGATGAAACATGGTATAGAATATCTAAAAAAAAAAACAAAAAAAACTCAAGCCTAGTTATGATTCTTTCTTCTTCTTTAAAACACCACGACCCATAGGACACCCATTAGCTTCATTCTTAGTGATGCTTCCTAAGACCCACTCACTTTGCATACCAGGGTGTCAGGATCTAGGTGAGTGCTCACACCATTATAGTTATCTGTGTCATTAAGATCCTTTTTTGTAAATTAAAATAAATAAATTTATATTAAAAATAAATCTAAGTTTGAAAGCAAAACAAAAAAAATCCTTTTTGTACAATTTTTCTGTGTATGCTTGCCATCTCTTCTTAATATATTATGCTTCTGAAAGGTCCATACAGTACTTCAGTCCTTTATTGTGCCCATCTTTGCATGAAATGTCCCCTTGGTATCTCTAATTTTCTTGAAGAAATTTCTAGTCTTTCCCATTCTTTTTTTCTCTCTCTCTCTCTTTTTTTTTTTTTTTTTTTTGCATTGATAACTTAGGAAGGATTTCTTATCTCTCTTTGCTATTCTTTGGAAATCTACATTCAGATGGCATATCTTTCCTTTTCTCTTCTGCCTTTCACGTCTCTCTTTTCTCGGGTATTTGCAAGGCCTTCTCAGACAACCATTTTCCCTTTTTGAGTTTCTTTTCCTTATGGATGGTTTTGATAACCACCTCCTATACAATATCATGAACCTTCATCAATAGTTCATGACACAGATAACCATGAAGGTGTGATCACTCACCTAGAGTAGATACCACAGAATGTGAAGTAAAGTGGACCTTAGGAAGTATCACTATGAACAAAGCTAGTGGAAGTGATGGAATTCTAGCTGAGCTATTTCAAATCCTCAAAGATGATGCTGTGAAAGTGTTGCACTCAATATGCCAACAAACTTGGAAAACTCAGCAGTGGCCACAGAACTAGAAAAGGTCAGTTTTCATTCCAATCCCAAAGAAAGGCAATACCAAAAAATGTTNGTGGAAGTGATGGAATTCTAGCTGAGCTATTTCAAATCCTCAAAGATGATGCTGTGAAAGTGTTGCACTCAATATGCCAACAAACTTGGAAAACTCAGCAGTGGCCACAGAACTAGAAAAGGTCAGTTTTCATTCCAATCCCAAAGAAAGGCAATACCAAAAAATGTTCAAACTACTACACAATTGCACTCATCTGACACACTAGCAAAGTAATGCTCAAAATTGTCCAAGGTAGGCTTCAACAGCACGTGTGTGAACTGAGAACTTCCAGTTGTGTAAGCTGGATTTAGAAAAGGCAAAGGAACCAGAGACCAAATGGTCAACATCCTTTGTCCACTAGATCATAGAAAAAGCAAGAGAATTACAGAAAAACATCTACTTCTACTTTACTATGTCAAAGCCTTTGACTGTATGGATCATAACTAACTGGAAATTTCTTAAGGAGATGGGAATAGCAGACGACCTTACCTGAATCCATCAAACACATTATAAAGCTCATACAGCATGAATAAATCCAGCTTAGTCCATGGATGCAAGGATTCTTCAGTTTATGCAAATCAACCAATGTGATATACCATATCAACAAATTGAAAGATAACCATATTATCATCCCAATAGATGCAGAAAAAGCCTTTGATAAAATTCAGCCTCCATTTATGATAAAAAAAAAAAAACTTCAAAAAATGGGCATAGAATGAACCTACCTCAACATAGTAAAGGCCATATATGATAAAGCCTCAGCAAACATTATTTTCAGTAGTAACAAACTGAAAATATTCTTCTAATATCAGGAACAAGACAAGGGTATCCATTCTCACGACTAATATTCAATATAGTTATGTAAGCTATAGCAATTAGAGAAGAAAAAGAAATAATAATGCAGACTGGAAAAGAAGAAATAAAATGCTCACTGTTTGCAGAAGACATGATACTATACATGGAAAACTCTAAAGAAACTATCAGACATTTATTAGAGCTAATCAGTGAATTCAGCAGTCATAGGATATGAGGTCAATATGCAGAAATCACTTGCATTCCTATATATTAACAACAAAAAGTCAGAAAGAGAAATTAACAAATCAATTCCATTCACCATTGCAACAAAAAGAATAAAATACCTATGAATAAACCTACCTAAGGAGATAAAAGAACTATATACAGAAAATTATATAAGACACTCATGAAAGAAAACAAAGATGGCATAAACCAATGAAGGGATATTCCATGTTCCTGATTAGGAAGAATCAATATTGTGAAAATGACTCTACTACCAAGTTCAGTCTACAGATTCAATATGATCCTTACCAAATTATGATTGACATTTCTCATAGAACTAGAACAGAAGTTTCATAATTCATAAGGAAAGAAAAATGACCCCAAGTAGCCAAAGCAGTCTTGAGAAAGAAGAATGGAGCTGGTGGATTCAGCCTTCCTGACTCAGACTATAATACAAAGCTACAGTGATCAAGACAGTATGATACTGGCATAAAAACAAATGACAACGGAGCAAAATAGAGAGCCCAGAGATAAACACATGCACCTATGGGTATCTTATTTTTGACCAAGTAAGGAAGAATATACAATGGGACAAAGATAGCTCCTTCAATAAGTGTTGCTGGGAAAACTGGACAGATACATGTAAAAGAATGAAATTAGAACATTTCCTAATACCATACACAAAGATAACCTCAAAATGGATTAAAGATTTAAATGTAAGACCAGACTCTATCAAACTCTTAGGGGAAAACATAGGCAAAGCACTCAATAACATAAATCAGAGCAATATTCTCTATGACCCACTTCCTAGAATAATGGAAATAAAAACAAAAATAAACAAGTAGTACCTGATTAAACTTGAAAGCTTTTGCACAACAAAGGAAACTACTAACACAAAGAAAAGACAACACAAATTTTGGGAGAAAATAACAGCAAAGGAAACAACTGACAAATAATTTCCAAATTATACAAGCAGTTCATACAACTCAGTACCAGAAAGACAATTCAGTCAGTCTGTCATGTTCGACTCTTTGGGACCCCATGAACTGCAGCACGCCAGGCCTCCCTGTCCATCACCAACTCCCAGAGTTCACTCAAACTCACATCCACCAAGTCAGTGATGCCATCCAGCCCTCTCAACTTCTCATCCTCTGACATCCCCTTCTCCTTCTGCCCCTAATCCCTCCCAGCAATAAAGTCTTTTCCAGTGAGTCAACTCTTCGCATGAGGTGGCCAAAGTACTGGAGTTTCAGCTTTAGCATCAGTCCTTCCAAAGAACATCCAGGGCTGATCACTTTTAGAATAAACTGGTTGGATCTCCTTGCAGTCCAAGGGACTCGCAAGAGTCTTCTCCAGCACCACAGTTCAAAAGCATCAATTGTTTGGCACTCAGCTTTCTTCACAGTTCAACTCTCACATCCATACATGACCATAGGAAAAACCATAGCCTTGACTAGATGGATCTTTATTGGCAAAGTAATGTCTCTGCTTTTGAATATGCTGTATAGGTTGGTTACAACTTTCCTTCCAAGAAGTAAGCGTCTTTTAATTTCATGGCTGCTGTCACCATCTGCAGTGATTTTGGAGCCCCCAAAAATAAAGTCTGCAAGGAGATCCAACCAGTCCCTTCTGAAGATCAACCCTGGGATTTCTTCGGAAGGAATGATGCTAAAGCTGAAACTCCAGTATTTTGGTCACCTCATGCGAAGAGTTGACTCATTGGAAAAGACTCTAATGCTGGGAGGGATTGGGGGCAGGAAGAGAAGGGGACAACTGAGGATGAGATGGCTGGATGGCATCATGAACTCGATGTACATGAATCTGAGTGAACTCCGAGAGATGGTAATAAACAGGGAGGCCTCATGTGCTGTGATTCGTGGGGTCGCAAAGAGTTGGACACGACTGAGTGACTGAACTGAACTGAACTGAAAAATAAAGTCTAACACTGTTTCCACTGTTTCCCCATCTATTTCCCATAAAGTGTTGGGACCAGATGCCATGATCTTCGTTTTATGAATGTTGAGCTTTAAGTCAATTTTTTCACTCTCTTCTTTCATTTTCGTCAAGAGACTTTTTAGTTCCTCTTCCCTTTCTGTCATAAGGGTGGTGTCATCTGCTTATCTGAGGTTATAGATATTTCTCTCATCAATCTTGATTCCAGGATTCAAAATAGATAGCCAGTGGGAATTTGCTGCATCACTCAGGGAAGTCAAACAGGGGCTCTGTAACAATCTACAAGAGTAGGATGGGAAGAAAGAGGAGAGGGAGTTTCAGGAGGGAGGGGACATGGGTGTATCTATGACATATTCTTGTTAATGTTCAACAGAAAACAACAAAATTTTGTAAAGCTATTGTCCTTCAATTTAGAAATATATAAATATTTTTAAAAGAAACAAGAAAATTATTGAATATACAACTTAACCTTACACCTAAAAGACTGGGAAAAGTAGAACAAAAAACCCCCAAAGTTAGCAGAAGGAAATAAACCACAAAAGTCAGAGCAGAAAAATTGAAAAGGACATTAAAAAACAAAGAAAGAAACAAACAAAAAATAGTAAATATAAATAAAACTAAAAACTGGTTATTTGAGAAAACAAAATTGACAAAACTTTAGTCAGACTCATCAAGAAAAAAAAGACCAAAGATGAAATCAAAGAAATGAGAAATGAAAAAGGAGAGGTTACAACAGACAACGCAGAAATAAAAAGTATCATAAGAGACTATTATGAGCAACTATATGGGAACAAAATGGATAATCTCAAAGAATGGACAAATTCTTAGAAAAGTTCAATCTCCCAAGACTAAACCAGGAAGAAATAGAAATTATGAACAAGTCAGTTACAAACACTGAAATCAAAACTGTGATCAAAAATCCCCCTGAGCCTTTGGTGTAGTAGCACTGAACCCAACATTTTGGTCTACCAGAGAACTAATCTTAGGGGGTATCAAATAGTGAGTACTCACAAAGGAAACCACTGGAATAAAGATAGGTCATCACCCAACAACCAGTAGCACACTGTGCAGAATGCCTCATCTAAACAACAAACAAAACAAAAATACAAACCCAATCATCAGCAGAAAAGATGAAAACCTCATTCAATCTTGGTCATCACGGGAAAAGCGAACAAACAAAAACTCAGCACAAATCTCACCCTATACAAAGTTTACACAAAAGATTACACCAACCTTAGGAGGACAGAAACCGAAAGAAAGAAAGAATTCAACCTTGAAGCCTCGGAAAAAGAGATCTCAAACGCAATAAGTTAAAAAGATAATGAAATAATAAAAAGGCATAAAAATACAACACAAATGAAGAAACAAACTAGAAGCACAGAAGTCCAAATAAATAGACAAAATATGCAAACTACCTAAAAAAGTATTCAGAATAATGGTACTAAAGATGATTTTAAAAACCTTGAAAACAAAATGGAGAAAATGCAAGAATCAATTAACAAACACCTAGAAGAATTAAAGAATAAACATACAGAGAGGAACAACACAATTATTGAAATTAAAACTACTCTAGAAGGAATCAATAGAATACCTGAGGCAGAAGAACCAATCAGTGAGCTGGAACATAAAATGGTGGAAATAACTACTGAAGAGCAGAATAGAGTAAAAATAATGAAAAGAACTGAGGATAGTCTCAGAGACCTCTGGGACAAGATCAAATGCACTTACATTCAAATTATAAGGGTTTCTGAAGATGAAGAGAAAAAGAGTATGGGAAAAATTTTGAAGAGATTATAGTTGAAAATTTCCTCAACATGGAAAAGGAAGTAGTCAATCAACTCCAAGAGGCAGGAATAGTCCCATACAGGATAAACCCAAGGAGAAACATGCCAAGACACATACTAATCAAACCAAAAAATACTAAACCCAAAGAAATATGAAAGGCAGCAAGGGAGAAGCAACAAGTAACATACAAGGGGAACCCCATATGTTTAACAGCTGATCTTTCAGCAGAAACTCTGCAGGCCAGAAGGGAATGGCAGGATATATTTAAAGTACTGAAAGGAAAAATCTACAACCAAGATTACTGTACACTGCCAGGATCTCATTCAAAATTGGTGGAGAAATAAAATGCTTTTCAGACAAGCAAAAGTTAAAAGAATTCTGTATCACCAAATCATCTTTACAACAAGTGTTAAAGGGACTTACAATAGTCAGAAATAGAAGAGAAGAAAAAAATATCTACAAAATCAACCTCAAACAATTAAGAAAATGGCAATAGGAACATATATATCAATAATTACTTCAAATGTAAATGCTCTAACCAAAAGACACAGACTGGATGAGTGGATACAAAAAAAAAAAAAATGCAGTAAGTTAAAAAGATAATGAAATAATAAAAAGGCATAAAAATACAACACAAATGAAGAAACAAACTAGAAGCACAGAAGTCCAAATAAATAGACAAAATATGCAAACTACCTAAAAAAGTATTCAGAATAATGGTACTAAAGATGATTTTAAAAACCTTGAAAACAAAATGGAGAAAATGCAAGAATCAATTAACAAACACCTAGAAGAATTAAAGAATAAACATACAGAGAGGAACAACACAATTATTGAAATTAAAACTACTCTAGAAGGAATCAATAGAATACCTGAGGCAGAAGAACCAATCAGTGAGCTGGAACATAAAATGGTGGAAATAACTACTGAAGAGCAGAATAGAGTAAAAATAATGAAAAGAACTGAGGATAGTCTCAGAGACCTCTGGGACAAGATCAAATGCACTTACATTCAAATTATAAGGGTTTCTGAAGATGAAGAGAAAAAGAGTATGGGAAAAATTTTGAAGAGATTATAGTTGAAAATTTCCTCAACATGGAAAAGGAAGTAGTCAATCAACTCCAAGAGGCAGGAATAGTCCCATACAGGATAAACCCAAGGAGAAACATGCCAAGACACATACTAATCAAACCAAAAAATACTAAACCCAAAGAAATATGAAAGGCAGCAAGGGAGAAGCAACAAGTAACATACAAGGGGAACCCCATATGTTTAACAGCTGATCTTTCAGCAGAAACTCTGCAGGCCAGAAGGGAATGGCAGGATATATTTAAAGTACTGAAAGGAAAAATCTACAACCAAGATTACTGTACACTGCCAGGATCTCATTCAAAATTGGTGGAGAAATAAAATGCTTTTCAGACAAGCAAAAGTTAAAAGAATTCTGTATCACCAAATCATCTTTACAACAAGTGTTAAAGGGACTTACAATAGTCAGAAATAGAAGAGAAGAAAAAAATATCTACAAAATCAACCTCAAACAATTAAGAAAATGGCAATAGGAACATATATATCAATAATTACTTCAAATGTAAATGCTCTAACCAAAAGACACAGACTGGATGAGTGGATACAAAAAAAAAAAAAAAGGACCCATATATATGCTGTCTACAAGAAACCTACTTCAGACCTCAAGACACATATAAACTAAAAGTGAAAGGATGGAAAAATATATTTCACGCAAATGGGAAGCAAAAGAAAGCTGGAGTCGCAACTCATATCAGACAAAATAGACTTTAAAATAAAGAAGATTATAACAGATAATGATCAAAGGATCAATCCAAGAGGAAGATGTAATAACTGTAAATATCTATACACCCATCATAGGAGTACCTCAATGGTAAGACAAACACTAACAGACATAAAAGGAGAAATTGACAGTAACACATAGTAGTAGGAGCCTTTAACACCCCACCCACACAAATGGACAGATCATCAAAACAGAAAATTAATAAGAAAGCACAAGTCTTAAATGATACATTAGATGAGATGAATCTCATTGATAGCTTCAGGACATTCCATCCAAATGCAGAATACACCTTCTCAAGTGCACATGGAATGTTCTTCAGGATACACCATATCTTGGGTCACAAATCAAACTGCAATAAATGTAAGAAAATTGAAACTATATCAAGCATCTTCTCTGACCACAATGCTATGAGACTAGATTTAAATTACAAGAAAAAAACTGTAAGAAACACAAACACATGGATATTAAGCAACACGTTTCTAAATAACCAACAGGCTACTAAAGAAATCAATAGGGAAATTAAAACATTTCTAGAAACAAATGACAATGAAACATGACAACTCAAAAATTATGGGATGCAGTAAAAGCAGTTCTAAGAGGGAAGTTTATAGTAATACAATCCTACCTAAAGAAACAACAAAAACATCGAAAAGAAAACCTAACTTTACACCTAAAAGAACTGGAAAAAGAACAACAACAAAAAATCACCCAAAATTAGTACAAAGAAAATAAACATGACAACTCAAAAATTATGGGATGCAGTAAAAGCAGTTCTAAGAGGGAAGTTTATAGTAATACAATCCTACCTAAAGAAACAACAAAAACATCGAAAAGAAAACCTAACTTTACACCTAAAAGAACTGGAAAAAGAACAACAACAAAAAATCACCCAAAATTAGTACAAAGAAAAAAATCATAAAGATACAAACAGAAATAAATGTAAAAGAAATGAAAAAAAAAAAGAGTAAATGTTAATAAAACTAAAATCTGGTTCTTTGAGAAGATAAATAAAATTGACAAACCTTTAGTCAGATTCATCAAGAAAAAGAGAAAGAAGAATCAAACAAAAAAAAAAATAGAAATGAAAAAAAAAGTTACAACAGACAATGCAAAAATACAAAGAATTATAAGAGACTATTATGAACAACTAAATGGCAATAAAATGGATAACCTGGAAGAAACTGACAGATTCTTAGAAAACTCAATCTTCCAAAACTGAACCAGGAAGAAATAGAGATTACTAACAATCCAATTATAAGCACTGAAATTGAAGCTGTGATCAAAAGTCTCCCCAAAAAACAAAAGCCCAGAACCAGATGGCTTCACAGGAGAATTCTATCAAACATTTAGAGAAGAGCTAATGTCTATCCTTTTAAAATTCTTTCAAAAATTTTTCAGAGGAAGCAACACTTCCAAACTCATTCTATAAGGCCACCATCAATCTGATACCAAAACCAGACAAAGACAATACACAAAAAAAGAAAACTACAGGCCAATATCACTGATGAACATAGGTGCAAATTTAGCAGAGTTCTGCAACACATCAAAAAGCTCATACACCATGATCAAGTTGGTTTTATTCCAGGGATGCAAGGATTCTTCAATATACACACATCAATCAATGTGATACACCATGTTAACAAATTGGAAGATAAAAACCATATGATAATATCAATAGATGCAGAAAAAGCCTTTGAAAAAATTCAGCAAATTAAAACTATTTTGACAAAAGAAGGCAAAAATATACAATGAGCAAAGATAGCCTCTTCAATACATGGTGCTGGGCAAGCAGAACAGCTATGTGTAAAATAATGACACACAAAGATAAACTGAAAATGGATTAAAGACCTTAATGTAAGACCAGAAACTATCAAACTCTTAGAGGAAAACATAGGCAGAACACTCTATCACATAAATAATAACAATTTCCTCTATATCTAACATCCTAGAGTAATAAAAATAAAAACAAAAATAAGCAAGTGGGACCCAGTTAAAAGGTTTTGCACAGCAAAGGAAACTATGAACAAGGTGAAAAGAGAATGCTGAGAATGGTTGAAAATAATAGCAAATGAAACAACTGACAAAGGATTAATTTCCAAAACATATAGGAAGCCCATACAACTAACTCAAAAACAAACACCCAGTCAAAAAGTGGGCAGAAAACCTAAGCAGACATTTCTCCAAATAAAACAAACAAATGGTTAATAGAAACATGAAAATATTTTCAATATTGCTCATTATTAGAGAAATTCAAATCAAAACTTGAAGAATCTTCATACAATGCAGGAGACTTAGGTTTGATTCCTGGGTCAGGAAGATCCACTGGAGAAGGTCATGGCAACCACTCCAGTATTCTTGCCTGGAGAATTCCATGCACAGAGGAGCCTTGCAGGTTACAGTCCAAAGGGTTGCAAAGAGTCAGACATGACTGAAGCAACTTAGTATGCAAATTGAAACTACAATGAGATATCAGCTCATATCAGTCACAGTGGTCATCATTGAAAAGTCTAAAAACAATAAACGCTGGATAGGGTGTGGCAAAAAGGGGACCCTCTTGCACTGTTGGTGGGAATGCAAATTGATACAGTCACTATGGAAGACAGTATGTAGATTCCTTAAAAAAAACTAGGATTAAAGCCACCATATGACCCAGCAATCCCACTACTAGGCATATACCCTGAGGAAACCAAAACTGAAAAAGATACATGTATTCCAATGTACACTTCAACACTATTTACAATAGCTAGAACATGGAAACAACTTAGATGTCCATTGACAGATGAATGCATAAAGAAGTTGTGGTACATATATACAATGCAATATTACTCAGCCATAACAAGGAAAGCCTTTGACTCAGTTTTAAGGAGGGGGATGAGCGTAGAGCCTATTATACAAAGTAAAGTAACTCAGAAAGAGAAAAACAAATATCATATATTAACACAAATATATGGAATCTAGAAAGATGGTATTGATGAAATTATCTGCATGGCAACAGTGGAAACATAGACATAGAGAACAGACTTATGGACTTGAGCTGGGGGTTGGGGAGGAAGGAGAGGATGGAATGTATGGAGAGAGAAATATGCAAACATACGCCATATGTAAAATAGATAGCCAGTTGGGAACCTGCTGCATGACTGAGGGAATTCAAACTGGGGCTCTGTAACAAACTGGGGCTAAAGGGCTGGGATGATGGGGGGAGGTGGAAGGGACATTCAGGAGGGAGGGGCAGATGTATATCTATGGCTGATTCATGTTGATATTTGGCAGAACCCAACACAATTCTGTAGATAAATTATCCTTCAATTAAAAAATAAGTTAATTAAAAAAATAATAATTTTTGAGCAGCCACCATGTGATAAGAACTAGAACTGTGTGAGATAAAAAGCAGTATGAGCAACCACTAGATTCACCACTAGATTCTTCCTTAAAATGGTTCTTGTAGCAAGGGTCAATAATGAAGAACTAGATGGAAAATGAATTGATCTGTCATAGCTTTTCCTATAAGTTTCCATTCTTAATCTGCCTGCAATATGGGAGACCTGGGTTCGATCCCTGGGTTGGGAAGATCCCTAGAGAAGGGAATGGTTATCCACTCCAGTATTCTGGCCTGGAGAATTCCATGGAATGTACAGTTCATGAGGTCACAAAGAGTCAGACACTACTAAGCAACTTGCACTTCCTTTTCCATTCTTAATGCAAATGCTAAGGAAAATGAAGGATTTCTTTTGCTTTTCTTCCCAGCAACCCCTACTTTATATAGACAATGAAGTATATGTGGGGTGGGGCACTCTTGGGTGAATACGAATCCATTTACAATGAGAAAAATGTCTTCAGAGATGAGTTATCAAGTTCTATGGTATTTGTCACAGAAACCAGGAAGCTAATGACATTTAGGAGTTAACCATTTTCTGAACTTTGTGAATCTTGTCCCACACAGCTGGAAGAGGCCATCAAAGCAAAAATCTGTATCAGTGATTCTTACCCCTTTGAGATTTTCAGAACTTCTTTGAAAATCTGATTGCATTACATCCTTCTTTTCTAGAAAATGTGGACAGCATAGTTGAAAAATTACATATTTCAAGTAGTTGGTATTTTTTCTTGAAAACCATCCATGGATTCCTAGAGTATCATAGAGACCTTGAATTAAGAGCAATCATTATGTAAAAATACTGTGCTGATACAAATTAATACAGTTGTAGTTAATTCATTTAATCAATTTAATGAATTATTATATGTAAAATGCTTAGAATAGTGTCTGGCTCACAGTAAGTATTCAATAAATGTTAGAAAACTTTCTTTATATTGTAGTTACGTTGAGTTTCTCATGTACTATGTATTTTCTCAAATGCTAGACTAACATTTACTGTGTTTGTTATAGGCTAGTCATATTTAGTTTAATATTTCTATTTCTCCTAAGCTGCAGAAATTTTAATGCTTACCGTTTTATAGATGAAGAAACTGAATCTAGAGATATGATCTTTACCAATGTCAGAAAGGTTTGTATACAAATCTAGTATCTCTGATTTCAGAGCCTAACCTTTTATTCCTTCTAATATATCACTGTTGGTTGATTACATGCAGCCTATTGAAACCTCACCTGGGATAATTCACTTTTATCCCCAATTGGAATACATATATCTTAGAGAAGGACTTTTAGTTAGCATCATCAACTCAGATCAAAGCTAAAACCAGAGAGAGGCAAATTCCCTACTTAAACTAAATGCCATATATTTGCATTGGCAGTATGCTCAAGTGTTATCTTTTCATAAAGTCAAAGAATATTTAATTTATAATAAATTCCCCTTGTCAAGTGACCTCTACCCCACACACACCTCAAAGAAAAGGCTGAATATTTTAATTCCTTTACTTTTAATATTAAAAATTCTAAGACACATTTTAAAGGTTATATAGTTTGGGAATGGAATGAGGCCTTGAGACATTTAAAAGGTTATATAGTCTGGGAATGGAACAAAGTCTTGCACCTTGTTTTTGTCTTATTACAGTGCAAGTCAAAGGTGCTATAGACTAAAATATTCTTAGTTAAATCTCAGAGTTGGGAATTTAAAATCTAGAGCGATGATTAACACTCTTATTTTTCTTAAGAGTCAAGGCAAGTTTTTTAAAACATCTAAGATGTTCTAATTTTAAATATTTCTTAGAGTACTTGAGTCTTAAATGTTCAGATGCAAGAAAACCTGGAGCAATCTGTTTATATTTGAATCCTTAAGAAGGCACAAAGATGTGGGGTGGGAGGTGGGAGGGGGTTTCATGTTTGGGAGTTAGTGTACACCCATGGCAGATTCATGTCAATGTATGCCAAAACCAATAGAGTACTGTAAAGTAAAATAAAGTAAAATGGAAGCTCTAAAAAAAAAAAAAGAAAGAAAAGAAAAGAAAAAGAAAGATTCATGCAGGCAAGTCTTTAATCACATTTCTGATCGAGTGATGAAACTAAGATATCAATGGAAAGATCACCCAGTTTATCAATCAAAGTCAATTGAATCTCCAGGAATCTCAAAAGTTTGGGTAAGAAAGGGACAGAAGCTTCATTGTTAAATAGACGCTGTCTTTTGAATTGTTTTCCACTATTAAAGCAAACATTAATGGAACTCCTCTTTTCTCCTACTACCTCTCACTTCCCTCAAAACAGATTTGTAATCTCATCTGCCCAATCAACTAAACTGTTGTCATCTTCATATAATCTACCAGATACTGCATTTTTAAACAGTCACTAGAAAAATGGTTTTGTGAATAGTTATGTAAAATTCAGAAAGAATATTAAAATGTGATGAGAATCCTAAGAAAATACCTGTGTGTACACATGTGGGATGGGGGCACGGAGAATCCATCGAAAGAAAAACAATGAAACCTTCTACTTCAATCCTCTTTGTCAAACACATTTGATGAGTTTCAGAAAAATGCCTACCACCAAGAAGGGAAGTGAGCAGACAGCACCCCCAGAGCATCAGACTTCCTGGCATCCTTTTCTCCAGGTCCTATCCTGAATTATGTCTTGGGCAGAGTATGAGCTGGACTGGAGAGGGGAGGGGAGGGCAGCTATAGTCACTTCTCTGGATTACGTTCTTATTTTAGTAGGTATGTGCCAGAGTACTCAAGAAAGGAAAGAGGCATAAAAAGGACTCTGGAAATAAGGAACTGGATGATTTTGAGTGTCATAAAGATAAGTAGAGAGTTATCATATACTGTTCCTGGACCCTTCCTCCCAGCTGGTTATTTAGGTCATACTCTGGTCTGATCCAATGAGTCCCACAGTGACCAGATACAGATGCTCTCAGTCTCTGAGGCAGCTGGCTGATTTTACTTCAGCAGGTAACACAAAGATGATTATTTTATGAGTTCAGAGATGTGAAATATGTTGGGAAGCACTTCCTACATAGTATATGGCCATACCTTGATCATCACTCAGGTCAGTTCAGTTGCTCAGTCCTTTCTGAATATTTGTGAGCCCACGGACTGCAGCACGTCAGGCTTCCCTGTCCATCACCAACTCCCAGAACTTGCTCAAAGTCATGTCCATTGAGTTAGTGATGTCATCCATCTATTTCATACTCTGTTGTCCCCTTCTCCTCCTACATTCAATCTTTCACAGTATCGGGGGCGTTTCCAAAGAGTCAGTTCTTCATATCAAGTGGCCAGAGTATTGGAGCCTCAGCTTCAGCCTGTCTTTCCAATGAATATTCAGGACTGGTTTTCTTTAGGATTGACTGGTTGGACCTCCTTGCAGTCCAAGAAACTCTCAACAGTCTTCTCCAATACCACACTTCAAAAGCATCAATACTTTGTCACTCAGCCTTCTTTATGGTCCAACACTCACATGCAACATGACTGCTGGAAAAAACATAGCTTTGACTAGACAGACCTTTGTCAGCAAAGTAATGTCTCTGATTTTTAATATGCTGTCTAAGTTGGTCATAGCTTTTCTTCCAAGGAGCAAGCATCTTTTAATTTCATGGCTGCAGTCACCATCTGCAGTGATTTTAGAGCCCAAGAAAATAAAATCTCTCACTGTTTCCATTGTTTCCCCATCTGCCTGCCATGAAGTGATGGGACAAGATGTCATGATCTTAGTTTTCTGAATGTTGAGTTTTAAGCCAACTTTCTCGCTGTCCTCTTTCACTTTCATCAAGAAGCTCGCTCTTTAGCTCATCTTTGCTTTCTGCCATAAGTGTGATGTCATCTGAATATTTGAGGTTATTCATATTTCTCCCAGAAATCTTGATTCCAGCTTGTGCTTGTTCCAGTTCAGCATTTCGCATGATGTACTCTGCCTATAAATTAAATAAGCAGAGTGACAACATACAACCTTAAGGTACTCCTTTCCCAATTTGGAACCAGTCTGCTATTCCATGTCTGGTTCTAACTGTTGCTTCTTGACCTGCATACAGATGTCTCAGGAGGCAGGTCAGGTGATCTGGTATTCCCATCACTTTAAGAATTTTCCACAGTTTGTTGTGATCTACACAGTCAAAAGCTTTGGCATAATCAATAAAGTAGAAATAGAATTTTTATGGAACTCCTTTGCATTTTCTATGATCCAGCAGATGTTAGCAATTTGATCTCTGGTTCCTCTGCCTTTTCTAAACCCAATTGAACATCTGGAAGTTCTCTTTCCATGTACTGTTGAAGCCTCACTTGGAGAACTTTGAGCATTACTTTGCTAGCATGTGAGATTAATGAAATTGTGCTAACCCAAGTCTATGCCCCAACCACTAAGGCCAAAGAAGCTGAAGTTTAATGGTTCCATGATAATCTACAAGACCTTCTAGAATTAACACTAATAGAAGATGTGTCCTTAATCATAGGGGACTGGAGTGCAAAAGTAGCAAGCCAAGAGATACCAGGATAACAGGCAAGTTTGGCCTTGTAGTGCAAATGAAGCTGGGCAAAGGCTAACAGTATTTTGCCAAGAGAATACAGTGGTTGTAGAAAACACTGTCTTCCAAGAACACAGGAGATCACTCTACACATGGACATTACCAGATGGTCAATATCAAAATCAGATTGATTATATTCTTTGCAGCCAAAGATGGAGAAGCCCTATACAGTTAGCAAAAACAAGACAGGGAGCTGACTGTGACTCAGATCATGAACTGCTTATTGCAAAATTCAGACTGAAATTGAAGAAAGTAGGGAAACCACTAGACCATTCAGGTATGACCTAANATATCAAAATCAGATTGATTATATTCTTTGCAGCCAAAGATGGAGAAGCCCTATACAGTTAGCAAAAACAAGACAGGGAGCTGACTGTGACTCAGATCATGAACTGCTTATTGCAAAATTCAGACTGAAATTGAAGAAAGTAGGGAAACCACTAGACCATTCAGGTATGACCTAAATCAAATCCCTTATGATTTTACAGTAGAAGTGGCAAATAGATTTAGGGGATTACATCTGATAGACAGAGTACCTGAAGAACTATAGACGGAGGTTCATGTCATTGTACAGGAGGCAGTGATCAAGACCATCCATAAGAAAAAGAAATGCAAAAAAGCAAAATGGTTGTCTGAGGAGGCCTTACAAGTAGCTGAGAAAAGAAGATAAGTGAAAGGCAGAGAACAAAAGGAAATATATGCCCATGTGAATGCAGAGTTTCAAAGAATGGTATGTAAGAAAGCCTTCCTCAGTGATCAGTGCAAAGAAAGAGAGACTAACAATAGAGTGGGAAAGACTAGAGATCTCTTCAAGAAAATTAGAGATATCAAGGGAACATTTTATGCAAATATAGGCTCAATAAAGGACAGAAATGATATGGACCTAACAGAAGCAGAAGAAATTAAGAGGATGTGTCAAAAACACACAGAACTATGCAAAATATCTATTAATATCTATTAATAACCCAGATACCTTGATCACAGCCTTCAGTTCAGTTCGATCACTCAGTCGTGTCCAACTCTTTGTGACCCCACGAATCACAGCACGACAGGCCTCCCTGTCCATCACCAACTCCCAGAGTTCACTCAGACTCATGTCCATCGAGTCGGTGATGCCATCCAGCCATCTCATCCTCTGTCGTCCCCTTCTCCTCCTGCCCCCAATCCCTCCCAAAATCAGAGTCTTTTCCAATAAGTCAACTCTTCGCATGAGGTGGCCAAAGTACTGGAGGTTCAGCTTTAGCATCAGTCCTTCCAATGAACTAACACACACAAAAAAGATATCCATTTTAATTATAGAGGACTGGACTGCAAAAGTAGGAAGTCAGAAGATACTGGGGTAACAGACAAATTTGGCCTTGGAGTACAGAATAAAACAGGCCAAAAGCTAATAGATTTTTTCCAAGATAATGCACTGGTCATAGCAAACACCCTCTTCCAACAACACAGAGAATATTCTACACATGGACATCATTAGATAGTCAATACCAAAATCAGATTGATTACATTCTTTGTAGCCAAAGATGGAGAAACTACATAGTAAGCAAAAACAAGACCAGGAGCTTACTGTGGCTCAAATCATGAACCCTTTATGCCAAATTCAGACTTAAATTGAAGAAAGTAGGGAAAACCACTAGACCATTCAAGTATGACCTAAATCAAATCCCTTATGATTATACAGTAGAAGTGAGAAATAGATTCAAGGGTTTAGATCTGATAGACAGAGCACCTGAGAGACTATGGACGGAGATTCGTGACATTGTACAGGAGGCAGTGATCAAGACCAACCATAAGAAAAAGAAATGCAAAAAGGCAAAATGGTTGTCTGAGGAGGCCTTACAAATAGCTGAGAGAAGAAGAGAAGCAAAGGCAAAGGAGAAAAGGAAAGATATACCCATTAGAAAGCAGAGTTCCAAAGAATAGTAAGGAGAGATAAGAAAGCCTTCCTCAGTGATCAATGAAAAGAAATAGAGGAAAAGAATAGAATGTGAAAGACTAGAGATCTCTTTAAGAAAATTAGAGATACCAAGGGAACATTTCATGCAATCATGGGCACAATAAAGGGCAAAATGGTAGGGACCTTACAGAAGCAAAATATATTAAGAAGCGGTGGCAAGAGTACACAGAAGAACTTTACAAAAAATATCTTCATGACCCAGAGAATCATGATGGTGTCATCACTCACCAGAGCCAGATATCCTTGAATGCAAACTCAAGGGGGACTTAGGAAGCATCACTATGAACAAAGCTAGTGGAGGTGATGGAATTCCAGTTAAGCTATTTAAAATCATAGAAGATGATGCTGTGAAAGTGCTGCACTCAATATGCCAGCAAATTTGAAAAACTCAGCAGTGGCCACAGGNGCCAGATATCCTTGAATGCAAACTCAAGGGGGACTTAGGAAGCATCACTATGAACAAAGCTAGTGGAGGTGATGGAATTCCAGTTAAGCTATTTAAAATCATAGAAGATGATGCTGTGAAAGTGCTGCACTCAATATGCCAGCAAATTTGAAAAACTCAGCAGTGGCCACAGGACTGGAAAAGGTCATTTTTCATTCCAATCCCAAAGAAAGTCAATGTCAAAGAATGTTCAAACTACCACATAATTGCACTCATCTCACATGCTAGTAAAGTGATACCCAAAATTCTCCACGCCAGGCTTCAACAGTATGTGAACTGTGAACTTTTGGCTGTTCAACCTGGATTTAGAAAAGGCAGATGAATGAGAGATCAAATTGCCAACATCTGTTGGATCATCGGAAACCTCAAGAGAGTTCCAGAAAAACATCTACTTTTGCTTTACGGACTACGCCAAAGATTTGACTGTCTGGATCATGTAAACCTGGAAAATTCTTATAGAGATGTGAATACCAGGCCACCTGACCTGTCTCCTGAGTTATCTGTATGCAGGTCAGGAAGCAACAATTAAAACTGGACATGGAACGACAGATTGGTTCCAAATAGGGAGGAGTACATCAAGGCTGTTTATTGTCACTCTGCTTACTTAACGTATATGCAAAGTACATTATGCAATATGCTGGGCTGGATGAAGCACAGCTGGAATCAAGACTGCTGGGAGAAATATCAGTAGCCTCGGATATATACATGACACCACCCTTATGGCAGAAAGCAAAGAAGAACTAAAAAGCCTCTTGATGAAAATGAAAGAGAGTAAAAAAGTCGGCTTAAAACTCAAAATTCAGAACACTAAGATCATGGTATCTGGTCCCATCACTTTGTGTCAAATAGATGGGGAAGCAGTAGAAACAGAGAGTTTATTTTGGAGGGGGCTCCAAAATCACTGCAGATTGTGACTGCAGCCATGAAATTAACAGATGCTTGTCCTTGGGGAAAAAGTTATGACCAATCTAGACAGCATATTAAAAAGTAGAGACATCACTTTGCCAACAAACGTCTGTCTTGTCAAAGCTATTGTTTTTCCAGTAGTCATGTATAGATGTGAGAGTTGGACTATAAAGGAAGATAAGGGCGGAAGAATTGCTGCTTTCAACCTGTGGTGTTGGTGAAGACTCTTGAGAGTCCCTTGGACTGCATGAAGATCCAACCAGTCCATCCTAAGGGAAGTCAGTCCTGAATATTCATTGGAAGGAATGATGCTGAAGCTGAAACTCCAGTACTTTGGCTCCTGATGTGATGAACTGATTCATTTGAAAAGACCCTGATGCTGGGGAAGATTGAAGGTGGGAGGAAAAGGGAATAACAGAGGATGAGATGGTTAGATGGCATCACCGACTCAATGGACATGAGTTTGAGTAAAGCCTGGGAGTTGGTGATGGACAGGGAGGTCTGCCATGCTGCAGTCCATTGAGTGGCAAAGAGTCAGAGATGATTGAGCAACTGAACTGAGCTGAACTGACTGAGCATCATATGTCCTGGGACTCTGCTTGAGAATGTTAATTTAATGAAATCTCAAGAGCAAACACAAAATTAGATGTCAAATGTGTGAAGGGGTAATCAGTTATGTTAAACCTTAAGTAGTATTTTATGAGATGTACATGCAAAAAGATATGTAGACAACTTGCCAAGATCAACTCTGACACAGCATTTAGAGAGCCAAAATTTTAAAATCATGCTAAGAGATGCCTTTCAGAATAGAGTAGTCCTTATAATTCTTGAAATGGTTCAAGCAACTGAAGCATGTTTAGCTATTTAGCCTAATGAAGAACTGGCCCTGCTTATTTTAAAGACTTTTTTTTTTTTTTCAAAATGGAATTAACCTTACAAATTTCTAGAATACAGAACTAGAACCAGTAATTACTTTCAAGAAAGGAGATTTCTTCTTAACATAAACTAGACCCCTTAAATGTTACAGCTGTTCAAAAATGTAGATTTCCAGCTCTGAAAGTGTCTGAGCACAGGCTAGAAAACAGTTGGGGGAAGAAATATGGTAAATTAGGTCATTTCTAGCTTTCAGACCAGAGAAAAATTAGCAGGTTCAGTGACTAGCTAGTTACAGAACTTGGGCTTAAACCTTAAAGAAGGAGAAAGCAAATCAAACTCTTTTTAGTAATGGCCAGTTTTCTGTCCTTTCTGATGATCCAATAGTGGAGAATCAGAGACAGCATTTTCCTTTTCTATATGGTAATAGCTTCAGGCAAATTACTTTGATATTTATGAGGTCCGTGTAGATGCACCAAAGCAGAGAGAGAAT
This sequence comes from Oreotragus oreotragus, assembly GCA_006410675.1. Classification (NCBI taxonomy): domain Eukaryota; kingdom Metazoa; phylum Chordata; class Mammalia; order Artiodactyla; family Bovidae; genus Oreotragus; species Oreotragus oreotragus. The sequence goes on from SJYX01011554.1 coordinate 91,301, forward strand.
CTTGGGATTCAATTACTTTTCTGCTGCAACAAAACCTCTCAGCAGCAAAGTGCCAGGCAGCATTATTTCACAACTCTTTTTTTTCCCAGTCATCAAAGCGATTTTTCAAGTTTAGTTCTCTCTTGTCTCGATGGACATGAGTTTGAGTAAGCTCTGGGTGTTGGTGATGGACAGGGAAGCCAGGTGTGCTTCAGTCCATAGGGTTGCAAGGGATTGGACACAACTGAGCGACTGAATTTAACTCTCTTGCTTGCAGTACGAGTATTATTTACTCCACTTCCTTAAAACAAAAAGCCAAATTCACAGCCAAATTCTTCACAAGGGTCCTTTTGTTCACTTTAACTATAAATACATTCTCCACTGGCTGCCACTCCTTGGCTGCCACCCCTGGAAATGTTACCAAAACTGGGCCTCACTTTCCCCTCCAGTTTCAGCATCTCTATATCTTACTCCTTTGGTGTTTTATTATCACAGAAGATATTTCCACCATATATATATATATATAATATATAATCAAAGTTATGAAAGGGAAAGGGAAACGAGGAGAAAGAAACCAAAGGTTACCAAAGAAACTAAAGTTACCTCCCATTTTTAAAAGGATTCTTTACATTGAAAGAATCTAAGTCATAAGTGTATGACCTTTGATGATGCTACAACTCCATAGTTTTCTGAAAACAGAGAAACTCAGGTTATTCCATGTACAAATAAATTCCATATTTCACATTTCTTGCTAGCTGATGGACTTAATCAAATACATATCAGTTAATATTTAAGCACCACAGAATTGTGAAAGCTAATAAATACATTTATTCAGTCAGCAAATATTCACTGAGGCCTGTAGCCATGCTTAAGGTGCTGGGGATATGGAAGTGTCTGATATTCCTGTCATCATGGAACTTATTTTCTAGTGCACATGTGCACTAAATATGTTTCAAGACACACAGAATCAGTAGTGAAGCTGGACATGATGTAAGTTAACTCTTGGTTCTTTCAAGTTGATTTTTATATATATTGCAGGTAAGGGCAAAATACTCATTCACTTTACTCCTACATTTTATGTTCTCCTCTATCTAATGGAAAGAATGTGTATTGTGGCTGGAAGAAAAGTGAACTGAAATTCAGTGAACATGGGTATGTTTTATTTATAACGTTATCAACTGTCTACCCAGAGCATTGTTTTTCTCTTCCCTCTAGTGTTGATAACAGCAGATACTTCAAAAACTGTAAGACAAAATAATAGTAAGGTGTTGTGGACATAGTAAGTGATCATCAAATTTTTCTTATTTTCTTTCCTATACCTTCTTTTTCTTCCATTCTTCTTTGCTACCATGAAAGGCAGACATGGAGATATATTCAGCATTTCAGAGAGGGCAATTTCTTTCTTTTCTCTTTTTCATATGCCCAATGGGTAGACTGTGAAGTCCCTAAGAGATATGAGAGTGTGGCTTTCATCACAAAATAGTTAATTTTAAGTTCAGTCGGCCCCCTATCTTCAAACTGCGAGCTTTCAAGGATGTGAACATGTCGTCTGTCAACATCAGGCATGAGTGAAGTTGTAGCTTGCCCTCCACTTCCTGTTGCTGAACCTTCAGCTCTACCATCTCCTACCACCTCTCCCTCCTCTAGTCAGTAAATCTTCTTGCCTGTTTACTCAGTGCCAGGCCCTGTATGCCAGCTGTTATATTACATTATTGTATTTTTAAGGCACTGTACTGTAAGATTAAAAATGTTTTCTTTACTTTGTGAGTTTGTCTTTTTATGTACTATTTGTGTGAAAAGTATTATAAACCTATTACAGTACAGTACTAAAGAGCTGATTGTGTTAGTTGGCTAAATTTGCTGTACTTATGAACAAATTAGACTTATGAACCCACTTTCAGAACAGAATTCATTCATATATAGGGGGTCTACTGTATTTCTTTCTACAGTTTTTTTCTTAGCTCAATTTAGTTTGTTTACAAGTCAGAAGGATTCTAATATTTACTGAATTTTACATATTCATATTCATTTACATCAAGAACACAGGGAGGGATCTGGAAGCTTTTGAGTGAGACTCCCCCTATGTGTTGCAGTAGCCACTTGGCCCATTGCCTAGGCAGCAAAAATCTAATAACTGGTTGATGTAGGGACGGAAAGGCCTGGCTCACTTGATGGAAACTAAGGCTAGTCCATTCATACTGCTCATGGGGTTCTCAAGGCACAAAAACTGAAGTGGTTTGTCATTCCCTTCTCCAGTGGAGCACGTTTTGTCAGAACTGTCCACCATGACCCATCCATCTTAGGTGGCCCTACACAGCATGGCTCATAGTTTCATTGAGCTAGACAAGGCTGTGGTCCATGTGATCAATTTGNCTCATGGGGTTCTCAAGGCACAAAAACTGAAGTGGTTTGTCATTCCCTTCTCCAGTGGGGCACGTTTTGTCAGAACTGTCCACCATGACCCATCCATCTTAGGTGGCCCTACACAGCATGGCTCATAGTTTCATTGAGCTAGACAAGGCTGTGGTCCATGTGATCAATTTGGTTAGTTTTGTGTTTGTGGTTTTCATTTTGTCTGCCTTCTGGTGGATAAGGACAAGGGGCTTATGGAAGTTTCCTGATGGGAGAGCCTGTGGGGGGAAAAGGGTCTTGCTTTGTTGGGCGGGGCCATGCTCAATAAGTCTTTATCTGTTGATGGGCAGGGCTGTGTTCTCTCCTTGTTGCTTGGCCTGAGGCCAAACTATGTTGGGGTAATGGCAAACTGCTTCAAAAAGACTTGTGCAGGCACTCTAGTATTGAGTGCCCTGACCCCACAGCAGGCCACTGCCGACCCACACTTCCATCAGAGACTCCTGGACACTCATAGGTAAGTCTGGCTCAGTCTCTTCTGGGGACACTGCTCCTTCTTCTGGGTCATGGTGAGAACAGGTTTAGTTTGTGCCCTCCAAGAGTCTGTTTCTCCAGTCCTGTGGAAGTTCTGTAATCAATCCCACTGCCCCCCCAAGTCAAAGTCCTTGGAGGATCTCAGTCCCTTACCAGATCCTCAGGCTGGAAAAATCTGGGTGACAGTATGCAGCCTTGTTGAGTGCTTTCCCAATTTGGAACCAGTCTGTTGTTCCAGGTCTGGTTCTAACTCTTGCTTCTTGACCTGCCTAGAGATTTCTCAGGACCAGAGATGCTCAGAGAGTTCACACAAAGCCTTGTGCATACCAGGATCCAGAGACTCCACAAAGACTGAGCCAGACCCGCCTTTGAGTTTTGGAGTGTTTCCTGCAGAGGAACGGGTTAACGGTTGCCTGCTGCGGGAACAGGGGCTCTGGCTGCAGCAAGCCTGGGTCATGCAGCGTGTGGTATAAGCTCTCTTGTACGAAGTCAAGATAAGCCCCACCATAGAGCAGCCAGCAGACAATCCACAAATGTCTCTGCTTTTTAATATGCTGTCTAGGCTGGTCATAGCGTTTTTTCCAAGGAGCAACTGTCTTTTAATTTCATGGCTCAGTCACCATCTGCAGTGATTTTGGAGCCCAAGAAAATAAAAAGTCTGACACCGTTTCCATTGTTTTCCCATCTATTTACCATGAAGCGATTGGACTGGATGAAATAATCTTAGTTTTTTGAATGTTGAGTTTTAAGCCAGCTTTTTCAGTCTCCTCTTTCACCTTCATCAAGAGGCTCTTTAGTTCCTCTTCTTTTTGCCATAAGGGTGGTGTCATCTGCATATCTGAGGTTATTGATATTTCTCCCTACAATCTTGATTCCAGCTTGTGCTTCATCCAGCTCAGCTTTTCACATGATGTACATTGCATATAAGTTAAATGAGTAGAGACATTACTTTGCTGACAAAGGTCCATCTAGTCAAAGCTATGGATTTTCCAGTAACCATATATGGATGTGAGAGTTGGATCATAAAGAAAGCTGAGTGCTAAAGAATTGATGCTTTTGAACTGTGGTGTTGGAGGAGACTCTTGAGAGTTCCTTGGACTGCAAAGAGATCCAACCAGTCAAATCTCAAGGAAATCAATCCTGAATATTCATTGGAAGCACCGATGCTGAAGCTGAAACTCCAATACTTTGGCCACCTGATGCAAAGAACTGACTTAGTGGAAAAGACCCTGATGCTGGGAAATATTGAAAGTAAGAGGAGAAGGGTATGACAGAGGATGAGATGGCTGTATGGCATCACCAAATTGATGAACATGAGTTTGAGCAAGCTCTGGGAGTTGGTGATGGACAGGGAAGCCTGTGGTCCAGGGGGTTGCAAAGAATTGTGCATGACTGAGTGACTGAACTGAACTGAACTCAAGGCTAGTCTAATGGGCCATCCTCGGTAGGGCTGGCTGAGGCCTTATCCTGCTTCCTTCCCCTCCCACAGGCGCTGCTTGAGAGAACACTGTCCAGCATGCTTCCTGTACATTAATCACCACCTTAAATGCCATTTTTCCAGGAAACTGACCTGCAACAAAGTGTTGTGTCTTTTCCTTCCCACTTGACATCAGTGTCCTGCTCAGATTCACAATCTGATGTCATAACTCAAAAGTCACATGGTTGTATATTCATACCTTGGAAGACTGTATATCAATTGAAATAAACACATTATTGCTACATAAAAAACTACTGCTATGAATCTCATGAACCTCTTATTGAGAGACAGCAGCCAGACACGAAAGAGTAAAAAGTGAATCTATATGAAGTTGAAAAACGGGAAAAACTAAAGTGTCAGAACACAGGATTGTGATTACACTTGGAGAAGGAGGTAATGGGAATGTTGTCTTTCTTGATCTGGGTGCTGGCTACACAGGAGTGTTCATTTTGTGAAGTATGCATCAAACTGGATATACATAATTGTGCAGTTTTTAGCAGGTGGATTATTTTCCACTAAATTTTTATTGTTATTAAAAACAGAACAAAATTTGGTAAGGTAGCCTTTAGTAAAATGAAGTGACTCCGAAAGTTAAGACTGCACAGGCATTTTAAGAAGCTCAGAAAAAGAAACTTTGCTGTTTATCATGGTGCAATGGTAAGGAATCTGCCTGCCAGTCCAGGAGAGGAAAGAGATGCGGGTTTGCTCCCTGGGTCAGGAAGGTCCCCTGGAGTAGGAAATGGCAAGCTGCTCCAGTATTCTTGCCTTGAAAATTCCATGGACAGAGGAGCCTGGTAGGCTACAGTTTATGGGGTCGCAGAGTTAGACACTACTGAATGACTAAGCACACTCATGCAGATTATTGTAAGTCAGGTCATCATGACACCAAATATGAATATATCTGCAGAATCATTTAAATATATGTCTTACAAAAATATTTCCTCCTTTTTCATGATGACAAAATATCATTGGAGACAGGTGATCACCACTGGAATATTTATTTATTTATTTAATTTTAATTTTTACTTTATTTTACTTTATAGTACTGTATTGATTTTGGCATACATTGACATGACTCTGCCACGGGTATACATGAACTCCCAAACATGAACCCCCCTCCCACCTCCCACCCCACATCATCCCTCCGGATCATCCCCATGCACCAGCCCCAAGCATCCTGCATCCTGCATCGAACATAGACTGGCGATACATTTCTTACATGATAGTATACATATTTCAATGCTATTCTCCCAAATCATNGGGTGTACATGAACTCCCAAACATGAACCCCCCTCCCACCTCCCACCCCACATCATCCCTCCGGATCATCCCCATGCACCAGCCCCAAGCATCCTGCATCCTGCATCGAACATAGACTGGCGATACATTTCTTACATGATAGTATACATATTTCAATGCTATTCTCCCAAATCATCCCACCGTCTCCTTCTCCCTTTCCCTCAGAGTCCAAAAGTCCACTCTACACATCTGTGTTTCTTTTGCTGTCTTGCATACAGGGTCCTCATTACCATCTTTCTAAATTCCATATATATGTGTTAGTATATTGTATTGGTGTTTTTCTTTCTGGCTTACCTCACTCTGTATAATTGGTTCCAGTTTCATCCATTTCATTAGAACAGATTCAAATGTATTCTTTTTAATGGCTGAGTAATACTCCATTGTGTATATGTAATACACATATACATATGTGTATATGTATGTGTATGTGTATATGTGTATACACATAAAGCACTTGCTGCTGCTGCTGCTGCTAAATCGCTTCAGTCGTGTCTGACTCTGTGCGACCCCATAGACAGCAGCCCGCCAGGCTTCCCCGTCCCTGGGATTCTCCAGGCAAGAACACTGGAGTGGGTTGCCATTTCCTTCTCCAAGAAAGCACTTAAGATGGAGAAAAATCCAAGAATCAACATCTAAAACCCATTAAAAGAAAACTGCTCTCCAAAGAGCTGAAAAGCAAAAAGGGCGGCTGATGGCAATTTATGACACAACAAAATCAATTACTTTGTTATTGGATTGGCTTGCTTTTAGAATGAATGTGTTGAAGACAATAACAAACTCAGTTAACTCCTTTCTATCTGTCCAGTATGACAAACAGAAATCATGAAAAGAATGAAGTTGTAGGAATTTCCTAGTGGTCCAGTGGTTAAGAATCCTCACCTGCTGAAGCAGGGGATACAGGCTGGATCTCTGCTGTGAGAGGATTCCACGTGCTGCAGGGCAACTAAGCCCAGGCACCACGTTTACTGAGCCTGAGCTCTAGAGCCCCATGCCATTAATATTGAAGCCCACGGGCCCTAGAGCCCATTCTGCACGAAGAGAAGCCCCTTCAATGAGAAACCCACTCACTTCAACTAGAGAGTAACTCTCACTGGCCACAACTAGCAGCCTGTGTGCAACAAAAAAGACCCAGCACAGGCAAAATAAATTAAATTATTGAAGAAAGAAAGAGTGAAATTTGTAGTTAAGAGTTCTGGTTAAGACTAAGATCTTTGGTCTCATAATTAAATAAGTATATAACACCTGTTATGGCTTATATACATACCCTCAAAGTATTTGGATCACGAGTTATAATAGTATTTTGTTTCTTTAAATTCATTCCCATTCACAGAACCATATTCAATGAAACGTTCTTTAAAATTTTGAGATACATTGAGTACTTAGGTGGGACAAAACTTCCACTTCACAGAATGTATTAAAATGCATGACTAGACGCTTAGGAAATTTTTCTACCCTAGCAAACGTCCACATTGATCTTAAAATGTGCATCAGAGAACATCACTCCTCTCTCCATATAACTCACAGTAAGATTCAAGACCATGTAATGGTCTAAAAAGCCAAAATTTCTCAACTGGGAATACCTGAACAAATTAAGGTATTAGAAGGTATCCACTGCATAAAATAAGTTTACTTATTTTTTATGCATCTTGAATATACTAGCTCTGTACCATCCCAGAAATAATTGGCCAAAGCAGTCACTCATTTTGTATGATATAGCTCTCTTGCAGAGTTGAGAAAGTCTGCCAGACTCTTTATCCTCAAACCATGCTCTACTTTACTTCTCTTAACTAATTCTGTTCTATTCTCTCCTCTTTACTCATCCCAGGCCAGCTTTAAGTGTTGTCTTATGATTCCAAAAGGAAGCTGACAAGTGTTCTACCTTAGAATCTCTGTACTTGCTGTTCCCACGACCTGCAACGGCCCCTCAGTGTTTACACGTGACCCCATATTACCAGCAAGGCATACACTACTGCCCCATTGCTACTCCCACACACTCACTCTATAACTTTTTCTACCTTTAATTTTCATAAATCATACACTATATATTATTTTTTGTTATCTCTCTGATCTCTTACATAGCTTCCCTGGGGGCTCAGATGGTAAAGAACCTGCCTGCAATGCAGGAGACCCAGGTTTGATCCCTGAGTTGGGAAGATCCCTTGGAGAAGGAAATGGCCACCCACTCCAGTATTCCTGTGTGTGAATTCCATGGACAGAAGAGCCTGGTGGGGAACAGTCCATGGGGTCACTTACATCAGAACAGAAGCCTAGTGGGGACTTCCCTGGAGGTCCAGTAGTTAATCCTCCTTGCAATGCAGGGGCCGTGGACAAGATCCCTGGTGAGAGAACTAAGACCTCACATGCCTCACAGTAAACCTGTATGCTAACTACTGAGCCTGTGCACCACAACTAGAGAGTCCACACTCTACTGTGGAACATCTCGTGTGATGCAACTTAGACCTGCCACAGTCAGATAAAAAAAAAACGAAACAGAAGCAGGATGTGGGGGAGGTGGGAGGGAAGCTCAAGAGGGAGAGAACTTCTGTATGCCTATGACTGATTCATGTTGATGTATGGCAAAAACCAGCACAGTACTGTAAGGTGATTATCCTCCAATTAAAAATAAATTAAAAACAAAACAGAATCAGCTTGCATTTGCTGTGTCTCCTAAAACAGTGCCTAAGTTCTCCATGGATTTGTTGAATGAATAAATGAATTTCTATGGAAAACAGTCTTAATGATTACAATTTTTGGCATGTTGAAAAAGAAAAAAAAATGTTATCTAAAAATGTGATTAACCTTATATATCAAGTTATAGAAAATCATTTTCTCAACTGCCAGTGATAAGAACAGTTCTGCTTCCACAGAATGATAGAACATAGGGTCTTTCAAGGGCATTTATAACCTATGCATTTTCTGCAAAGGCATAAGGAACTCCTCTGGGTAAATCCTTATTTGTCAGATGCAGCATACAGCATTCCTTAACCAAGATTTCAAGTGTCTTCTAGTTCCGTGACCCCCTTTGAGGTCAAATTTGGGCTTTCATCTCAGGTCCATCTGAGTAAAATCATAAATTCGGGTTATACATTCCCAGGCTGTGAATTTACTGGAAACAGTGTGGTGGCTGCCAGCTCCAAGGGCAACCATGAAAAAGGATGCAATATTCTTTCTATTGGGCTTCCTAGATGGCTCAGTGGTCAAGAATCTGCCTGTCGAGCAGGAGATGCTGGTTTGATCCCTGGGCTAGGAAGATCCCCTGGAGAAGAAAATGGCAACTTACTTCAGTATTCTTGCCTAGGAAATCCCATGGATAGAGAAGCCTAGTGGACTACAGTCCATGGGGTCACAAAAGACATGACTTAGCAACTAAACAACCTCTCTTCTGTTCTCAGATCCATACCTTTAAGGGTGGTTTCCATTTTCATGATAACTGCTCTTCAAAGTTGATCCCAGTGCTTTTGATCACATCCTTGCCCTTGTGGAAGTCCCTTTCAATGCTGAATATGTACATGAACACAAAAACGTTTTGTGAGCGTGTTGGGTTTAAGCTTTAAGAAGGACTAGAAGTCTCTGCTTGTATCCTCTTAGCAGCCTTGAGTTGCCATGATAGAAGCCAACTTGCTGGGGGGAAAAAGAAAACATAAAATGAAGCAAATAAACAAAAAGCACAATGAGAAAGAACAAAGGGGAAAAGGCCCTAGGGCTACCTGGAGAGAAACTGTGCACTTGAGAAAGAAAGAGCGACCTAGCCACCCTAGTGCCCTAGCCTAGCCCGGCTTAGACTTGTGGCTGTCCATAGGGCACCAATGACGTAAATCAGCTATCTTGAATGTTTCAGTCCAGCTGAATCCCTAGATAATTTCAACTCAAATAAACTCCATATGAAACATAAAACATATAGCTAAACATACTCAATGTGCAAAATAATGAGAAATTATGATCGAGGATAAGTTGGTTGTGTTGGGCCACTAATTTGGAGATCATTTTGTTTTGCAGCAACAAAGAATTAAAACTTATGGCTACTAATACACCTTGCTGGGGCTTGATAAAGCCCCACCTGGTGGTTCAATGGTAAAGAATCCGTCTGCCAATGCAGGAGACAGAGTTCAATCCCTGGTCCAGGAAAATCCCACCTGCCATGGAGCAAATAAGCCCGTGAGCCATAACTGTTGAGCCAGTGTTCTAGAGTAGCTACAACCACTGAGCCCATGTGCCACAACTACTAAAGACCGTGCTCCCTAGGACCCATGATCTGCAGTGAGAAGCCCATGTACCGCAACTACAGACTCGCCTCTGCTTTCCACAGCTGGAGAAAAGCCCATGAAGCCAGGAGGAACCAGCACAGCCAACAATAAATAAATACATTTATTTTAAAAAATAATACACCTTGAAACTGTGAAAGTAGCTGAAGTTCAGGATGCCTGCTTCCACAATGATTCTTCCCAAGTGTTTCTGTCTTTCATGAGAATGAAGATTCTGAATTTAAAAATATTAATTATTTCTTCTCTAATTATATGACTGCTGCTTTTGCTGACCATGAAGAAGTGCAGGCGTCTTATATCATCTCAAATGGGGTTGGAGAGAAGAAAAAGTTTTTAAGCATGGTGTGGCTGGGCAACACCATTAACACTTCATCTATTATCCTGCCACCTCTCTTCAGACCAGATAGACATATGTCAAAGCAAATCCTCTAGGACTAACCAAGTATTTCAATAACAGAAATCTACCCTCAGTTCTTACTGGAGTTGACCCAATAGCTGGATTATTATAACGAATGTTCATTAGATTTTACTACCATTAGAGTTATTACCATTCATTAGATTTATTTCAACTTATATCCTTAAGGTATAAAACTAACTATAAAGAAAAGCCTTAAGATAAGAATCTATCTATGTTTCAATAAAAGAACTGAAAGATTTCAGGATTAGAGGCTTTACTCGATAAGATTCCTGACCCAGCTTCATTAAAGCTGAACCCAAGAGAGCAATCAAGCAGTCAGAAGTAGAAACTTACACTTTTCAGATTTGTATTTACTTTCCATTTTATCAGATTTATCCTATAGCTTCTGAAATAACTCTTCTGGTTGATTTTTGTCTTAAAGCAAATGAATGTAACAATCTAATCTGCTCACATTCAAACAGAAATTCACAAATCCCTTTATAAAAAGATGTGTTAAATAATTCAATGAGCAGATTATTATTACAATGAATTAATAAATGAATGTGGTATATCTCTAATACTCTTGTGTAAAGCCTGTTTTAATTCCATAATCCCAACTGGATGCAATATACTTAAATGAGAACTATTAACTGCATTTTTTTTCTATTCTATTTAGAAACATAATAACAGTTGAGAGACATTTATTAAAGAAACATCAACTCTATTTGCACATTCCTAAAGAGAATATTAGAAAAACAGAATTTTAATTTTCATGTTTGTAATATGTTAATTAGAATGGGACACAATTAGGTTCTTTCAGATCTTTCAGTGTTAATTAAAAAGCTAATAACTTGAATGATTATAAATACTGAATTAGTGAGACTAATGCTCCAGGCAGTTAATCTTTTATTTGTCATTTACTGAAGATCACTTTACTGGAATGTCATCTTTATGTCAGCGATCTCTTGCCGTGGAATTTCATGAACTGTAAGATTCCTAAATCTTACATGACGTGTCTCTGAAATATGTGCCAATACACTGCACCCCACTCAGGAGATTCCTAACAATCAGCAACCACTGCCTTTGACTCATTCCATTAAGGAATTTTACTGTCAGAAATTTTCCTGTCTCTCTCAAAGCTAACAGTAATTTCTAAGTTTTAGAGAAAGGAAAAGTAGCTCCCCTAGAAAAATAAAAGTGAAGAGTCCAAGTTATATGATTTAAGAGGCTTATCAATACTGGACTTAAATAGAAACAATGTTTTAAGAGTAGACAGTATGAACATCAAAAAGATTAACATCATCAATTTGTGAAAATACATCAAATAGTGTTTGATGTACATTTTTAATGATGAAATTCATGAGTACATAACACTTAAAAAGAAATCTCATTAGTTGCCTTGAGAGGATGCTAGGGAACTTTGTTTGCCAGTTTTAAGAACAGAATCCACTATAACATCTCTAATAGAGACAGACAACCAGATATGTGTCTCCTGATATGATAAAATAAAAAGTATGTAACACAACCTCTGACACATTCTAAAAAGTGAAAGTGTCATTCGCTCAGTAGTGTCCTTTGGTGTCTCTTTGCAACCACATGGACCTTAGCCCACCAGGCTTCTCTGCCCATGGTATTCTCTAGGCAAGAATATTGCAATGGGTTGACATTTCCTTCTCCAGAGGAATTTTCTCAACCCAGGGATCAAACCTGGGTCTCTTGCATTGCAGGCACATTCTTTACCATCTGAGCCACCAGGGAAGTACTCTAACGCAGCCTCTATACCAAACCACCAATCTACAGCACATAAAGGGGCAAAAGAAGATATTAAACAACATCTCAAGGAAGTAACTGACAAAATCTAGAAGGTGGAAAGCTTTACAGAGAAATAATGGGGAGGAAGGGAAAAACTGTTCTCATCAAACAGATGTAAATGTGGTTAAGAGGTGGATCCTTTTGAGAAGATGTTACATTGCAGTCTTTTGCTTAAATTTCCCTACTTATGCCCTGTACACGGGTCAAAATTTTTTCATCTTACTGTGGTAACAGTGGTAAAAACTAAGGCCCCTCACTGTGCATTTCAAAGGTAAAAATGGGTTAATCATAGAACATTTTTTCCTAAGAAATAAATTATGGATTCTAAGAACTTCTTCTCCTCTAACACAGCAAGAAAAGACCTGCTGCTGCTGCTGCTGCTGCTAAGTCGCTTCAGTCATGTCTGACTCTGTGCAACCCCATAGATGGCAGCCCACCAGGCTCCCCCATCCCTGGGATTCTCCAGGCAAGAACACTGAAGTGGGTTGCCATTTCCTTCTCCAATGCATGAAAGTGGAAAATGAAAGTGAAGTCGCTCAGTAGTATCCAACTCTTAGCGACCCCCTGGACTGCAGCCTACCAGGCTCCTCCATCCATGGGATTTTCCAGGCGAGAGGAAAATCCTCACTGGAGTGGGATGCCATTGCCTTCTCTGAGAGAAGACCTGAGAAGACATCAAAAACAGATGTGTTTAGACTCTCCCAAAGACTGCCTCTTAAAGAGCTTAAAACTATTCTAGTGAGCAGGGTACTTTACTTAGCTAGGTAAGATGTTTCTTGGCAAAAGAAATTTCCTCAAATCCTTTCATAGCTACAAAATATTTTGTTTCATATACAAGGAAATAGAGCCACTGTGCAATTATATTTCATGTTTTCATAAGAGAGTGAGAATGTGCTTATTTTATAGAGAAAAAAATACCAATTTTATTTGAAATTATAATCAAATGGCAATACGATTTTAGTAGTCACAAAAATGGAATTTCAAGAGAATCAGCATTTAAAAAAAAGCATGTCAATATAGACCTCACATTATCTTCCCCCCAAGAAAATGGGCAACGGGTCCACCTGTATGTCATTTCAATCCACTGTGATTTACCTGAAGGAAATAATTAAATCTTGTTAGCATTTTAGAATAACAGCAAGATGATGAGACACCTAAAAAGCACTCAGAGGAAACATTGGTTGCAGTGCCTGTCCAAATTGTTTAGTATTTGTCAAACTTGAATTGCATTTGAAGGATACATTGCTAGTAATGGATTTCCAATTCTGTTTCCATGTGGGAAAAGTTTTGTAGCCATTACAAGCTGAAGCTTATTACCTTGCATTATGTATGAAATGATTTTTCTGAGTAGGTCCACAATCACAAAGGACACACATACAAAACAGTGATATCTTTTATTGCTCAATATATAGCAGTTAGAAATAATTTGGAAATTTTTCAAATGCCTCATTTAGGCAAATTCTTATATCTATTTAAGAGTAATTATTTTTTTTTCAGTGTTACTAAATAATTTAGCTGTAGCTAAGACTGGCATTAATTCCTAAAGGAGTTATGTCTAGTTGTAGAATAAAGTAAAATGCAAAAAAACAGGTGTTAAATTTTGAATAAAATTGTTTGTAACATTGATTAGCTGTGTGTGATTTGGAGCATATAACTGAACTTCCCTGGACCTCAGTTACCTCCTCATAGAACAAGAAATAATACAGTCTGCTTCTTATAATTGTAGTGAAGATTGCATAAGCCTAGTTCAATGATTACTAAAAAGCAGACGTTCAAAATTATTAGTCTAATCCAAATTATTAGAGCTAATAAAAGCAACTGAATTTGTGAGCTGAAAGCACTATGCAAACATAGAGCACACACAAAAAAGGACGATTTTGTTTGTTTCGTAAAATTTGTTTTCAGATGTCTTGACAATGGTTTGCCAAAGACTGTTATGGGTTTTATTTTATTAGTGAAAAGACTATGTGTCAAAACTGAAATCACTCTGTCTTTTTACTTTGATATATAATCAACCAGTTTGTGGACTCTCATTAAATAGGAGCCTGAACTTCTGGTGTAAGAAACAAAGAACTATTATTAGTGGTGATATGAAAGGGCTTCAAAATGATGTGTTTTGATGTGTAAAATGCTGTAGGTAAGTCACAAACTGTGAAGGGAAATCCTTCTGTATAAAATCTAGCCACTGTAAACTGAGCAACAACCCCCTTGCACAAAGTGCCAGAGAAGCTGGGCCTTATTTCTGTTTGTACAACTGATTCACAGCCATACAATCTGTAATTTATGTGCAAATGAGTGCAAGCAAGGGAGATGTGTATGTTTTTCATGATTTTGGCACACAGTTGCCACTTTAAATTCAAAACACTCAAACCTGGCCAATTTTTCTCCACACTTTGAAAAAATCACTTTCTCTTGGCTGTAAGACTCACTGTAAGAATTTTTTTTTCCTCTCACTATGTGTCTGGTTCTCTTTCTTTAATGAAGCTACTATCATCTATCTCCTGGTTCCAGTTTACCATTGAGTATTTTATCAGATACAGAAGTGAATTACATTTGTCATTATTCTCTGAGATAAGAAAAATCTTGTAGGAATCTTTTTAAAATAATCATTAAAGTAACACATCTAATTATTGTCCTTGTATATGCACATTCACCTTGGTGAAACAAAAATGGACCAAGGGAGCCCAAATACAATTTTAAATCAAACTCTTTGTTTTTTAAAACAGGGTTTTATTTTATTACACCATAAATTCTTCCTCCATTATCTTTTAAGTGTGATAGGGCATCTGTAGGTATTCTTTATATCTATGTACTTTCTCAAACAACCTTTAGTCATTGTTTTTCTATCATAATTCAGCAAAGAATTCTCATTATTTACCAGATAGACAAAAATTCATTTTCAATAATATTTTATAAAGTAGAAATACTTATATCACTTTTGGAATGAGGCTTAATATTTCAGAATTAGAAATATTCTTACTTAATGGTCAGAGAAGACTGGACATACTTGATCTAATCTCTTTCCTTTTGCAAATGAGGAAATGGAATTTCAAAAAAGTGATGTTTCATGCTCAAGATCAAACAAGTTTCAATGCCTAAGCTGACAACCTAGGTCTTTTACTCTGGGTCTAAGGCTCTTCATATTAAAGCTATGGCTTCTTGGTCCTCTTCTTTACACAGTGACAGTCTAATAGCATAAAAAGAAAAATAAGCAATAAATAAGCAAGTAAATATAGTAATTACAAAATATGGTAATAAAAGGCAACATTTACCAAGTTTTTAGTATGTGGCAGGGATCATCCTAAGCACATTTTTCATTAATTTGTATGTATTCCTTATACACTCCTTTGAGGTGGATACAACTGCTAACTTTTATAGATGGATAAACCTGAGGCATAGAGAGATTGAATGATTTGTTCATGGTCACAGAACTAGGAAGCAGTGGAGCAGAATTCAAGCCCAAAAGAGACAGAGTCACAGAGCCATTAAGTGTAAGGACCAGATTAGAAAGGAGCCAGTCCCCAGTAGAGCAAGGTATGAAAAGTTCTTGAATTAGGAAAAAGTTGGATGTGTCAAAACACTAATGGAGGAAGAATGACATAAGATAACAAGGGAAAAAGTGGCAAAGGACAAATTACACAGGATGTTGAATGCTTGAATAAAAGGTGAGTTTTTAAGCAGCAAAATGGAAAGCAGTAAATAGTTTTTACATGTATCATAAGATGATATGAATTAGATTTAAGTTCACTCTGGCTAGAGAATCCTTATTGAGATTTGGGAAATAATTTGACAATCATTTCTTTCTTCCTTTATTCAATAATTCATTTATTTAACAAGAATTTGCAAAGTGCTGACTTTAGCACCTAATCTCACCCCATATTTCCTTATAATTTCCTATAATAAGAAATATATCTTATTTACCAAACCATATATTCACTAATAGCAAATAGTTATAACTAGAGGTTTCCCAATAATTTCTGAAAATCAATAGCTTATACAACACTAACACATGTAGTGTCTTTCCAGTAGTCATGTATGGATGTGAGTTGGATTATAAAGAAAACTAAGCATCGAAGAATTGATGCTTTTGAAGTATGGTGTTGGAGAAGACTCTTGAGAGTCCCTTGAACTGCAAGGAGATCCAACCAGTCCATCATAAAGGAAATCAGTCCTGAGTGTTCATTGGAAGGACTAATGCTGANTGTCTTTCCAGTAGTCATGTATGGATGTGAGTTGGATTATAAAGAAAACTAAGCATCGAAGAATTGATGCTTTTGAAGTATGGTGTTGGAGAAGACTCTTGAGAGTCCCTTGAACTGCAAGGAGATCCAACCAGTCCATCATAAAGGAAATCAGTCCTGAGTGTTCATTGGAAGGACTAATGCTGAAGGTGAAGCTCTAGTACTTTGGCCACTTGATGCAAAGAACTGACTCATTAGAAAAGACCGTGATGCTGGGAAAGATTGAAGGCAGGAGAAGGAGATGACAGAGGTCGAGATGGTTGAATGGCATCAGCAATTCAATGAACTTGAATTTGAGTAAGCTCTGGGAGATGGTGATGGACTGGGAGGCCTGGCATGCTGGAGTCCATGGGGTCACAAACAGTTGGCCACAACTGAGCAACTGATCAACAACAACATGTCCTTGAAATATAAACTAATCAACTGGTTATCTCTATTAAGTCAACCAATTGTTTAAAGAAAATACTCTTTTTCTATAAACAACTGTTTATTTTGACATCATGTACTATTCCTTAGAATTTTAGCATTCTTGCTTTGTATTTCCAGATAAGAACATAAAAATTGTTGCAAATAGTAAATATACATTACTCTGAGAGGTGGATACTAGGCTCCAACAATGTGAAGTAGTGCTTATACTTTCAGCTACAGAGATCATACTGAGACATGGCACAAACCTAAGGGTTTTCAGTCTTGGTAGATCTTTCACCTTATATACTTAGCAAATAGACAAAATAAATAAAAAATCATGAGTACCCTGAAACACATATATTTCCCTCATGTATCTGATAGTTTGATTTATTAAGTATCTACTATGTACAAGGTGTTATTCCAAAGCACTATGGAAGGGATAAATTATATGCATGTAATTTTACATAAAGGGAATGTAAAATTCCCTTAATGATATGAGGCTTTGGTATCATGCAATATTACCTCATGTTGTTAGACAATAATACCAAGATCAGATTTTGCAGTAAACCTTTTGCAGAAACCTAAAAGTAGCTTTCCCTATAAAACTGCATTGTGTCATATTTACTGAAGCAGAAGTATCTTCAAATGTTCAAAAAACTAAAAATGAAATTTCAATGGCCGCAGATGTATTAAAGGATCATTCATCTTTTTATTCACAGAACCACAGGTTCATAAAATCTCTGAATAGAAAGAGACCTACAGGGCATTCAGTCCAATGCTCCTGGATGCACGGTAACAGAAGAATTACCTGGGGTGCTTTTAAGCAATATAGATTCCCAGGCTCTGGCCACTAGAGACTGATTCAGCAGGTCAGGATGGAGCCAGGAAATCTGCACTTTGTACAAGATTACCAGATAAGTCTGATATATAGCCAGGTTTGAGAAAACAAATTTAGTCCAACACCTGGATCTGTTATTTAAACATGGTCTGTGCTATCTTTCCTAACAAGTTGTCATTTATGATTAATCTCTGCTTTAATATACCTTAGAATAGAATAGGACCTTGACTCTAAGGCAGCTATAATTGCAGTAGTTATTAGAATGTCGTTCATATTATATANGGGCGGTGGGGTGGGGTGGGGCGGGGGCTTGCTAGGTAGCACTAGAAGTAAAGAACCCACTTGTCAATGCAGGAGACTTAAGAGAAATGGGTTCGATCCCAGTGTCAGGAAGATCCCTTGGAGGAGGGCATGGCAATCCACTCCATGTATGCTTTCCCGGAGAGTCCCACGGACAGAGAAGCCCGATGAGCTATGGCCCATAGGGTTTCAAAGAGTTTGACATGACTGAAGCGACTTAACATGCACGTACAAGTTAGGTATGTGTACTCAGTCATGTCTGACTCTTTGTGACCCCGTGATAGCCCACCAGACTCCTCTGTCCGTGTAATTTTCCACGCAAGAATACTACAGTGGTTACCATATCATACTCCAGGGGCTCTACCTGACCCAGGGATTGAACCCACGTCTCATGTGCCTCCTGCATTTGCCGGTGGATTCTTTACTGCTGTGCCACCTAGAAAGCCCCATTTGTAAATATATGCCTCTAAAAACAAGGCTGTAAGCTGCATGAGGGCAGATTCTAGGGCTACTTTCTTTACTGTTTCACATCCAGCACTTAGTTCAGACCTTGACATTTAGGAGGCAGTCATTAACGTTTGTTGAATATTTATCTGACTGAATGCTGCTACTGCTGCTGCTAAGTCGCTTCAGTCATGTCCGACTCTGTGCGACCCCACAGATGGCCTCCTACGGCTCCTCTGTCCCTGGGATTCTCCAGGCAAGAACACTGGAGTGGGTTGCCATTTCCTTCTCCAATGCTCCTGGGATTCTCCAGGCAAGAACACTGAAGTGGGTTGCCATTTCCTTCTCCAATGCATGAAAGTGGAAAATGAAAGTGAAGTCGCTCAGTAGTATCCAACTCTTAGCGACCCCCTGGACTGCAGCCTACCAGGCTCCTCCATCCATGGGATTTTCCAGGCGAGAGGAAAATCCTCACTGGAGTGGGATGCCATTGCCTTCTCTGAGAGAAGACCTGAGAAGACATCAAAAACAGATGTGTTTAGACTCTCCCAAAGACTGCCTCTTAAAGAGCTTAAAACTATTCTAGTGAGCAGGGTACTTTACTTAGCTAGGTAAGATGTTTCTTGGCAAAAGAAATTTCCTCAAATCCTTTCATAGCTACAAAATATTTTGTTTCATATACAAGGAAATAGAGCCACTGTGCAATTATATTTCATGTTTTCATAAGAGAGTGAGAATGTGCTTATTTTATAGAGAAAAAAATACCAATTTTATTTGAAATTATAATCAAATGGCAATACGATTTTAGTAGTCACAAAAATGGAATTTCAAGAGAATCAGCATTTAAAAAAAAGCATGTCAATATAGACCTCACATTATCTTCCCCCCAAGAAAATGGGCAACGGTTCCACCTGTATGTCATTTCAATCCACTGTGATTTACCTGAAGGAAATAATTAAATCTTGTTAGCATTTTAGAATAACAGCAAGATGATGAGACACCTAAAAAGCACTCAGAGGAAACATTGGTTGCAGTGCCTGTCCAAATTGTTTAGTATTTGTCAAACTTGAATTGCATTTGAAGGATACATTGCTAGTAATGGATTTCCAATTCTGTTTCCATGTGGGAAAAGTTTTGTAGCCATTACAAGCTGAAGCTTATTACCTTGCATTATGTATGAAATGATTTTTCTGAGTAGGTCCACAATCACAAAGGACACACATACAAAACAGTGATATCTTTTATTGCTCAATATATAGCAGTTAGAAATAATTTGGAAATTTTTCAAATGCCTCATTTAGGCAAATTCTTATATCTATTTAAGAGTAATTATTTTTTTTTCAGTGTTACTAAATAATTTAGCTGTAGCTAAGACTGGCATTAATTCCTAAAGGAGTTATGTCTAGTTGTAGAATAAAGTAAAATGCAAAAAAACAGGTGTTAAATTTTGAATAAAATTGTTTGTAACATTGATTAGCTGTGTGTGATTTGGAGCATATAACTGAACTTCCCTGGACCTCAGTTACCTCCTCATAGAACAAGAAATAATACAGTCTGCTTCTTATAATTGTAGTGAAGATTGCATAAGCCTAGTTCAATGATTACTAAAAAGCAGACGTTCAAAATTATTAGTCTAATCCAAATTATTAGAGCTAATAAAAGCAACTGAATTTGTGAGCTGAAAGCACTATGCAAACATAGAGCACACACAAAAAAGGACGATTTTGTTTGTTTCGTAAAATTTGTTTTCAGATGTCTTGACAATGGTTTGCCAAAGACTGTTATGGGTTTTATTTTATTAGTGAAAAGACTATGTGTCAAAACTGAAATCACTCTGTCTTTTTACTTTGATATATAATCAACCAGTTTGTGGACTCTCATTAAATAGGAGCCTGAACTTCTGGTGTAAGAAACAAAGAACTATTATTAGTGGTGATATGAAAGGGCTTCAAAATGATGTGTTTTGATGTGTAAAATGCTGTAGGTAAGTCACAAAATGTGAAGGGAAATCCTTCTGTATAAAATCTAGCCACTGTAAACTGAGCAACAACCCCCTTGCACAAAGTGCCAGAGAAGCTGGGCCTTATTTCTGTTTGTACAACTGATTCACAGCCATACAATCTGTAATTTATGTGCAAATGAGTGCAAGCAAGGGAGATGTGTATGTTTTTCATGATTTTGGCACACAGTTGCCACTTTAAATTCAAAACACTCAAACCTGGCCAATTTTTCTCCACACTTTGAAAAAATCACTTTCTCTTGGCTGTAAGACTCACTGTAAGAATTTTTAGGCCTAGAGAGAAGGTTTTGTTTACAAATTCAAACGGGAGAATGATCAAAATCTAGGTAAAGACAGAGGAGGCCTTGCAACCTTACCTCTACATGGAATCAAAGTTCCGAATGAGAGCTGGCTACATTCAGCAAAAGAGTCAGTTTTCTTTCAGCTGAATGAGATAGCTCTCCAGTCAAATAACACACTTCCCATGCCAGGGCATATGTTCTTCAGCAGAATTTTGCTCAGAGACGCCAGTACAGTCTCTGTGAGAGTGTACATAAAAACACATTAGCTACAAGTAAGGAAGGGAAGACTAAAATCCATGGGCCCTACAGAGGTGCACAAAGAGGAAGATGACACAGAGAAGGCTGCCATGCCAGATCCCATCTCAGAGCCACAGGACCCAAAGGAAGGTACCACAAGTCCTACTTATTATTACCTTTCGCTTCTATGAATTAAAAATACCAGTTACCCACCATTTTGAACAATAGTGAAGATTCCCTGGAGAAGCAATGGCAACCCACTCCAGTGTTCTTGCCTGGGAAATCCCATGGGCAGAGGAGCCTGATGGGCTACAGTCCGTGGGGTTGTAAGAGTCAGACATGACTTAGCGACTAAACTGCAACAAGACCGCAGTAAATATCATCCTATTAGTCATCTTCCAAACATGTCAGAGAATACTATATTCTATTTTCTTCCATCCCTTTTCTTAATAGAAGTTTCTTTCACTATAACACTTCACCATAAACTGGAGACATGTGATGTGGCAAATTTAGAGTTGTATGTAAGCTCAAATTCCAGCCTCTACAAGCAGAGAAGAATTATTGTCTTGGAGTCTTACATTTCTTATTAGGTAAGTGAAGATAGTAATGCATCAGAGAATTATAAAATTGTTTAAAAATGTTTAAATATATATTTAAACCCACACATATTATATATATGTGTGTGTGTTTAAATATATATATATTATATATATATTTAAATGCATTTAATATATAATTATAATATATATATAATATAGTCACTCAGTTCTGTCTGACTCTTTGCGATCCCATGCATTGTAGCCTTCCAGGCTCCTCTGTCCATATAAGGTAGAGAAGTTTTATAGAAAATATTTATATATTTTACACACATATATGTATATGTAAATCATTAGTTACAAGCTTATCTCGGGGTCTGGCACATAATAGTATCTATCAGTAGTTTTACTCATTTCCATTCACAAATATTTGAGCTTCCCTGGTGGCCTAGATGGTAAAGGACCTGCCTGCAATGCAAGGCACTTGGGTTTGATCCCTGGGTTGGGAAGATCCCCTGGAGAAGGAAGTGGCTACAAACTCCAGTGACATCTGTATGATATACTAGAGATAATATAGTAAAAAAAATGAAGTCACTACACTCAAGAAGTTTATTTTGCATTGTAGAAAATATGCAAGGGACAGATTTAAGATAGGGCTTCAGCAGAGACAATGATATACATAGGAGAATTATCACTGCAATCTTAAGAACTAAGGGACACACTCTTAGATAAAATAACATGTGTGTTATGAAATATCATGTAGTATGTGTAGATGTGTATAAGAGACAGCATATATGTATATGTAAATCATTAGTTACAAGCTTATCTCGGGGTCTGGCACATAATAGTATCTATCAGTAGTTTTACTCATTTCCATTCACAAATATTTGAGCTTCCCTGGTGGCCTAGATGGTAAAGGACCTGCCTGCAATGCAAGGCACTTGGGTTTGATCCCTGGGTTGGGAAGATCCCCTGGAGAAGGAAGTGGCTACAAACTCCAGTGACATCTGTATGATATACTAGAGATAATATAGTAAAAAAAATGAAGTCACTACACTCAAGAAGTTTATTTTGCATTGTAGAAAATATGCAAGGGACAGATTTAAGATAGGGCTTCAACAGAGACAATGATATACATAGGAGAATTATCACTGCAATCTTAAGAACTAAGGGACACACTCTTAGATAAAATAACATGTGTGTTATGAAATATACAAAGGAGATGATCAAGAGAAACAGGGGAGAGGAAGAGATAAGGGAGGTATTGAATTCTATGTAGAGGGGACTCTGAAGCAAATACAACAAACAGCCTTTTTAGAGAGCTTTCTATGGGTCACACACCATACTAATCCACTTGCATATTGCATTTAAACCTCAAGATCAGAAACCAATCACTACTGAACCTACCGTCTGTCCACCTGACCTGATGCATGGGATGCTCACTATGATGCCACAGTGTGTCTGGGTCTAGCGCATCTTGGGGCAGGAGAACAGAGTGGGACACGTGGTATGAAGGCTAGAAAGGAAAGGATGGAGGAACAAGTGCTTTGAAAGGCATCGTCAATGGGACTTTGTGGAAGACAAGAAAATGCCTCAGATGTGTAGATTAGAAAAGACTTTGGGGCATCCCTGGTAATTCAGATGTTAACAGTCTGCCTGAAATGTGGGAGACCTGGGTTCGATCCCTGGCTCAGGAAGATCCCCTGGAGGAGGGCATGGCAACCCACTCCAGTGTTCTTGTCTGGAGAATCCCAGAGGAGCCTGGTAGGCTAGAGTCTGTGGGGTTGCAAAGAATCAGACACAACTGAGTGTCTAACACTAGGGTGGCTTAGTGCATAGAACTGGCTGGATCAGAGATAAGCCTGGAAGAAGAGGAACAAATCAGAAGGTTGTTGTCAGTTATATAAGAGACAATGGTAGCCCAAATTAAGACAGTGACAGAAGTAACGGTAATATATGATTCAAGAGATTTCCATGGAAGTAGAATTGATAGAACAGAGTTAATTATTAAATAAGGAAATCAGGAAGTAGGAGAAGAACTAGGAGAGGAGGTTAAATGACTTTCAAAGCAAAAATTTGTGAGATGTAAAGTGCTTAGTACATTAGAGCCATTCAACATATATATATATATTTTTTCCTCTCACTATGTGTCTGGTTCTCTTTCTTTAATGAAGCTACTATCATCTATCTCCTGGTTCCAGTTTACCATTGAGTATTTTATCAGATACAGAAGTGAATTACATTTGTCATTATTCTCTGAGATAAGAAAAATCTTGTAGGAATCTTTTTAAAATAATCATTAAAGTAACACATCTAATTATTGTCCTTGTATATGCACATTCACCTTGGTGAAACAAAAATGGACCAAGGGAGCCCAAATACAATTTTAAATCAAACTCTTTGTTTTTTAAAACAGGGTTTTATTTTATTACACCATAAATTCTTCCCCCATTATCTTTTAAGTGTGATAGGGCATCTGTAGGTATTCTTTATATCTATGTACTTTCTCAAACAACCTTTAGTCATTGTTTTTCTATCATAATTCAGCAAAGAATTCTCATTATTTACCAGATAGACAAAAATTCATTTTCAATAATATTTTATAAAGTAGAAATACTTATATCACTTTTGGAATGAGGCTTAATATTTCAGAATTAGAAATATTCTTACTTAATGGTCAGAGAAGACTGGACATACTTGATCTAATCTCTTTCCTTTTGCAAATGAGGAAATGGAATTTCAAAAAAGTGATGTTTCATGCTCAAGATCAAACAAGTTTCAATGCCTAAGCTGACAACCTAGGTCTTTTACTCTGGGTCTAAGGCTCTTCATATTAAAGCTATGGCTTCTTGGTCCTCTTCTTTACACAGTGACAGTCTAATAGCATAAAAAGAAAAATAAGCAATAAATAAGCAAGTAAATATAGTAATTACAAAATATGGTAATAAAAGGCAACATTTACCAAGTTTTTAGTATGTGGCAGGGATCATCCTAAGCACATTTTTCATTAATTTGTATGTATTCCTTATACACTCCTTTGAGGTGGATACAACTGCTAACTTTTATAGATGGATAAACCTGAGGCATAGAGAGATTGAATGATTTGTTCATGGTCACAGAACTAGGAAGCAGTGGAGCAGAATTCAAGCCCAAAAGAGACAGAGTCACAGAGCCATTAAGTGTAAGGACCAGATTAGAAAGGAGCCAGTCCCCAGTAGAGCAAGGTATGAAAAGTTCTGGAATTAGGAAAAAGTTGGATGTGTCAAAACACTAATGGAGGAAGAATGACATAAGATAACAAGGGAAAAAGTGGCAAAGGACAAATTACACAGGATGTTGAATGCTTGAATAAAAGTTGAGTTTTTAAGCAGCAAAATGGAAAGCAGTAAATAGTTTTTACATGTATCATAAGATGATATGAATTAGATTTAAGTTCACTCTGGCTAGAGAATCCTTATTGAGATTTGGGAAATAATTTGACAATCATTTCTTTCTTCCTTTATTCAATAATTCATTTATTTAACAAGAATTTGCAAAGTGCTGACTTTAGCACCTAATCTCACCCCATATTTCCTTATAATTTCCTATAATAAGAAATATATCTTATTTACCAAACCATATATTCACTAATAGCAAATAGTTATAACTAGAGGTTTCCCAATAATTTCTGAAAATCAATAGCTTATACAACACTAACACATGTAGTGTCTTTCCAGTAGTCATGTATGGATGTGAGTTGGATTATAAAGAAAACTAAGCATCGAAGAATTGATGCTTTTGAAGTATGGTGTTGGAGAAGACTCTTGAGAGTCCCTTGAACTGCAAGGAGATCCAACCAGTCCATCATAAAGGAAATCAGTCCTGAGTGTTCATTGGAAGGACTAATGCTGAAGGTGAAGCTCTAGTACTTTGGCCACTTGATGCAAAGAACTGACTCATTAGAAAAGACCGTGATGCTGGGAAAGATTGAAGGCAGGAGAAGGAGATGACAGAGGTCGAGATGGTTGAATGGCATCAGCAATTCAATGAACTTGAATTTGAGTAAGCTCTGGGAGATGGTGATGGACTGGGAGGCCTGGCATGCTGGAGTCCATGGGGTCACAAACAGTTGGCCACAACTGAGCAACTGATCAACAACAACATGTCCTTGAAATATAAACTAATCAACTGGTTATCTCTATTAAGTCAACCAATTGTTTAAAGAAAATACTCTTTTTCTATAAACAACTGTTTATTTTGACATCATGTACTATTCCTTAGAATTTTAGCATTCTTGCTTTGTATTTCCAGATAAGAACATAAAAATTGTTGCAAATAGTAAATATACATTACTCTGAGAGGTGGATACTAGGCTCCAACAATGTGAAGTAGTGCTTATACTTTCAGCTACAGAGATCATACTGAGACATGGCACAAACCTAAGGGTTTTCAGTCTTGGTAGATCTTTCACCTTATATACTTAGCAAATAGACAAAATAAATAAAAAATCATGAGTACCCTGAAACACATATATTTCCCTCATGTATCTGATAGTTTGATTTATTAAGTATCTACTATGTACAAGGTGTTATTCCAAAGCACTATGGAAGGGATAAATTATATGCATGTAATTTTACATAAAGGGAATGTAAAATTCCCTTAATGATATGAGGCTTTGGTATCATGCAATATTACCTCATGTTGTTAGACAATAATACCAAGATCAGATTTTGCAGTAAACCTTTTGCAGAAACCTAAAAGTAGCTTTCCCTATAAAACTGCATTGTGTCATATTTACTGAAGCAGAAGTATCTTCAAATGTTCAAAAAACTAAAAATGAAATTTCAATGGCCGCAGATGTATTAAAGGATCATTCATCTTTTTATTCACAGAACCACAGGTTCATAAAATCTCTGAATAGAAAGAGACCTACAGGGCATTCAGTCCAATGCTCCTGGATGCACGGTAACAGAAGAATTACCTGGGGTGCTTTTAAGCAATATAGATTCCCAGGCTCTGGCCACTAGAGACTGATTCAGCAGGTCAGGATGGAGCCAGGAAATCTGCACTTTGTACAAGATTACCAGATAAGTCTGATATATAGCCAGGTTTGAGAAAACAAATTTAGTCCAACACCTGGATCTGTTATTTAAACATGGTCTGTGCTATCTTTCCTAACAAGTTGTCATTTATGATTAATCTCTGCTTTAATATACCTTAGAATAGAATAGGACCTTGACTCTAAGGCAGCTATAATTGCAGTAGTTATTAGAATGTCGTTCATATTATATANATATATATATATATATATATATATATATATATATATACAAAAAAAGCAAGTGTTGCTGAAATTTGGTCTGTGTTCACCAGTGCCAAGTATAAAGGAGGAGGCAGAGTTTGGGGTAAAGTGAAAAAGACTAGCTTTAAATTGTTTTGCAGGCAAAAGGGGCCACAGTGGGCTAATGTGACCCACCCTGGAGATGCTAGTGAGGAGTCTGACAGTGTTCAAGGAGCAGGGTGTGATCAGCTCAGGGACAATTCAGGAATTGGTTCGCATCAAGGTGAAGTTTCAAGCACTATCAACCTTCTGGTTTCAACTAGTCTAGGGTTTATGTTCTTGCAATCAGTAGTTTTCCTCTGGAAGGGGTCTGCTTTCTGTAAAAACAATTTACAAATGTGTGTCAGGAATCTATCTGTATCTTTCATGGAACTGTGAGTTTGATGATTCCGCTATGTAGCAGAATTATAGTCTAACTTGTTACCAGCTCCGCAGCCCAAAAGCTATACTTTGTTTCTACATCTTCACCTTTCCCAATCATTAACTTTTTTTAAAATTGAAGTTCTTTTTTTACTTTACAATATTGTATTGGTTTTGCCATACATCAACATGAATCCACCATGGGTGTACATGTGTTCCCAATCCTGAACCCCTCTCCCACCTCCCTCCCCATACTCGAGTCTGCATTTTACTTCAAAAAACAAGGACAGAGGAGCTTGTACATGGTTTCACAAGTGATGCTAAGTTGAGTCTTGATGGTTTAGCACTTGAATTACTGAACTTCACATGCATTAAATCAAGTAGAACAAATTATATTCCTCTTCTATAGGGTAGCCTTTTAAACATAGATAACTCTGTCTCTCAAACTTTTTCTAAGACAAATATCCAATTTCCTACAATTATTTCTCACAAAACTATAATTTTTTTGTTTGCTTGTTTTTGTTCCATAGCAGAGTAAATAATCTAAAGAAGACTCTGAAGGCAAGAAATGTAGCACATGACGTTCAAGTTAAAGAGGTGCAGCTGAACTCCAAAGGCATCTACTATACTCATGAATAGCATGATTTCTGTAGTTACAGTGTGAGTTACAAAGTAGCAGCACTGATATACAGACCATCAACAAAACCCAAGCTTCCTCCCTCAACATCCTAAATCAAATTGAAAGCTGCAAGATTATCAACACAAATGGATTTAAAATGAGACAATGACAATTGTTAGTTTTACCATCTTGGGATAAATAGAGGAATCATGTAAACATTTCCAGGTAAGCAGTGCTATTTAATAAGCTAGGAAAAGATAGCTCGGAGTTGATGTTGTCATAGAAACAATTCTTGTCTATTAAATCAGTGAGAGGGTAAGAAAAATGTGGACTTATCTGTTCTGGTTAAATGTAATGCATGCAAAAGATGTTGAAATGTTATACTGCTACTGCTGCTACTGCTAAGTCACTTCAGTCGTGTCTGACTCTATGTGACCCCACAGACGGCAGCCCACCAGGCTCCGTCCCTGGAGTTCTCCAGGCAAGAAAACTGGAGTGGGTCGCCATTTCCTTCTCCAATGCATGAAAGTGAAAAGCCAAAGTCAAGTTGCTCAGTTGTGTCGGACTCTGTGACCCCATGGACTGCAGCCTACCAGGCTCCTCCAACCATGGGATTTCCCAGGATGGATTTCCCATTTTATTCCTGCCCCCTCCCCACCACCTGCTTTCTAAAGGCATATACTTAGTAAGGTATTTAGCCACTCTTCAAAGAGAAAAATAAGAACTTTTAAATTGGAAATGATGAATCCCATTCTTAAAAAAAGATTTGAGAGAATCTACTGTGCTCCTCTGAAGAACTAAATTAAACTCAGATTGCATCCATCTACTGGAAAACTACAGACCACCAAGGTGATCAAACACTCAGAAGAGCTGCTAGATGTCCATTAAAACCATGCAAGAAAGGCACTTATTTGATGCATTTCTCCTGGGAGGTTTGTATCTAAAATGAGACTAGAAATAACATTGCCTCCTATAAAGTAACTCTGGCAGATCCCAGCTGGGGAATATACTTGTAATTAATAATGAAAATACTAAACTCATTTCCTGTGCTTACTTCCTCCCATACTACCCTATACATCTCTACTTATGGCTTTTGAATAAAGGGGATTCCAAATGAAGTCACTGTTATATCAGTTGTTTGTTAAGGCATGGGCTTCTTAGCTACTACATAGAACAAAATGTGAATAAGTTCCCTGAGAATAAGGTTCCTTTGACATAGGAAATAGAATATGGTAAGCATTTCATATATATGTATATGTGTGTCTGTGTGTGTATGTATGTATGTGACTGGAGATTTCAAAGAAACAAGGAGGTATAGAGAGGCTATTTTAGTCAGAGGACAGAAAAAGTATTTCTCAAAGTGTGTGTCCAAGACCTGGGTAGCATCAGCTTCACCTGGGAACTTGTCAAATATTCAAATTCTGTTTCATACTTCAGACTCACTGAATCAGAACCTGTAGGGTGGGCCCCAACAATCTGTGTTCTAACTAGCTCTGTAGGTGAGTTTCATGTGCTATAATACTGAGAACCACTGGAATAGACATCAGTAATTTGAAAGAAAATGTCGTGCTTGAAGAACCTCGAGATCCTCAGTATTGCTCAACTTTAGACTACCTGTGGACAGTGGGAAAGTTTGAGGATGAAAAAGTAATGCAAGATGGCATAGTGCATGATGTTCCCTCTTCTGGAATGTGTATTGTATTGATTAAGACAATAGAGAGCTACTAAAACATCTGTAAGCAAGTCATTAAATTAACTCTAAGGGCAATGTGAGAAATAGGCTGAGTTCCTCACTGGATGAAATTGCCCACGGTAAGGTAAAGATTAAAAAAAAAAACCTATTAAGCACTCTAAAGCAGTAATATTTCCAAAAATAATAATTTAATTAAAAAAGAGATTAAAACATTTCACTAAAGCCCTTTAGACTAAAAAAAAAAAGAAAGAAATATTACTTAAACATAACTTTATATATTGATAATTTGGCAAATAAAACTAATAATCACGACCAGGCAAAGCCCTCTCTCCCATCCTTTCATTGACATTCACTATCTCCCTGAAGGGAGATAATTACCCACTTATCCAATACCACTGCCCTGCAACTTCTTTTCAAAAAATTTCCACTTAAAAAAAATCAGTTTATAATAACTTATTTCCATATGTTACTAGGTCCCAGGGAGAGTTGTAAGGACCCTTCATGCTACTATGAAACTGTCCATGCAATTACTCCCTGACTCAGGGCCCCAAAGGCAATGTGGCACTTGGGGGAAAAGAAAATTCAACACAAAGTGTCACTTTAATCCTCTTGGCCTTTCTGGCAGTTGATGTAAATTTTTGTTGTTTTTTTGTAGAAAAAAAATTGGAACCTTGNCTGTCCATGCAATTACTCCCTGACTCAGGGCCCCAAAGGCAATGTGGCACTTGGGGGAAAAGAAAATTCAACACAAAGTGTCACTTTAATCCTCTTGGCCTTTCTGGCAGTTGATGTAAATTTTTGTTGTTTTTTTGTAGAAAAAAAATTGGAACCTTGCCAGAATATACTGCTTCTGAGCATTTTAGCTGCCTTCCCATCTCCCATTCCACAAGCCCCCTCCGCCCACCCACAACTCCTGAAGGAAATACATACATTGTAGGGTAAGGAGCGGGTATAAGATCAATTATCTCTTTCCACCAAACACCACTCCTTTCCAAATTACGGATAATGAGGCCAAAAGTGTAATTACTGAAGGAGTTTGGAAAGTTAATCACTGAAATAATCTAAAAAATAGTGGTGACTGCAATGAGTACAACTCACTTTATAGCTGTCAGAACCACTTAGAATGTAATAAACATCTTACATTTGTAAACCCAGATGCTGCACCAAAGGAAGTTTCATATTAGCAAATTACCACAAGAACCCATTCCAGTCAACTCATTTTGATTTTGTAATGAGCAATCCCATTAAAAAGGAACTTTAAGTTGTGATTGTTAAGTTGTGAAGCAGGGGAGGGACAAGAAGAAAGATGCCAAGTCTCAGGAAATCTGTCTGGGATCCTCTCCTTGAAGTAATTTACAAGCAGCTCTACCTTTCTTGTTCCCACTGTTTACTGGAAGGTTGTGAAGTTTAAGGTAACATTCACTGGATCTCAAACTCAAAGCAGTTAGCTTTGAGACTGCAGGTCAAGACTGCAGGAGAAAATGGATATTTTTGAACCTTAGGCACAAATGTCCGTGGAATACACACCCCACTCCTAATTCTTATTGCTATAGTCTCAGTGACAGAGGGCAATTTCTCTATTCCAGCTGCTTCTGCACCTAGCACTTAGCATCAGGAGAGAAGAGATTCCCCGCCGTCACCCCACCCCCTACCCCCGGCCCGGCACTCTCCACTAGATGCCCCTGGCTTGGCTGCCTTTTCTCCACATCCCTTTGTGACGCAAATGGGTCCAGGCCAAGGCCTAGTGCTCACAAAGGCAGGTGCAAAGCAGGCGCGCACTCAGTACTGGGGGAGCTTCAGACAGATCTGGGCTCCGGTCCTGCTGCTCCAACCCCAAGGCCGGGGGCGAACCCTGACATCGCCATCACGCGCTATGGCCAGCCAGTTATTCCTCCCTGTCACCCCGCGCCTCTCGTCCTTGACGCCTGTGAAGCCGCACTTCGGACACCTCCAAGCGGGCATCAGCGTGGCGATCCAGCGCACCGACGGGAGAATCCATCTCGCAGTCGTCACAGAGGTCAAAAAGGACAACGCTTGGGTCACGGTAGAGTGGGCCGAAAAAGGAGTCAAAAAAGGCAAAAAAGTTGCTCTAGAGACCATATTCCTGCTGAATCCAGCTCTGGCCTTGGCTGGGCCCGCCGCTTCACGCTCCGTGTCTCTGGCGCCCCCTTCCTTTATCGGGGACCAGCGCCCAGCTGCGCGGTGGACTGGGAAGATCCCCCAGAGCAACGAAACGCCCTCGGGGGACAGCCTGGCCGTGAGAGTTCCCAGCAGCCCTTGCCTGATGACGCAGCGGAAATCTGCCTGCCTACGAGAAATTGAGAAACTGCAAAAGCAGCGCGAGAGGCGCCGACGGCTGCATCGCGAGATACGCGCCCAGCGCGCTCGGGACGCCGACACCGGGAACGCCCACTACGAGATCCGCCGCCTGATCGAGGAGTGTCGCCGGCGCCTGCGCGGGGGCCAGATTTTCGGCCCCGAGCCGCGGGATGGACGCCGTATCTGCGTCTGCGTGAGGAAGCGGCCTCTCAACCGGCAGGAGGCCACGCGGGAGGACCTAGATATCGTCACCATCCCCTCGGACAACGTGGTCATGGTGCACGAGTCCAAGCAGAAGGTGGACCTCACTCGCTACCTAGAAAACCAGACCTTTTGCTTCGACCACGCCTTCGACGACACCGCCTCCAACGAGTTGGTGTATCAGTTTACTGCCCAGCCGTTGGTTGAGTCCATCTTCCGCCATGGCATGGCCACCTGCTTTGCCTATGGACAGACAGGCAGCGGGAAAACGCACACTATGCGCGGAGGCTTTTCGGGAAGGGACCAAGATTGTTCTAAAGGCATTTATGCCATGGTGGTGCAGGATGTTTTCCTCTTACTGAAAACTTCCGCTTATGAGAAGATGGACCTCAAAGTCTATGGGACGTTTTTTGAGATTTATGGGGGAAAGGTGTATGACTTGTTGAACTGGAAGAAGAAGCTGCAAGTCCTTGAGGATGGCAATCAACAAATCCAGGTAGTCGGGCTGCAGGAGCAGGAGGTGTGCTGTGTGGAGGACATGCTGGACCTCGTGGAACTTGGGAACAGTTGCCGGACTTCAGGACAGACATCAGTCAATGCCCACTCTTCCAGGAGCCACGCTGTGTTCCAGATCATTTTAAAGTCTCGAGGGAAACTGCATGGCAAGTTTTCCCTTGTTGACTTAGCTGGGAATGAAAGAGGAGCAGATACTGCCAAGGCCAACCGGAAAAGACAGCTGGAAGGAGCAGAGATTAATAAGAGTCTCCTGGCACTCAAAGAATGCATCCGAGCATTGGGTCAGAACAAGTCTCATACCCCATTCAGAGCCAGCAAGCTCACACAGGTGCTCCGGGACTGCTTTATAGGCCAGAACTCCTCCACTTGCATGATTGCTACTATCTCTCCAGGGATGGTCTCTTGTGAAAATACCCTCAACACTTTAAGATATGCAAATAGAGTAAAAGAAATAACTCTAAATTTAAGGCCTCGCCATCGTTGTCTTTATCCTGCTGAACGTGAAATGCCAAGAGTGTTGGAAAATCACATTAGAAATTCAGAAATGTCCCTTCAGGGGGATGAATTTATTAGAATACCTTGTCTACAGAGTGATAAGGAGGAAGAGACTGAAGAAATCAAAGTTCTATCCTCTCCATTAATGGATACGACAATTTCCTGGAAGGAAGCAAGCCAATGGCCAGATAATAAAATCCAGAAGACATCTGATGGGGTAAACTGTGATGTTAACTTTTGCATTGCCCAGTTACTGTCCATTTTGGAGAAGAAAATAGATATCCTGACTGAGATTCAAAGGAAACTGAAATTATTACAAGCTGACCTTCAAAAAGAGAGCAGGCATGGTGAAGTCAATGGTGAAAGATCAGATCTGAAATGATGAATACAGTGCTGCAATTTCTAAGTTTCTTATAAAGGAAAAGTGTCTAAATGATCTGGATAGAAAGATCCTTCTGGAAGGTTTAAAACCTGTTTAAATATGGCTGTGAGAAATGTCCTCTTTTTTTTCTTCTGTATTTCTGTAATTTATTATTATTCTGTAGGACAGTGATTTGTGACCTGGAACCATTTTACTCCCTAGGGACAATTAGCAATGTCTGGAAACATTTTTATTTGTCAGAATTGGGTATGAGAAGAGTGGTCGTACTATAATATCACTAGAATACTAGAATATAGGTTGACACTAGTAGAAGACCAGAGATGCTGTTAAACATCCTACAATATACAGAATAGCCTTCAAATAATTATCCTGTTGAAATTATTATTAAGCAAAACCGTGAGTTTGGCACACTCTGGCAACAATTTGCATAGGATTTACATGGTGCTGTATTAGTTGCAAGTAATGTAGAGTTGATTTGAAGTTCATAGGAGGGTAGGCACAGGCTACATGCAAATACTAGGCCATTTTATAGAAGAAAACCTGGGCATCGGCAAATTTTGATATCTTTAGGGGGTCCTGGAACCCATCCCGGTGAGGAATTGAGGGACAATGGGTTGGATTTTTCACCCCTGTAAGACTCCCAGGTGTAAGACTTGGTCAGCTCAGACCACAGGCAGAGACATCACTTAGCAAAGGCATTTCCCCACACGTCTGTGCCGGCGGGAGGGAGAGCTCCAGCCCAGGTTCCTGTCTTGGCTAAAAGTCACAAGAAGCAACCAACACAAGCCACCATTTTATAGGTGGCCCCGTTCCCCCGGCTGCACGCTTTTTCTTTTTTCGCTGCTTCAGCAGGCAATGGTTGGATCAAATGTTTGCTAAGCATCATGACATCACCAGGGCTTCCCTAGAGGCTCAGATGGTAAAGAATCTGCCTGCAATGCAGGAGACCTGGGTACAGTCCCTGGGTGGGGAACACGTCCCTGAAGAACCCACTCCAGTATTCTCCCCTGGGAAATCCCATGGACAGAGGAGCCTGATGGGCTACAGTCCATGGAGTCACAAAGAGTCAGACACGACTGAGCAATTAACACTTTCACAGCATCACAGGGGCCACTAACTTCCCAACTAACGAGCTCTATTTCCTGACTATTCAAGGCCTGGCTTTCTCTACAAAGCCAGTGCCACTCTTGGATTTTATTTTATCACCCAACTCCCTGCTGTCACATTTCCTATTGATTAGGATGAGGTTTAGCTGCATCAGGGGCTTCCCTTGTGGCACAGCTGGTAAAGAATCCGCCTGCAGTGCGGGAGACCTGGATTCGATCCCTGGTTTGGGAAGATTCCCTGGAGAAGGAAAAGGCTGCCCACTCCAGGCCTGGAGAATTCCCAGGACTGTATAGTCCGTGGGGTCACAAAGAGTCAGAGAACTGAGCCTGGTGAGCTGCCGTCTATGGGGTCGCACAGAGTTGGACATGACTGAAGCGACTTAGCAGCAGCAACAGCAGCAATAATGCCTATGCACAAGTCTTTTTCTCCTAGACTCGTATGTAGATTCAAATAGTTTCTAAGCTCTAGATATACTAGGAAGATGGGAGTGGAGCAGGGAGAGCCTAGAACTGAGAAGATTTTATTTTTAATCTTTGAGAGAAATCACAAAGTGCTTCCTGAGAGTGATAAAATGTTGTGTTGCAAAAGCATTGCGTTACTAATGATAGTGTCTTAACTTTTTTTTTTTTTTCTTCTCACTCTCCTTACCAAATTTTGTGCTTAAGTGATTCCTATAAAAAGCTTTGTCCCATCAACTTAGGAAGTTAGGGTATTGAATAAGAAAAATAGAAAAGTTCTGTCCTGAAGTGGGGCATTTCCCACTAAGACTGCATAGGAAATGTAGTAAGAATGTGGTAAATATCAATGCCCTACTTTAATTGTATAAGGAGAATATTTTCCTGATTCAAGGGTCACAAAGTCCATTCTTTCGCAAAAAGAAGCAGCAGCTAATTTGATATGCAAATATAAATGTAATAATCTAATGCACATTTACCTTCAGCAAACACTTATGAAATGCTATACTAAAGATCTTTTGTCTCCAAGTCCAGCAGTTCTAAACTCTCTTTTTGAAGAAAAAAAAGAAGTGGAATTATTTGCAAAGAAATTGAATGGTGGAGTAGGGAAACCAGAGACACAAAAAATTAGTGCCCAAATTCCTTTACTACCTTTGGCAGATGTACCTAATTGCAGAGGCCTTGCCGTTACAAAGGAAAATGAACACTTCTGCCAGAGAGTGGGCTTCCCGAATGGCTCAGCAGGTAAGGAATCCACCTGCAATGGAGGAGACATGAGATGGTTCAATCCCTGGGTGGGGAAGATCCCCCAGAGAAGGAAATGGCAACCCACTCCAGTATTCTTTCCTGGAAAGTCCCAGTGACAGACTGCTGCTGCTGCTAAGTCGCTTCAGTCGTGTCTGACTCTGTGCGACTCCACAGATGGCAGCCCACCAGGCTCCCCTGTCCCTGGGATTCTCCAGGCAAGAACACTGGAGTGGATTGCCATTTCCTTCTCCAAAAATGAAAGTGAAAAGTGAAATTGAAGTCACTCAGTCATGTCCAACTCAGTGACCCCATGGGCTGCAGCCTACTAGGCTCCTCTGTACATAGGATTTTCCAGGCAAGAGTACTGGAGTGGGGTGCCGTTGCCTTCTCTGAGTGACAGACTAGTAGAATGGTAATGTCCTAGCAAAAGCCATCAGCTTTCATCCTGGTTTCATCAGGATCATTGGAAACATAGTCCTTAGTAGTTAATCGATACGGCCATTAGATATTTTTCCCCTCTTGCTGAAACAGGAGGGGAGGGGGCAGGGCACAACTTTTGAAAGAATGATATACTCCAAGGACACAATATAAACAGATTCGAATCAAACAGGCTGAAGACAAGTCAACTTCCACTGGATCTTGACCCTTAATCAGTGAGATAAATGGCATACCCAGAGACACTGTGACAGTTTCAAGGCACCATCCAAAGACCAAAAAGTGGGTGGTGGCCCGATTCCTGTAAATCTCCATCACTTCCCCAAAATAGTTGGAATAATCCTCCCACTCATTAGGTTATGAAATTATCCAGCCCATTAAAACTAACCACACCACATTTCAAGGCCACCATACTTGCCCTCTGTGATGGCCCACACTCTGTGGACTGTGTTTCTCTCTGAATAAATCCTCTTCTTATCTATCACTTTGTCTCTCACTGAATTTGTTCTGCAATGAGACCTCAAGAACTTGATTTTCATTACTATGGGTTTTGGCTGAGTTTGAGTCTGGCCACGTGGATCAAGTCTCATTCTGAGGAGAACGGTTTCATAGGTAAAGCCATATATTATTATCATTAAACCAAATAGAACTTTGGAACTCTATCATCCCTTAGCAAATGATAGCCTTCCCTTCAAAATGAGATGTTTTTAATCAGTATTTTTGTAATTAGTGAAAAAGATGGGGTTAAGAAACTTATCCCAGTTAAGAATAGGAGCTTAGAACTGGTTTTAAGAGTCTAATCCCTGTTCTATAATACAGACATCTGTGATTTCAGGCAAGTAATTTAGCTACACTGAGCTAGTACTTTCTATATGAACCTGGGTAATTATCTCACCTATTTCAAAAGATTAGAGGGTGACTTTATTTTCCTTCTGCTCTCCTATTTTTTTATGCCAAAGATTCACTCATTTATTATTATTGTCATTGTCCTTATTCTATTATGACATTCACATCTCCCCTTGCTCTCTACCACAGATAAAAGTTTCTGTTTCTGCTAGGAGTTTCAACGTTCTAATACCAATAAAATAATTTTTGTGTGTATTTTATTTTTAAAGAAGTATAACAGTGAAGTGCACAAATCTTAGCTATACAATTCCACAAATTTTTATAAAGTGAATATTCCTAAATGACCACCACACTTAACCAGATAGAGAACATAACCAGTGTTTCAGATCTCTTGTTCCTGGATCGTTTCACTCATTTTCTAATCAAAGGTAAGGAGTATTCTGACCAAAATTATTATAGATATTTCCCTCTTTAGAGAAAAACTGTACTTTTTTAATATGGGTAGGATCATATACTATGTACTCTTGCATCTCTTATTTTTTTTAATCAAAATCATCTGTGACGTCATTTTTAACATTGTTCTATAGTGTTCCATTGCATAAATAGCTCATATTTTATAAAATTTACTCTTGAGGAAACCAGTTATTCTGCTTTAAGCAATTAATAATGATGTATGAGCATTATTATATGTGTTCTTTGGTGCACATTTATATGTTAAGAGGCCTAGGAAAGGAATTCTTGGATCCATAATATATGTATAATCAACATAATAGGTCAAGCCAAGGAGTTTTCCAAAAGACTTGTTTTAATTTTAGACAACCACCAGCATTTTGTGTTTGCCTACATTTAATATTATTAGCTTTAAAGCTCCAATTTTACACTTTCTGATGTGCGTGCAAAAATGTCTCATTATGGTTTCAATTTTTTTTCTCCAAATGACTAATACTGAACATCTTTACCTATGCTTACTGGTTATTTGTGCAGTGGAATGTGTGCATGCTCAGTCATGTCTGACTCTTTGAGATTCCATGGGCTGTAACCCTCCAGGACCCTCAGTCCCTGAGATTTTCCAGGCAAGATTACTGGAGTGAGTTGCCATTTCCACCTTCAGGGAATCCTCCTGACCAAGTAATCAACCCAGGAACCCACCTCTCCAGTATCTCCTGCATTGTCAGGTGGATTCTTTTACCTCTGAGCTACCTCCTACTTCCTATCCCTAGATAATGCTAATCTGTATTCCATCTCTATAGATCTCTGATCCTTTATGTCCTGACTTCCTTTGGTTTGTTGTTCAGTAGCTCAGTCGTGCTCTACTCTTTGTGATCCCATGGACTGCAGCACACCAGGCTTCCCCATCCTTCAGTATCTCCCAGAGTTTGCTGAAATTCATGTCCATTGAGTTGATGATGCCATGCAACTCTCTCATCTTCTGTCACCCTCTTCTCCTTCTGCCCTCAATCTCAGCATCAGGGTCTTTCCAGTGAGTCAGCTGTTAGCATCAGGTGGCCAAGTTCTGGAGCTTCTGTTTCATCATCAGTCCTGCCAATGGCTATTGCCAATGAATAAGCAGGGTGGATTTCCTTTAGGATTGACTGGTTTGATCTCCTTACTATTCAAGGGACTCTCAAGAGTCTTCTCCAGCACCATACTGTTTGAAAGCATCAATTCTTCAATGCTCAGCCTTCTTTATGGTCCAACTCTCACATCCATACATAACTATTGGGAAAACCATAGCTTTTACTGTATGGACCTTTGTCAGCAAAGTGATGTCTCTGTTGTTTTACCCCTTCCTAAACTGTTGCATTTGGTAATTTTAACTTTGTTGTGCCCTTAATAATGTAGCTTGATAATTTGTTTATATATATAACATTATTTATGCATTTTTACATGATATTTTAGAAAAAAACTACATTTCAATAACATTTCTTACAATAAATTCTAATCAATCTCAACCAAACTAAAACGAGTTTTATTCCAAGTTTAGCAAGTAAAGAAGAGCAGCATATCAACATAAGTAACTAAGTAGGGAAGTGGTTACAAAGGCTACAGGATAATGTTGAATGTATCATTTGTCATATATATATATGAACATATATATATGTTTGCTCAGTATCAGTCATGTTCAACTCTTTGTGACCCTATGAACTGTAGACTGCCAGTCTCCTCTGTCCATAAGCATTCTCCAGGCAAGAGTACTGGAAGGGATTGCCTTTTCCTCCTCCAAGGTATCTTCTGGACCCAGAGATTGAACCCGTGTCTCCTGCACCTCCTGCAATGGCAGATAGATGCTTTACCACTGAGTCATCTAGTGGCTTTTCATCTTATTTTTGCTTATCCATTACAGATTTGCAAGTTGAGCACAAGTGGTCCAAATTTTTGAGAGCAAAACCTGTAGATTTACTTAACTCCTCCACTGGAAAGACTGTGTACACAAAATATATTTATTTTGTGTGAATACACATACATATACAGACACAGTTTTACATGTATGGTTATATGTATATTTCCCATGGAGTCTTATATCTGCAGAGTAAAACTTAAAAATTTCTTTTAGTAAAAAAGCAATTGCTAACAAATCAGTCTTAGCATAATGTTTTTCTGTTAAGTTGTCATTCTTCCTTAACAAGTACACATTCATACTTCCACTAGTGTTAATTTTTTTTTCCTAAGAATATACCTGGTACTTGAAATGGTCTCAAAACACAAAGCATAACATTTAATATGAATATTAGAAAATAAGATATTATATAAATGAAGAAACTCAGAAAGTAAGTTAATTGGGGTTTACTAAAAGAGAGTTGCTGACAGTTCACACAGATGACTTGAAGTTAACAAAGAGGATTGCAAAGTAAATTAATACTTTAATAATATTTTTCAGAAAATGTCAAAGTTTCTAAAGAAAGAATGGTAAATGCTTTCAGTTCTTTGGAAACTTGCACACAAAAAAGTTGACATATCAATTACAAGTTATGCTTTACTATTAGTTAAAGTAGCTTGTCTTCATTCTTATAGTGGACACACTTATTTTGACTTGCTGCTTGAACTTACACTTAACAAAACTGCTTTTTAAAAAACTGAACTTAGGGCTTTAAAAATTCAAATTCTCATTTGCACCATTAATGTGATAGTAAGTTTTTTATGCTATTATTCTATTGGTTGTCTCAGTAAGGTTATTCTTAACAATCTACATAATGAAATAGCATGATAGTCCTAGATAAATATTTACATGCTGGTTAAATGAGAATTATTTTTCCTTTTCAATTTGATTACTGATTTAAAATATTCTAATAACAGAAACAGTTTCTAGCATGTGTTGCTTACTAAAATAAGTGTCAAAATTGCTATTCAAAGTGTTGACTATTATCCTCAAAGCAAACCTGTCATTTATGAATATTTTGTGCAATTCTTTTTATTCTCCAGAAAAGAAACTGTTGATAGAAAATCTTAACACATATTTTATCTAAAATGTGATTTTTTTCTATATTTATGATATTTTCTTTCTAGTTGTAAATAAAAGTAATCTCAGAAATTATAAAAAACAATGGCTTATTGAAGATATTGAACCAAGTTGACAATTGAATATAAAATTGGATAGACTCTGGCAGCCTTCTGTACCTGTGTATTTGAGGTCATCCTGAACATGGAAGAGCTAGAATACAGGGCTGCACAGGGCAACTGAGGAAATGAATGGGATAACCAGGAGGGGAAAATGGGAGAAGTCATCAAAGCAATAATTATGGAGGGTTTTACCCTGAAATAATCAATTTTAAAACAAAAATTAAATCACCAAACCAGTTATTATAATACAGCATTTGAGGTTTAGGTTTCGCATGAAGTTTGTGAGGACAAGAAAGAGAAGACTGGTCTGGGCCATGTGAACAAACCTAAATTGTGGATCTTATACAACTACTGACCACAGTTCTAAATGCCAAGTTTGGAGCCGAATGAGCTGAGTAACAATGCAGATTTAGAGTCAGACATTTTGTCTTTGTTTAAAGCTTTGCCACCTTGCAGCTGACTTCAAACAAGTAATTTGACAGTCTGCCTTCTTCATTATTTTCCAATCTGCTATAAAAACCAAACCAAACCAAACAAATAAACAAAAACAAAACAAAACAAACAAACAAACAAAAACCAATATTCATACAGAGTGATTTTGGAGAATCAGCATAAAAAAATTTCAATAAAATAAAATTTTACTGGTAATCTATGTACTAGATGATAAAAATAGGAAAATGGCCATATAAGCATCCCTGCTTTTAAGGAATTTATTTAAATGGGAGACAAAGCCTTGCACAACTGAGAGATATATATTAAAAATGTGCTATCCTATATAAAAATTGCTATGAGGATATAGAAGTTGATTAATTTAGCCAAAAGGGTAGAGGAACACTTCACAAATTGATCCATCCCTAAGTCTTGAATGAGTGAGAGATGGAGCGTTTACTGCTACATCAATAAACAAGGACGTCATAACCATCAGTGATTCCAGCTCTCCAAATATGAATTTCTGAGCCCAGAAGGAGCCCAGGAAGGAGAATCCAACCTGACACCCTGACATCTAGCAAGAAACTCTATGGCACGCCTGCTAGGTTACTTATTCGTCTTAGCCACAGGGCTCCCCCAGGCCCTTTGGCATCCACTGTCACCTCTCTGCCAGTGTCGTCTCTACAGGAAAACACTTGGGTCTTAGCTGCCACCTACCAGAGACCTTCCCTGAGGCTCCATAGGTTTGGATTCAGCCATCACTTGGTCACATGCATATTTTTCTATATTTGAGGAGTTGTCACAATCTAGGAACCCAACCAGCAAGCTCAACATAGGCTACTTTGCTCCTTGGCTCTTTAAATCATTGTAGGGTTTGACCACTACCCTTTAAGAAATGGCTTAAAGGGAAGAGAACATAGATTATGCTTGGCTGTCTCTTGTTTCCTCACATTCAATAGGATGTGATGGGATTTTATTTGGGTAGGCAGGCAGAAAAAACTCTGTTGTTAGAGAATTTACTTTATGCCATGAATCCCATATATCTGTTGTTTAGAAAACCTAAAACTTCTCCTCTTGCACTTCTAAAATCCTTTTCTTGAAAGACCATAATCTTTATTGTCAGTTGCAAAGGTATAACTAATACTCAGCATTAGTATTTCTTTTCCCCTCAACTTTTGTGTTAATGACCTCAAAGGTGAGATCGCATAATTTCCTAGCTGCTAGGGTAGGGACTGAGAGCATAATACAATGTATTTGAAGCATAAGGGCCTTGAAGGAGAAGGTATATATGCACCCATCTATTACTCAGTATATTCCCATACATGCCCTTTTCCTAACTGATGAACTGAAAGATTAAAGTCCTGGGGGAAGAGACAATAACACACCCAGTGATTCCTGTGTGCCCAAAACCTGAAACAGCACCCAGTACAGAGAGGAAATGATTATTTGTTGAACAGAGAATTATACAGAAAGTAGCTTTAATGTTTCCCACCAAAATAACCATTCAGAAAATCATTCAGAGAGACAAGGATCAAAGGCAGAAATCTGAGAACATAAATATTTAAGAGAAGAGTTGATTCATTGGAAAAGTCTCTGATGCTGTGAGGGATTGGGGGCAGGAGGAGAAGGGGACGACGGAGGATGAGATGGCTGGATGGCATCACGGACTCGATGGACGTGAGTCTGAGTGAACTCCGGGAGTTGGTGATGGACAGGGAGGCCTGGCGTGCTGCGATTCATGGGGTGGCAAAGAGTCGGACACGACTGAGCGACTTAACTGAACTGAACTGAACTGAACTGAAATATTTAAGGAACAGAACATTGGAAAATTGTCAGAGAAAGAAAATAAGAGGTCAGAAAAGTAGTAGAAAAACCGGGGAGGCGGGGGAAGTGGTACAGAAAAAAGTGGAAGAGAGAAATTAAAGGGGAGAGAGCACTTTACTATGTGGGGTGGGGTGGAAGGGAAGAAAGCAGTGGTTGAACAGAATAAGGACTTAAGAGCAGCAGGTTGGTGGTTTTTGACAGTTTGTGGGTCATTAATAATATTTGAGAGGTCAGCTTAAGTGAAATGGTTGGTTGAGAAGCCATTTTGTAATGGATTGAAGAGTCACAGAGCAGCCTGGATAATTAGTGTGAAAGTGCTTCATAAATCCTAAACCACTTTACAAATGCAATTATCTTATTAGATTCAGGGACTGGCTGTTGCTCATTCACCAAACTTTGAATTCTTCCTTTTTTTTTTTTTTTGCATCAGGCACACTCTTCCTAGGATTTGCCAGAATATGTTATAATCAGTGGAGAACTTAACGAAACAGAGGTTAAACTTCAACAGTTTTCTTTGCCTTAACCTAATTTTCTTCCACAATATGTCTCAGGTATAAGAAGAAAAAAAAATACACTATCATTAAATAATTTCTGAACACTCTCTGTTGTTTTTTTCCAAGGCATCTTCCTGTTGCAATCTTCTTAGCAACTTCGTCTTAGTTACTTGAAAACTTCTAATTTATTTAGGCAAAAATTAATATAAATTTGAATGTGGCCTTGACTCCATCCATAAAATTTGGAACACAGTCCATCACTTTGCCATCCTTCACAGCTGGATCCAACTACATTACTTTCAATACCTCTTCTTTCTTGGCTTCTCTATCCCTGATTTCCATTTTGTATAGATTCACTGTCAATCAAGGCAGCTATTAGACATTACATGGCCTTAAAATACAATTAGTGATACTCTGAGAGATTTCTTTCTCTGACCTGAGCCCATACTCCTCAAATAAACTTATTCTAATTCTCCTGTAATAACACCTAATTG
Organism: Oreotragus oreotragus; assembly: GCA_006410675.1. Lineage (NCBI taxonomy): Eukaryota > Metazoa > Chordata > Mammalia > Artiodactyla > Bovidae > Oreotragus > Oreotragus oreotragus. The sequence continues at coordinate 135,009 of SJYX01011554.1, forward strand.
TCAAAATATTAATATAAAGGTATAAAATAAGAATCTTTAAATTAGTTATATGTAAAATGATTCAGAAAGTAATAGATTGGTATATTAATTTTTTTTTCTTTAGAGAAAACACTACCAGACATTAATATTTAAAAGATGCCGCTACTGTTTGAGATTTTCTACCAAAGCCTTGTAACTTATCTATTCAGCACAAGGATTGTTTATGAATAAAAATAATCAAATGGAATAATTCTGTAGCTATTTTTTTTTTTTTTTGGCAAAACAGTGACATCTATTGCTCAGTGTTATACAAAATGGAGTTTACAAAAGAAACATTATCTTTTTTATATGGTTAATTATAAAATAACTTTTTGAAATTCGTTGTCTTAAAAGATGATATCTAGAAACCTATTTTTAATTTAAAATCAAATCCAACTGATTATTTAGGAGGTCCAACATTTAATCACTACTCAAAACATCCAGGATCTGTCTAGTTGCTAAAAACAGGGAGCGAGAAATAAGACAACAAAAATATGGAATGCAATTTTTAAAGCTGATTACATAGTACAATATATGTGTTTTTCTCCCCACAAATCACTCAAACAAATACTACTGAAATCTGAAAGCCCAAGCTGAATTCTGAATTTAAGGCAAGTTCTGCTCTCTTCTTATGTCTATTGTCAATTGAATCTATGTATTTAGAAAAGTTGTGCACCATCTTAGCTACAGTCTATTTTCTATGAAAGTATGAGACTGTACCTGAAGGTGATCTATTTCCTTCTAGCTCTTATGTTTCTTAAAGATGTCATCCACCATCATTCAATTAAGCAAAAATTTGAAAAGTAAATCTCTATCTAAACAAGTCTTTTTCTAATGACAGTCAAATAATTGAGATAAGTTAGGGAAGGAAACAGTTTAATTTTGTGAGGAAGCATTTACTAGATACAACTTTTTTAAAATAATTGGCCAATTCAGTGAACATGAGTACACATCTGGTCATGTTTGAGTACAACATTAATAATAAGCTTAATTATCGTCAACCTGCAACAAAAGAAAAATCTCAAAATAGGACCCTTTAAAGGAACATGAAAATAACACTATGAGCATTTTCCAGGATATAATATAACATAATGTTCCAAGGCACTAGAAACCAGAATCCTAATGTGACTTCAAAGGGCTTCTAAGCAGTGGATCAATCTATATTGTGAGGTGCTCTGTTCACCTGAAACCCTAGGAACTGCTGATGGAGAAGGGAAAATTGGATATTGCCAATTGTAACCTAGAGTCCTGGACCCTGAAAGTAGTGTTTTCTCCTATCATCAAAATATTGTACTTTTACTAAAGCTCTAAAATGATAAAAATTATCAAACTGATAATAATCTTGGGGAAAAGTTATCCTTCAAAAATGTGAGACTCACAAAGTGTAGTACTAGAGAATAACATTAAAACAAGCTCTTTTTTTTTAAATTAAAATATATGTAATCTATAAATTTATTTTTTCTATGATTATTCTATAACATTACAGCACTCAATTGAGTGCTGTACCCTTCATACCCTTCTTCAAAAAGCATCATAAATGTCTTTGAGGTTTAGCTGTGTGGGAAGGGGTGGAAAGTGTCAAGAGAGAATTTGCAATGTAAAGTTGGTCCTGACAGTACAGGACAAGAAACACATAGTCAGAGTTCTACACCCAGCTCACCTTTCCCCTCCTTTCAAGCTATTTCACTGCCACTCACTTCTCTCCAGCCCTGTACTCAAGTAGAAAGGCAGGTTGTTTCTTTTGCATACATATATGAAAACATATGCTGAGGCTACTGTTTTCTGGTCTGAGATCATGTAGAGGAAACATCTCACATTCTCATGACACCTCCTCACCCTCTGCTGAGTCATTTGGCCAGGGAAATACCTGTAAAACAGAAGAGAAGGAGATTCAGCAGCCAAGTAGGCAAGTCCCCATTGACATGCCCAAGTGAGAAAAGAGCATTTGAGGTCGGAAGTTGGGCAGCACATACCCATCTGAAAAACAGGGTATATGAATATCTGGCCTCTTATCCTGTTATTTCCAAATATCTCCTTGTCCCCAGTTTTAAAAATTTGCCATTCATTTTTATTTATGTTGTTTGTTAATTATACTAATATTAATAAAGACAGTATATACAAAGTTTCTACTGTTGATATAAAAAATTACTATTAACCTAGTGTCTTTTAAAAAACGCACATTTATTATCTCACAGTTCTACAGGCTGAAAGTTCAGTATCACGAGGCTAAAATCAGAGTGTTGGCAGTAGCAGTGTTATGTTTCTTTCTGAAGCTTCTACTTTATGGCCTTTTCCAGCTTCTACAGTTCATCTGCATTCCTTAGATCGTGGCCCTCTTCCTCCTTTTCCAAAGCCAGCAAGGTTGTATCTCAACTCTCTGACTTTTCTTTATCATGACATCTGTCTCTCCCCTTTCTCTTTCAATGCAGTAAGAACAAGTTTCTTGCTTTTAAAGATTTGTGTGATCACATTGGATCCACCTAAATAATCCAGGATAATATTTCCACTTCTGAGTCTTTAACATTGATCACATCTTCAAAGTCCCTTTTACCATATAAAAAAGAAGGGCATCCACATCTTTGGGGAGACTTGAAATATTAAGAACATCAACATAAATTAAGGTTAAGAGTTGAGAACTAACCCTTACTTGCTTACTTGTCTGGGACTTTAAATACATTATCTTGCTGATTTTTCAAAACAGCTCAGCAAGTTCGACAGTATTCTTAAAAGCAAGCAGATTTTTTTAAATGTTATCTCAGAGTTTAGTAATTTACCCTAGGTTAGGTAGTTTACAAGAGTTCATTCCAAACTTGAACACAGACTACATTCTGCTACCAAGGCAATAAACCAATCTGAAATTAGCAGCAGCAGCAAGAGGAAGGCAATGGCACCCCACCCCAGTACTCTTGCCTGGAAAATCCAATGGACGGAGTAGCCTGGTGGGCTGCAGTCCATGGGGTCGCTAACAGTCGGACAGACTGAGCGACTTCACTTTCACTTTTCTCTTTCATGCATTGGAGAAGGAAATGGCAACCCACTCCAGTGTTCTTGCCTGGAGAATCCCAGGGACGGGGGAGCCTGGTGGGCTGCCGTCTATGGGGTCACACAGAGTCGGACACGACTGAAGTGACTTAGCAGCAGCAGCAGCAAGAGGAAGATATATTGCTAACATGAAAAAGCTAAATATCAAAACATTTCTGATTAAATAATTTACTTAAAAGTTTGACCCTTAATCTAAACCTGACATTTTTATGTCTGCTTCTAATAGAAATGTTGTGTTCTGATTTCCCAATCAGAAACCTTGCTGTCTTTTTGATGTCCCCTCCTTTGCTCATCATCACCATTTATAGTCAAGACATCACTGGATCTTCCTCTTAGCTATATCTCAAACTCATCTATTCACATTGCCATTCCTTTGGTATACATGAAATTATTACTCTCATGGTTGATGACAAAGCCTTCAAACTGTTTCCTTTACTTCCCATCTTGTCTGCCTCCCAATTATCATCCATTCTCCCTCATTATAAACAGAGTGAGCTTGTGAACTCTTTAATAGGTGTAGCATAGCCTTAAACTCTCTTGCTGAAAGACTTTGAAAGGCTCCCCATTTTCCTCACCTCTTTTAAGACGAAGAACAACTCTTGACCTGATAAATCTGCCTAGGTTCCTGCTTTCCTTTCCAGTGTAATTTATGTCTCAGAACCACCCCATATTTGCTTCCTTCCTTTACACAATCTCATGTACTATTGAGTTTTCTTACCATTTCTACAACATTCACTTTATCTTTCATCCTCTCTTTCCTTCCATTTCTCTCTACCCTCTCCTCTAATGTGGACTTTCCCACATGCTTCCTCAAAACCTCTTACATAAAATCTTCATGTAGATGACTTCTGCACATGCTCTGAAAAGACTTCTCTGAGTTCTCTATTCTGAATTAGTTTCCCTTGTATGTGTTCCTACAGCATAATATAAACCAAAACCCTTATTGAACTGTATTTATCTTCTCTGCTTATAGATTGTACCTCACCACAGAACTACATCCTACATCAGAGGGAAGGAGGCATAGCTCTTAATATATGCAGCTTATTGTATATTTTTTTTTTCCTGAGGGAATAAATACTTATATATATATATATGCATCTTATGTAATTAGAATTTCTACATATATTCTAACCTAAAGCTAAAAAGATAGAATTATTATTTAAAATTGCCATAGCTCCTGACAAGAATAAAAATTGCTTTTTTTATAATAAAATTATGTTTCAGTTTATGGTAAACTTTAAATAGTTTCTGCCATAAATTTTCAAATTTTGTTAAGTGCCCATGTCATCAACTATGACTCCCAAACTATTGTACACATTATCTGTCCTATAAATAATTGTTATAATATATATGTTTGTATTCCAAATGATGGCTAATTGTGAGTGTCTTTATACATAAGTACAACAAAATTGAGACTACAATCATTAAAAATAAATATTTTTATTTAAGTCAATCACTTTATACAACTAATGCAAAAAATATTAAATGTGATGGCCATATTTTTTCTTTCCAGGCTGTTTCCTGTTGTATAAGATGGAGGATGGGGAAACTCACCAAATTGATCTTTTATGTTGAAATTTTGTTCCTAAAAAAGTAACTAATTTAATGGATTTTTTAAAAGTCATTTAATATGTGCCTTGTATTTTGTTTGTTTTTGAATCATTAAATACATGCTGATTGACCATCATAACAATCAAATTAACAGAACAATTACAAATGTTTAGTTTAGACTTGATGTGTCTCTTTTCAGCCTGCTTAAATTCACACCTACTGCAGAAATGAACTGGTTCTCAGATTTTGTTAATGAAAGTGTAGATTCTAACTTTGAGGACAGTTAAATATTGTAATGAAACACAGTGATTGCAATAGGGCAGTAGCAAGATTTTCATAAGATAATATTGGGCATGTAGAATACATGATCAAAATAACAGAATGTATCTATTTGGCTATTACTGTGTGCTGCCAAAGTTTCTACTCCAGATGCAAAAAACAAATGGCCTCGCATTTTCTGTGATCATGGCAGCCAAGATTAAATGAGAGAATACAGAGAAAAGCACAGTAATACAGGGCAAAACGTTGAGAGAGAATTTTTGTAGCTCAGAAGCAACTTTGCAAAGAATGAAAATCTTGTTTTATTCTAAAATTTAATCCAAAATTTGAGTTAAATATTAGAGAAAAAAGAAAAGTATAATGTTATATTATGTCTCATCATTGCTGTGTGTGTGTGTGTGTGTACTTAGTTTCTCAGTTGTGTCATAGTGTCAAACAAACTGGTTATTCAAGCAATGCAGCTGTTATCAAAATGCCACTTCTTGAATTCCACTGGGTTTCTGGTTTTCTCATTATGTAAAATATATGGATAGATTGTTCTAATAATGTTTCCTATTAAATAATTCTTTAAGTTTTGGGCATGGGAAATACTGTGATTTTGCTTTGAAAACTCCACCAGAATTTTTAATAAAAGCATGCTATAATATTATTTTAAAGTTCCATTTCATGCATCACATTATATCTCACACTAGTCCTATGAGGTTGGTTAGTAGATGTTTTAGTTGGGCTTCCCCAGAATCAGACCCTGAGATGAGATTTTGTATACAAAAGGTAAAATAAGGAAAATTTCTCAAGTAAATGAAAGCAGTCGATCTAAAGGTAGCCTTAATCTCATCTGCACAGGCATTTCAGAGCATGAATTATGCCTCAGAACTCTACTGAATGAGGTAAGGGATCTGAACTTCCTTATGTATACTGCCTCCGACAATGACTAGGCATCTTCAAGGGGAATATAATTTTCCGGATAACTGTCTCCTCACTATTTGTAGGCAAAATAGATTTCGGTAGCCCAAAGGTTGCTTGAATTTTCTGTAACAGAAGCAAAGAGTGGGAATGCTCAGATGCTCAGTCATGTTTGACTCTTTGTGACCCCATGGACTATAGTCCACTAGGCTCCTCTGTCCTCTCCATGGGATTCTCCTGGCAAGAATATTGGAGTGTGGTGGTGCTGGGAAGGGGGTCATCAAAACAGTATTAAAAACATTGATGCAAAGAGATGTAAACAGAAACCTTATAAAAACAAGTCAGGTTTTACTGTCATGCTCAAAGATTAGAAAAGGAAGTTAAAAAAGGAAATGTGATTTGCATATAGACATCCGCAAGTAAAAGTGTAAAACAGATTATAAGACCCTGGCTGTAAATTCTGTTTCTTTTGTGCACTACCCTACCATGCCTTTCATCATGTGTTATTTTCATAATTAACATATAACCTTATAATAAAATATGACCTGATATTTTATAGCACTCTACACATTTCTGATTGCTTTGATATTTTACTTTTCTTCATATGAGTAGTTTTATATCCAGTTAAACCAGAGTTCACAAACATAAGGTTTTGTTGGATAATATAAATCAATGAATCAAAACCAATAAGAAAGCCAATAAAGAACTGAGATGCCCTGAAGAGCTGCTGCCTGTCTATAAGAGGAAGCCTCTTCTCAGGCCCAGATTATTGTTGCCACAGGGGAATACAGATCCAGTGTGGCTAGATTTTCCATTTTTTTCATGCTTTGCCTGAAATCAGGATGCTTCACATATAGGCTCCTAATATCTAAATTCTTGCAACTGACCACCCCTTCAGATATCCCCTACTTTCCCCTCCCCCACCAGTGGGAGTCAATTTTTTATAAGTTACAACAGATGACATGCTGTTTTACTCCTTTGGTATATGCCAGCTGGGTTGGTACATCTTAAAGTATGTATTCACCTAGTCATTCAAGTTACAACATTTTTGAACTATGATTGTTGGCCAAATAAAAATTTACAGAGAATAGGAGTTAATTTGTAGGTCTTGAGTTTAGAATCTTTAAATTAAGCTAATATTTCCATGAACTGTTAATGTTACTCAATTCAATCATAAGAAATAGTTTCTTTTCCAAGCAAATACGATTTTCTTGTGTTTTTTTTTTTTCTTCTTTTGAATGTTGCATGAACTACAAATGAGAGTGAAAGATTTCAAGATCCTTTAACGCTGTTCTAAATTCTGTCAAAGGTGGCTTAGTGGTAAAGAACCTGCCTACCAATGCAGTTTCAATCACCAGGTGAGGAAGATCCCCTGGGGAAGGAAATGGCAACACACTCCAGTATTCTTGCTTGGGGGAATCCCCTGGAGAGAGGAACTCTCTCTGTCCCAAGAGAGTTTGACATGACTCAGCAACTAAACAGCAGCGCACTCTGTTTGAATCATTGCACTGTGATTAAAGAAATGACATTCAGCTTAGTAACACCCAATGTTACCTTTAATAACAGTTCTAACATTATCTCTATCATCTTGGAATAAAATTCTTAAGATACCATCACACAGCAACACATGTAAGCTCTAATATAATCAGTATACAGCCTTAACTCCAATATAGAGGAGTGAGAAAAACAACTTACAATTAAATAATATATATTTCTTTTTTATTGAATTACAGTTGATTTAAATATTAGTTTCAGGTATATAGCATAGTGACTCAGTACTATTGCAGATTACACTCCATTTTAAGTTATTACAAGATAATGGATTTAATTCCCTGTACTGTAAGTTTATCCTTATTGCTGATCTATTTTATGTATAGTAGAGTGTATTTGGGGGGGCTTCCCTGGTGGCTCAGAGGTTAAAGCATCTGCTTGGAATGTGGGAGACCCGGGTTCGATCCCTAAGTTGGGAAGTCCCTGGAGAAGGAAATGGCAACCCACTCCAATACTCTTGCCTGGAGAACCCCATGGAGGGAGGAGCCTGGTAGGCTCCATGGGGTAGCAAAGAGTCAGACTTGACTGAGAGACTTCACTTCTCTTCATTTACTTCAGATTGTATTTCTTAATCCCATACACCTAAATGACCCTCCATCTTATCACTCTCCCGTTTGGTAAACTCAAGTTTGTTTTCTATAACTGTGGCTCTGTTTCTGTTTTGCATATACATTCATTTGTATTGTGTTTTAGATTTTAAATATGTGATATCATACAGTGCTCTTTCTTTGTCTGACATTTCACTAAGTATAATATTCTGAGTCCATTCACGTGGCTACAACAGGCAGTATCTCATTTTTCTGTCTAAGTACTATTCTATTGTGTGTGTATATATATATATACATGCCACATCTTAAGACAGGTATCTGCTGATTGGCAATCTTGGTTGTTTATATGTCTCAGCCCAGACTGGTATGAACATTTGGGTACAACAGTTCAGCTCAGTTCAGTCACTGACATGTGTCTGACTCTTTGTGACTCCATGGACTGCAGGACACCAGGCTTCCCTGTCCATCGCCAACTCCTAGATACTATTCAAAGTCATGTCCATCGCGACAGTGATGCCATCCAACCAGCTCATGCTCTGTCATCCCCTTCTCCTCCCACCTTCAATTTTTCCCAGCATCAGAGTCTTTCTAATGAATCAGTTCTTCTCATCAGGTGGCCAAAGTATTAGAGTTTCAGTTTCAGCATTAGTCCTTCCAATGAACATTCAGGACTGATTTCCTTTAGAATGGACTGGTTGAATCTACCTGGTGTCCAAGGGACTCTCAAGAGTCTTTGCCAACACCACAGTTCAAAAGCATCAATTCTTTAGCACTCAGCTTTCATTATAGTTCAAATCACACATCCATACATGACTACTGGAAAAAAGACAGCTTTGACTAGATGGATCTTTCTTGGTAAAGAAATGTCTCTGCTTTTTAATATGCAAGCATCTTTTAATTTCAAGGCTGAAATCACCATCTTCAGTGATTTTGGAAAATTAAGTCTCTCACCATTTGCATTGTTTCCCCATATATTTGCCATGAAGTGATGGGACCAGATGCCATGACTTTCGTTTTCTGAATATTGAGCTTTAAGCCAACTTTTTCACTCTCCTCTTTCACTTCATCAAGAGGCTCTTTAGTTATTCTTCACTTTCTGCCATAAGGGTGGTGTCATCTGCAATCTGAGGTTATTGATCTTTCTCCCAGCAATCTTGATTCCAGCTTGTGCTTCATCCAGCTCAGAGTTTCTCATGATGTACTCTGCATATAAATTAAATAAGCAGGGTGACAATAAACAGCCTTGATGTACTCCTTTCCCGATTTAGAACCAGTCTGTCTTTCCAAGTCCAGTTCTAACTGTTGCTTCTTGATCTGCATACAGATTTCTCAGGAGGCAGGTCAGGTGGTCTGGCATTCTCATCTCTTCAAGAATTTTCCACAGTTTTTTGTGATCCCCACAGTCAAAGACTTAGGCATACTCAATAACACAAAAGTAGATATGTTTCTGGAACTCTCTCGCTTTTTCAATGATCCTGCAAATGTTGGCAATTTGATCTCTGAGTCCTCTGCCTTTTCTAAATCCAGCTTGAACATCTGAAAGTTCATGGTTCCCATACTGCTGAAGCCTGGCCTTGCGTATTTTGAGTATTACTTTGCTATCACAATGGGGTGCATATGAGTGAAATTCCTCATTCCAGTCCATTTTAGTTCAAAATTTCTCTAATGTTGAGGTTCACTCTTACCGTCTCCTCCTTGACCACTTCCTATAGCATAATGATATGATCACTCTCCTAGAGCCAGACAACCTCCAATGTGAAGTAATGTGGGCCTTAAGAAGCATCACAATGAACAAAGTTATTGGAGGTGATGGAATTCCAGTTGACATATTTCAAATCCAAAAGGATGATGCTGTGAAAGTGCACACTCAATATAAAAACAAATTTGGAAAATCAGCAGTGACCATAAGACAAGTAAAGGTCAGTTTTCAATCCAATCCCAAAGAAAAATCATGTCAATGCACAAACTACCACACAGTAGCACTCATCTCACACATTAGTAAAGTAATGCTCAAAATTCTCCAAGCCAGGCTTCAGCAATATGTGAACCGTGAACTTCCAGTTCAAGCTGGATTGAAAAAAGACAGAGGACTCAGAGATCAAATTGCCAACATTCACTGGATCATTGAAAAGGCAAGAAAGTTCCAGAAAAGCATCTACTTCTGCTTTATTGATTATGCCAAAGCCTCTGACTGTGGGGATCACAAAAAAACTGTGGAAAATTCTTAAAGAGATGGGAATACCAGACCACCTGATCTGCCTCCTGGGAAATCTGTATGCAGGTCAGGAAGCAACAGTTAGAACTGGACATGGAACAACAAACTGGTTTCAAATCGGGAAAGGTGTACTTCAAAGTTGTATATTGTCACCCTGCTTATTAAACTTACATGCACAAATTTAACTCAGATGACCATTATATCTACTACTGTGGGCAGGAATCCCTCAGAAGAAATGGAGTAGCCATCATGGTCAACAAAAGAGTTTGAAATGCAATACTTGGATGCAATCTCAAAAAAGACAGAATGGTCTCTGTTCGTCTCCAAGGCAAACCATTCAATATCACAGTTATCCAAGTCTATGCCCCAACCAGTAATGCTGAAGAAGCTGAAGTTGAATGGTTTTATGAAGACCTACAAGCCCTTTTAGAACTAACACCCAAAAAAGATGTCCTTTTCATTATAGGGGACTGGAATGCAAAAGTAGGAAGTCAAGAAACACCTGGAATAACAGGCAAATTTGGCCTTGGAATGCAGAATGAAACCGGGCAAAGACTAATGGAGTTTTGCCAAGAAAATGCACTGGTCATAGCAAACACCCTCTTCCAACAACACAAGAGAAGACTCTACACATGGACATCACCAGATGGTCAACAGCGAAATCAGATTGATTGATTATATTCTTTGCAGCCAAAGATGGAGAAGCTCTATACAGTCAACAAAAACAAGACCAGGAGCTGACTGTGGCTCAAATGATGAACTCCTTATTACCAAATTCAGACTCAAATTGAAGAAAGTAGGGAAAACTGCTACACCATTCAGATATGACCTAAATCAAATCCCTTATGATTATACAGTGGAAGTGAGAAATAGATTTAAGGACCTAGATCTGATAGATAGAGTGCCTGATGAACTATGGAATAAGGTTCATGACATTGTACAGGAGACAGGGATCAAATTTTTTTTGTAAGTCTGGTTTAGTGGTGCTGAATTTTTAAAGTTTTTGCTTATCTGGAAAAAACTTTATCTCTCCTTCAGTTCTGAATGATAACCTTTCTGGATGGAGTATTCTTCATTGCAATCTTTTCTTTTTAGCATTCCATATATATCATGTCACTCTTTTCTGGCTTACAACATTTCTGCTGAAAAATCAGCTTATGTCTCGATGGGTGGGGAGTTCCCTTGTATATGACTCTGTTTTTTTCTTGCTGACTGTAAAATTCTAACTTTTCATTTTAATTATGATATGTCTTGAGGTGGGTCTCATCTTGTTTGGAATTCTTTGTTTGCTCTACCTGAATAACTGCTTCCTTCTTCAGGTTAGGGAAGTTTTCAGTCATAATTTAATCAATACATTTTCTTACCCTTTTTCTCTTTCTTCTCTGTCTCTTCCCCTAGAATGTGAATTTTATTATGCATGATATTGTCCCTGATGTCCCTTAGGCTATCTTCATTAAACAATTTTTTTTTCCTTTTTGCTGTTTTAATTGAGTCATTTCCACAATTCTCTTACCAGTTGTTTATGCATTCTTCTGTGTAACCTAATCTGCTCTAAATTCCTTCTAGTATATTTTTAATATTAGTTACCATCTCTTCAGCTCTGATTACTTATTTTTTTTAAATCTTTTCTAGTTCTTTGTCAAAGTTCCCACAGTGTTCTTGTATTATTTTCCTGAGCTCATTGAGCATTTTTATGACTATTGCTTTGAATTCTTTATTCATAAGTTACTTATTTCCACTTCATTAGGGTTTTTTTTCTAGGACTTTATCTTGTTTTTTAATGTGGAACATATTCCTTTTCTCATTTTAGAGCCCAGGCCACTGTCAATCAACTGTCTCTGTGCTGGGACTTGCAACGAGTAGCTCTGTGTGAGTGGTCTTCAAGAGCACAGTCTCAGTTTCCTACAAGCCTCCATTAAGCCCCACTGGCTTTCAAACCAGCCAAGAGGTTTGTTTCTCAGTGCTGAACATCAAGGCTATGGTGACCCATAGCTCCTTAGGAAGGACACCTGAGCCTGTGATATCCCCCTCTTCTTCTGGATTACTCACCAGGGATATAGGACTTGACTAGATTACTTCTCTTCCCCTCTTAAAAGTCTCCATATGGTTCTTATGGTTCTTTCTTTATTGTGTTGGTTGGAGAAGAGCCATTCTGCTAGTATTCATATCATTCTCAGGGACAGTTGCTCTACGTAAGTTGTAGTTTTGATGTCTTCATGGAGGAAGGTGAGTTCAGGATCTTTGTACTCTGCCATTTTGATCCCCTGAATACCTGAAATTTGTAACTTTTGAATCCATTTATCCATTTCATCCACTTCTCACCCTACATCTCTGGCGAACACCAGTCTGTTCTCTGTATTTATGATATATATTTTTTCTTTTTCCTTTCCTTTTTTTCTTGATCCCAGATATAAGTGAGATTTTACAGTATTTGCTTTTCTCTGTCTGACTTATCGGGCTTCCCAGATGGTTTAGTGGTAAAGAATCTGCCTGCAATGCAGGAGACATAGAAGATGTGGGTTTGATACCTGGGTTGTGAAGATCCCCTGGAGAAGGAAATGGCAACCCACTTCAGTATTTGTGCCTGGAATAACCCATGGACAGAGGAGCCTGGTGAGCTATAGTCAGTGGAGTAGCAAAGACTTGGATGTCACTGAACACTCACACATGCACACATGCATGCATATCTGACTTACTTCATTCAGCATAATGCCCTCAAGGTTCAGCCATGTTTTGCAAATGTCAAGATTGTATTCTTTTTAATAGCTTAATATTCCTTTGTATATATGCACACCACATCTTCTTTATGCTGTGTCTGCTCTAAATTTGTTAATGGACATTTAGGCTATTTCCACATCTTGGTTGTTGTAAACAATGATGCAATGAACTTAGGGGTATACATATCTTTTTGAGTTAGTGTTTTCATTTCTTTCAGACAAACACCCAGAAGTGGAATTGCTGGATCATATGGTAGTTCTTGTTTTGATTTTTTGAGGAATGTCCATAATGATTTCCATAGTAGCTGCACCAATTACCATTCCCACAAGCAATGCACACGGGTTCCCTTTTCTCCACATTCTCTCTGGCACTTGCTATTGCCTATCGTTTTGATAATAACCATTCTGACAGGAATGAGGTGATATCTCATTTAAGTTTTGATTTGCATTTCTGTGATGATTGGTGACATCGGATATCTTTTCATGTACCTGTTGACCATCTACATATCTTCTTTGGAAATATATCTATTCAGATCCTTTGTCCACTTTTTAAATTGGGTTATTTTTTGTTTGTTTTGAACTGTATTAGTTATTTATATATTTTGGATATTAGATTCTTATCATATATTTATATAATTTGCAAATAGTTTCTCCCATTTAGTAGTTTTCTTGTCATTTTGCATATGACCCCCTTTGCTGCGCAGATACTTTTTAGTTTGATATAGTCTCACTTGTTTGTTTTTGCTTTTGTTGCCTTGCTTTTGAAGCCACATCCAGAAAATCATCGGTAGAACCAATGCCAAGGATCTCGCTACCTGTTTTTTCTAGGAGTTTTATGATTTCAGGTCCTACATTCAAGTCTTTATATTCACGCCCTGATAAATTGACTCCTTTACATTTTATATAAAGACCTGCTAGTCTTCAGAGCCAGATGTTTTGGGTGCACATCCTTTCAATAGGAACCTTAAAAGTTGGGCATTAAGGTGTAAGATGTATGGTCCAAACCCTACCCATGTCAAGTATAAGCTGAAAGTTTGGCAATACCTTTCCATTGTACAGTGCTATGTGGGTGCTGGATTTATGGTGAGAGTGTGTCTCAGCCTTTCCTGTTCATTTTGATGTGGGAATTTTCTTAGGAACCTGGTGTGTATGAGCAACATCTAGTTTCTGGAATTCTCTCATATGTAATTGCTTCATATACAGGTGTACCTTTGGTGGATTCATGGGAGAAGGGAAATTCAGGAGCCTGCCATGTAACCATCTTGGCATGTAATCCCTGGAGTAAATGTGGCATTTCTAAAATGTTTACTCCAGTGTCTGTCATATAATAAGTACATAAAAAATACTGTTAAAATACTGTTAAATAATACATTATTTATTTATCACCATTCTCTATCACTAATATCTTGAATGTACTTAAAATCACTTTTGAATGCTATATTTCTGTACTTAGGCTATACAGAAGTGGAGGGAAAGATACATCAGCTTTTAGGGAAAATATTTAAATGTGACTTCAGCTAGTTCTGTATGCACTGGTTTCTTCATCTATGAAGAAATTATGGAAACACAAGTTCTTTTTAAATCTGAAGACAAAGCAAAATTTGTAAAACACTTTATTCACTAATGGTTCAGCACTTTAGAATCTAAAGAGGCCTGGCTAATACATTAGGGTGCTCCAACTTCTTTACATTATTGGCGGATGGGTGAATTTTTAATGTGTCAGGACAAGGAAAGAAGTTCTAGTTTGAGGAAAAGCTGATCACATGATATTGTACTGAAGTTAGTATAAACTTATCCCTAGTCTTATAAATATTACTGTGGAGGTTCCAAATAGGAAAAGGAGTACGTCAAGGCTGTATATTGTCTCCCTGTTTATTTAACTTATATGCAGAGTACATCACGAGAAACGCTGGACTGGAAGAAACACAAGCTGGAATCAAGATTGCCGGGAGAAATATCAATAACCTCAGATATGCTGATGACACCACCCTTATGGCAGAAAGTGAGGAGGAGCTAAAAAGCCTCTTGATGAAAGTGAAGGAGGAGAGCGAAAAAGTTGGCTTAAAGCTCAACATTCAGAAAACGAAGATCATGACATCTGTTCCCATCACTTCATGGGAAATAGATGGGGAAACAGTGGAAACAGTGTCAGACTTTATTTTTTTGGGCTCCAAAATCACTGCAGATGGTGACTGCAGCCATGAAATTAATAGACACTCCTTGGAAGAAAAGTTATGACCAACCTAGATAGCATAGTAAAAAGCAGAGACATTACTTTACCAACAAAGGTTCGTGTAGTCAAAGCTATGGTTTTTCCAGTAGTTATGTATGGACGTGAGAATTGGACTATAAAGAAAGCTGAGCACTGAGGAATTTATGCTTTTCAACTGTGGTGTTGGAGAAGACTCTGAGAGTCCCTTGGACTGTGAAGAGATCCAACAAGTCCATCCTAAAGGAAATCAGTCCTGAATATTCATTGGAAGAACTGATACCGAAGCTGAAGCTCCAATATTTTGGTCACCTGATGTGAAGAACTGAATCATTAGAAAATACACTGATGCTGGGAAAGATTGAAGGCAGGAGGAGAAGGGGCCGACAGAGGATGAGATAATTGCATGGCATCACCTACTCAGTGGACATGAATTTGAGTAAATCCCAGGAGTTGATGATGGATATGGAGGTCTGGCATGCTGCAGTCCACGGAGTTGCAAAGAGTCAGACACCACTGACCATCTGAACTGAACTGAACTAAAAGGTAAGAGTTGGAGGGAAAAATCTAAACAAATTTATGAGATAATAAAACTCAGTAGTCATAGAACATCAAAAATATTATTAAATAAACTCTGTAGCCATTTGTAATGAGATTAGAATCTTCATATATTATGAGTGCACAGAGAAAATACAGTGAGTAACAAGTTTGATGTGGGAATATAAATTTTAGTACATAAGAAAATATTCTCCTACATAGTCAGTATATATTTTCCAATCTTTTTTCTCATTCCTCCTCAGATTTAGTAATCAAAATACTTTTCTTTGACAAGATGGTTGCTTGATGATTCTTACAAATTAAATGAGAAGCCAAAAGATCAAGATTCTAGCTGTTACTCAACTCTTGACACAAGCAATATTGTACAAGCTATTTAATAACTTTCATCACCAGAACAGATTGGATAATTTTTAACTATCTTTAGCTCAAAACATTTTATATTATTTCAGTAAAATTATATAAGCAAAACATCAGTAACCCTATTATTTTTAACTCATCAGAAATGTATTATCTTAATTTAATTTATTTTGAAATATTATTTAAAGGGGTTTCTTGACCAAGATTTATCTAAAGTGTTAAAGAACAAATTCTTAGATAAATAAAAACTCTTACTGCTTTTTAGCAAGCTTTTGCTTAACAGAGAGAGAGATTTATTTTTCATGAAAACAACTTCTGCTAAACTCATCTAATGTGACAATTAATTTTCTAACAACTGTGGAAATATACTCCAGTTATATATTCAAAGCAAAAAAGAACTAAAGAGCCTCTTGATGAAAGTGAAAGAGGAGAGTGAAAAAGCTGGCTTAAAACTCAACATTCCAAAAACTAATATCATTTCATCTGGTCCCATCACTTCATGGCAAATAGATGGTGAAACAGTGGCAGACTTTATTTTGGGGGGCTCCAAAATTACTGCAAATGGCGGCTGCAGCCATGAAATTAAAAAACACCTGATCCTTGGAAGAAAAGCTATGACCAATCTGGACAGCATTTTAAAAAGAAGAGACATTACTTTGCCAAAAATGTCCGTCTAGTCAAAGCTATGGTTTTTCCAGTAGTCATGTATGGATATGAGAATTGGACTATAAAGAAAGCTGAGTTCCAAAGAATTAATGCTTTTGAACTGTGGTGTTGGAGAAGACTCTTGAGCATCCTTTGGACTTCCTGGAGATCCAACCAGTCCTTCCTAAAGGAAATCAGTCCTGGAACAGTCACTGAAAGGACTGATGCTGAAGCTGAAGCTCCCATACTTTGGCCACCTGATGTGAAGAATCGACCCTTTGGAAAAGACTCTGTTGCTGGGAAAGATTGAAGGCAGTGGGAGAAGGGGACGACAGAAGATGAGATGATTGGATGGCATCCCTGACTTGAAAGGTATGAGTTGAGCAAGCTCTGGGAATTGATGATGGACATGGAGGCCTGGTGTGCTGCAGTCCATGGGGTCTCAAAGAGTCAGATGTGACTCTGTGACTGAACGTAACTGAACTGAAAAATTTATAAATCAGTGTGAATTTATATTGTGTAAGTTGGGCTTCCTCGGTGGCTCAGATGGTAAAGAAACCACCTGCAAGTTAGGAGATCCAGGTTCAATCCCTGGCTCAGGGAGATCCCCTGGAGAAGGAAATGGCTCCTCTCTCCACTATTCTTGCCTAAAGGATTCCATGGACAGAAGAGCCTGGTAGGCTATAGTTCATGGAGTTGCAAAGAATCAGACTTGACTGAGCAACTAACACATAGTGTAAGTCAAATGCAATGATAAACCTACCTATAGGTGAGGAAGGAAACATGCCTAATGAAGGAATTATATCAGGCTTTCTCAAATATTTAGACCCTTCTGGGGTCTAAAGAATGGATACATTTTCACCAGAGAGAGGTTTGTGGAGGGAAGGGGATGGAGAGAAATGGTTACACAGTAAAAGAAATTTCTGTCACAGGCAATAGCTTTAGGAAAAGTAGTATCTCGGTAAATAGCAAGAATTTACATATTTCCTTGAAGAGGAAATTATGAGATAAGACTGAGAAGGTGAGATATTATAAAATCATTCAGTGGCAATAGGAGAACTCTGAATATTTAAACGCATGAGAGTTATAAGAAAAGGTCTTTATGTTTGCTACACTACTCAAAAATATGGATATTGTTAAGAGATCATCCAATCATAATGCAGAAGAAAATACATATTTTTGTAATATAGTGAAAAACTTTGAAGAATTTAGTGACATGTGCCTTTTATATTCCCTATATGGAGGATAATATCATGGAAATATGAAAGAATGTGATTTAAATTTCAAACACCGACTATGAATTTTAAAGTATAAAATCCTAAAAGGTAGATGTCATTCTCAATGTGCAAAACAAGAAAATACCACCCATGACACTGTCCTTCTCCAAATCTCTGGAAATCTGTGGCCTCCTTCAGCAGCAGAAAGCCTCAACTTCTGTGCTTCATGCAGAAGATATATGATTTTTGCTTTTGTTTATCCAATTTTCCATGAGCTTATTCTGAATAGTTATTTAATTTATTCTCTGAGGATGGAGTAAAACAGCTTGTCTCTTTTCAGAAAATATGTGGACTGAATTATTTATTTCTAACTTCTTAAGAAGTTTATAAAATGCAGGCTGAAAGGTCAGGATTAATTAAGAAAAGTGGTGTGAATTCCAACAGAAGAAATGTATACTAATTGGCAGAAAAACTGCTATAGGCATTACTTTATTGATATTCAGCAAAACTCAACTAGACTGAAAAAAGAATGTCTTGGTTTCAACAAATTGTGTGTTGTGATAATGTTGATTTCATGTTGGAGGTGCATACAGTCTGTGAATAATAATATTTCTCAAAAGCGACTCTCAGTGACAGTGTCTTTTCTTCATTTTCAGAGGCAATGGAAAGCTTTTCAAGATTTGGCAGTGAACTACTAAGGCCAGCAGACTGGGTTGTAAGGACAGAGGCAACACAGGAAAGTTGTAGCCAATACCTTATAATTCCATGTTCTCTAAATAATGCCAGAGTATACCTTTTATGTTAATGAGAATTTAGATCAGCCTCTCATCCACTGAGAAGTAAAAGTTTGTGCTGTCTGCTGTTTGTTGAGTTAATACATGGTAAAGTCAGAGTGCTGATCCGGGACTCAGAAAATGAGAGCTGTGCCCTTGAGACTTGTACTTACTTTCCCTTCTCTATCTCCACATGGACAGAAGGGGGATTTTGACTTCGATTTACTACAGTACTGACTCAAACAACATCTTCCAATCTCATATTCTTCCTTTCTAGGCTGAATAATTTTTGCTCCAGTCCCAACCATTTACTTCACCTCAGTAAGTATTTTTTGTTGGGTGTAGTCCCAAGTTTGGATTTATAAAGATAAATCTGCGAGTGAATTGCCCTCAGGGAGAGTATAACCAAATAAGAGATACTCATGTAAAATACATGTGATACAACACAGCTTAACATGTTACATGCTATGATAGTAATATGTAAAACTCTTTGGTCCTTAAATCCTGTGCAAATTAATAAAGAGAAACCTCACTGAAGTGGAGTCAGGAGACCAGAAATAGGAGCTCTCAGGCATTATCACTGGAGGTCAATTATAGATTTTTCAGTTCCAAACTCCAACAGAAGAATCATCAATCATAAGAGCCAACTGGAAAAGATGCACATTATATCTCCTATAAGAAGTTGAGTACCCCAGTAACTCAACTGAGAAACTATGATTACCCTGAATTACCTTTCTCCACTGGACTTTCATTCAAAAACCACACCTTCCAACTTCTTCCTTTCTCTCTATAAAATAGCATTCTTTTCCTTTGTTTGCTGGACTTAGCCTATGGTTTTTCCCTGGTTTGCTTTTTCCAAATTGCAATCCTTGACCATTACCAAATAAACCCACCGATGCTGGTAAAATAACTTTTAATTTAAGATTAGCAACCACTATATCCAATCTGTCACCTAATTTTGGTAATTTTCCCTTCAAGTGTTAGTCCTCCTTCACTGGACTGAACATAAGCTCTAAAAGAACAGAAATGGTGTTTGAACATAATAGATCAATAAACATTTACTGAATAAACTTATTAAGTGCCTGGAATAGTAATAAAAAACATTGTAGATACTGAATAAATATTTATTAACTGAATAAAAGTGTATTTCCTTTTATTCAGCTAGGATGGATATAACTTATCACTACTTTTTGCTTGAATTATTGCAGAATATCCTTAGTCTCAGTTTTTCCCTTTTCTGGCATCCAAAAATAAAACTATCAAACATATTGCTCCAAAAGTATTGTAAACAATTAGCATCTAATACAAAGGTAGAAGTGGCAACCCACTCCAGTATTCTTGCCTGGGAAATCCCATGGACAGATGAGCCTGGTGGGCTACAGTCCATGGCGTCGTAAGAGTCGGACATGACTTAATGGCTAAACCACCACCACCACGACAAGTGTGGACAGACTGTTCTATGAAGAGTCACAAAGTAAACATGTCCAGCTCTGTGATCTTTATTGTCTCTTTGTTGTTCAGTCACCCAGCCGTGTCCGACTCTTTGTGACCCCATGGACTGGAGCACACCAGGCCTGCCTGTCCTTCACCAGCTCCCAAAGTTTGCCCTAGTTCATGCGCATTACATCAGTGATGCCATCCAGCCATCTCATCCTCTGACAGCCTCTTTTCTTTCTGCCTTCAATCTTTCCCATAAGTCAGCTATTCGTGTCACATGACCAAAATACTAGAGTTTCAACTTCAACATCAGTCCGTGCAATGAGTGTTCGGGGTTGATTTCCCTTGAGATTGACTGGTTTGATCTCCTTGCTGTCCCAGGAACCCTCAGGAGTCTTCTCCAGCACCATAGTGTGAAGGCATCAATTCTTTGGAGCTCTGCCTTCATTATGGTCCAGTTCTCACAACCGTATGTGACCACTGGGAAGAACATAGCTTTGACTATATGAATCTTTGTCGGCAGAGTAATATCTCTGCTCTTCAGCACACTCTAGGCTTATCATAGCTCTCCTGCCAAGAAGCAAACGTCTTCTGACTTCATGGCTGCAGTCACCATCTGCAACGATTTTAAAGCCCAAGAAGAGGAAGTCTGTCACGACTTCCACCTTTTCACCCTCTTTTGCCATGAAGTAATAGGGTTGGATGCCATGATCTTATTATTATTATTATTTTTATGCCAGCTCTTTCACTCTCCTCCTTTACCTTCATCCAGAGGCTCTTTAGTTCCTCTTCACTTTCTACCATTAGAGTGGTATCATCTGAATTCTGAGGTTGTTGATGTTTCTCCCATCTATCTTGATTCATCTATAACTCATCCAGCCCAGCATTTCTCATGATGTGTTCAGGGTATAGTTTAAACAAACAGGATGTATTCTTTTTAATGGCTGAGTAATACTCCATTATGTATATGTACCACAGCTTTCTTATCCATTCATCTGCTGTCGGACATCTAGGTTGTTTCCATGTCCTGGCTGTTATAAACAGTGCTGCGATGAACATTGGGGTACACGTGTCTCTTTCAATTCTGGCTTCCTTGGTGTGTATGCCCAGCAGTGGGATTGCTGGGTCATAAGGCAGTTCTATTTGTAATTTCTTAAGGACTCTCCACACTGTTCTCCATAGTGGCTGTACTAGTTTGCATTCCCACCAACAGTGTAAGAGGCTTCCCTTTTCTCCACACCCTCTCCAGTATTTATTGCTTGCAGACTTTTGGATCACAGCCATTCTGACTGGTGTGAAGTGGTATCTCATTGTGGTCTTGATTTACATTTCTCTGATAATGAGCGATGTTGAGCATCTTTTCATGTGTTTGTTAGCCATCCATATGTCTTCTTTGGAGAAATGTCTATTTAGTTCTTTGGCCCATTTTTTGATTGGGTCATTTATTTTTCTGGAATTGAGCTGTATAAGTTGCTTGTATATTTTTGAGATTAGTTGTTTGTCAGTTGCTTCATTTGCTATTATTTTCTCCCATTCAGAAGGCTGTCTTTTCACCTTGCTTATAGTTTCCTTTGTTGTGCAGAAGCTTTTAATTTTAATTAGATCCCATTTGTTTATATTTGCTTTTATTTCCAGTATTCTGGGAGACAGATCATAGAGGATCCTGCTGTTATTTATGTCGGAGTTCGTGTACACCCGTGGCAGATTCATGTCAATGTATGCCAAAACCAATAGAGTACTATAAAGTAAAATAGAGTAAAATGGAAGCTCTTAAAAAAATAATAATAATAATTAAAAAAACACAGGATGACAGCAGGCAGCTCTGTCACACAACTTTCTCAATCGTGAAGCAATCAGCTATTCCAAACAGGGTTCTAACTGTTGCTCCTTGACCTGCATACAGTTTCCTCAGGAGGCAGGTGAGGTGATCTGGCATTCCCATCTCTTTAAGAGCTTTCCACCATTTATTATGATCCACACAGCCAAAGGCTTTGACATAGTGAAACACAGGTACATTTTTTTTTTAATCCCCTAGCTTTCTCCGTGATCCAGTGGATGATGGCAATTTCATCTCTTGTTCCTTTTCCTTTTCTAAATCCAACTTAGGCATCTGGTAGTTCTTTATTCACATAATGTTGAAGCCTGGCATGCAAGATTTTAAGCATGTCCTTACTAGCATGGGAGATGAGTGCGGTTGTCCAATGGGTAACACATTTTTTAGTATTAACCTTCTTAGGCATTACCTTTTTAGCTGCTTCTTAATTCTACTACTGTAATACAAAATAGCTATAACCAGTATGTAAATGAATGAGCAGGTTAACCTATATTCTAATGCAACAATTTACAACACTAGGCAATAGGTCTGATTACATTTTAGTTTGCTTACCTCCACTATAATAGCTATCTGATGTTCACAAAGCATTTCATATATGTTTTCTAGTAGACTTTATGATATTATAGTGGTTTTGTGCACTTACTTAACAAACAATAATTGATTTCCTATGTGTAAGGAATTGAGTTATGTATTAGAAATAAGAAGGTATGAATGACAATTTCTGTCATAGTAGAATAACTCAGGCAATACTAAAGACAGAAGACTGTAATAGGCTTATACTGAGATGAATATTAATATTACACATAGAATGTTAAGAGAATAGAATAGGTGTCAATGATTATGTCAGTAGCACTTAGGTATTAAATAAACAGATCATAGAGCTTCTTAAAACTGTTCAGAGAAAATATATCAAACTTCAAATTCCACTTCTCTCAAGTTGCAAGGTACTGATGTACAATCTCAATTACATTTTAGTGCTAGTTGTAATTCTTTCATATTCGTAGCTGGTAGAAGAAGCCTATACTGATTCACTTTGTTATTGAGTCCAAACTCTTACTGCTTGCCACATGGCAGGCCAATGAATCAAGAGAGAGTTGTTGCGGCAAAAAATAGCAATTTTATTCAGAAAGACAGCAGACCAAGGAGACAGTGGACTAGTGTCCCAAAGAACTCAAGTTGGAATACAGGCTTCTTTTACACTTAAAGGAGAATGGATATGGTTTGTTGGTGTCCTTGTTTTTGGTATCATTGAAATCTTTTGTTATTGATGCTATATTGTGTTTGAGTCAAGGTGTTCCTGTAAACTTTCCAAAAGACAAATGTTATTCTCTGTTCTGCAACTTTTTATCTCTGTATGAATGGAAAAGTGTTATACTCTTAAAGGTGAGAACCTTGAGAATGGGCTATCCTATATATTCCAGGCTATAGGCAACTTTCTTTAGTTGTAGCAAAAGCAGTAGAACACAATGATTAAAATAAAATAAATGTCCAATACAGAGTCAGATTTGTTCTCCCCTATTACACTCTGACTTCTCTAAGTCCTGTGGGATAAAACACAGGTTTTTAATCCTTCAGCAAGAAGCCTACATCTTGCTCCTAAAGACACACATTTAGCATCAAGAGTGTAAATTGAGACTTCAACTCAAATTCAGACTCCCATTATCTATTAACATAATGATGCTGGGGAAGGATCTCTCATCCTCAGTTTCTTCACCTAATAATATTTATTATAGGGGAATTTGTGAAAATTAAATGAAATAAAATGTTTAAAGCAGCATCAGTCAGTCTTTACTTCAGTTGTGTCTTTGCTTGTCTGTTACTCCATGTAAACCGCTTACTTTCTTCATCTCAGTTTTTCTCACTATCTTTTCAATATTTTATACCAGATATCTTCTCTCAGCTTTAAACTCATTTGCATACTCAGCATTTTCATATTGGGACTGGGACTCTGCAAGTTTTATTTGTTCTTTGCCAACTGATCCCAAGTTTGGTTCTTTCAAAAAGAGGTTCTAGAGGGAGACTCTAAAGCTGGAACAGGGCCTCTCCTTCCTTCTCCTCCCCTGATGGCAGCATTACATAATCTTCTCTTCTTTGTTGTTATTTAGTTGCTAAGTCATTTCCAACTCTTAGTACACCATGGGCTGCAGCACACCGGGCTTCCCTGTCCTTCACTATATCTTGGAGTTGGCTCTAATTCACGTCCATTAAGTTGATGATGCCATCTAGCCATTTCATCCTACATCAGCCCGTTCTCCTCCTGCCTTCAGTCTTTCCCAGCATCAGGGTCTTTTTCAATGAGTCCACTCTTCATATTAGGTGGCCAAAGTATTGGAGCTTCAACTTCAGCATCCGTCCTTCCAATGAATGTTCAGGGTTGATTTCCTTTAGGATTGACTGGTTTGATCTCCTTGCAGTCCAAGGGACTCTTAAGAGTCTTCTCCAGCACTGCATTTCAAAAGCACTCAGTCCTCCTTATGGTCGAACTCTCATGGCCATACATGACTACTGTAAAAACCATAATTTTGACATATGGACCTTTTTTGGCAAAGTGATGTCTCTGCTTTTTAATATACTGTCTAGGTTTTTCATAGTTTTTCTTCCAAGGAGCAAGTATCTCTTAATTTCATGGCTGCAGTCACCATCCATAGTGATTTTGGAGCCCAAGAAAATAAAGTCTGCCACCGTTTCTATTTCTTCCCCATCTATTTTGCCATGAAGTGATGGGACCAGATGCCATTAGGTTTTTGAAGGTTGATTTTTTTTTTTTTTACTTTATAATACTGTATTGATTTTGCCATACATCAATATGAATCCACCATGGGTATACACATGTTCCAAATCATGAACCCCCCTCTCACCTCCCTCCCCATACCATCTCTCAGTTTTTTCCTCTCCTCTTTCACCTTCATAAAGAGGCTTTTTTATTTCCTCTTCACCTTCTTCCATTAGAGTAGTACTGTCAGCATATCAGAAGTTATTGACATTTCTGCCAGTAATCTTGATTCCCGCTTGCAATTCCTCCAGCCTGGCAGTTCACATGATACACTCCACATAAAACTTAAGCAGAGTGCAATATACAGCTTTGGCATACTCCTTTCCCAATTTGGAAATAGTCTGTTGTTCCATGTCCGGTTCTAACTGTTGCTTCTTGACTTGCATACAGGTTTCTCAAGAGGCAAGTAAGGTGGTCTAGTATTCCCATCTCTTTAAGAATTTTTCACAGTTTGTTGTAACCCACCAGTTAAAGGTTTTAGTGTAGTCAATGAAGCAGAAGTAAAATGCTTTTCTGGAATTCTCTTGCTTTTTCTACAATCCAGTGAAAATTGGCAATTTGATCTCTGGTTCCTCTGCCTTTTCTAAGTCCATCTTGCACATCTGGAAGTTCTTGGTTCACTTAGTGCTGAAACCTAACTTGAAGGACTTTGAGCATTATCTTCCTATCATGTGAAATGAGAGTGATTGTATGGTAGTCTGAGCATTTTTTGGCATTGCTCTTCTTTGGAATTAGAGTGAAATCTGATCCTTTTCAGTCTCTTGTGACTATTGCTGAGTTTTCTAAATTTGCTGCATATTGAGTACAGAACTTTGACAGCATCATCTTTTAGAATTTTATATAGCTTGGCTGGAATTCTACCCCCTCCACCTCTTCTCTTTACTCCTTAATAACTGTCCTTTGCAGAAGCAACAGTCAAATCCATGTTTCAATATTTTCAAATCTCACAGAACCAGCTGTAATTGTGTCCCACTCACATGCACCAGCTCCAACCTGGCACCCTCTGCCTCAGAGGTCTGTGACCCAAGTCCAGTGGACCCTCCTCCAACTCAGAGGCTCCAGAAGCAGCTCCAACAAACCCTATCCTCAAAGTTCTGAGTCTGACTTCACAGGACTCCTCCACCTTCGTGCTGCTCAGTTTTAATAATTTCAGCTTCTCTTCTTTGTTTCTGCAGCCTTAGGAGTGGTGGCTGCTTCCTGGAAATGCTGACACTGTGATATCTTACAGTTTTCTCTTTATCCTTTTCAATACTTGGTTAATAATTTTATTTCCGTACAATAGTCAGTGTAGCTTTTATATCCCAACAGGATTCTGATTAGTTCAAAAGCATTTGAGATCCAATTTTCTCTTTGGATTCTTCACTAAAATACATATTTTCTAAATATTTCCTAAAAAATATTCACCTTATTCATTTTGACAGTTCATTTATTCAACATCTATTGGGAACCACAATGTGTCAGGAATTATCTTAAAACTGGAGATACATAGAAGAATAAGACACAGTTTCTCGCTCCAAGGAGTTCACAGTGCCATAGGGAGAAAGAAATATAAACATGCAACTGCAATTATAGGGTTGCAAGTGTTATGATAAAACATACAGAGATAGCCCATTTTAGGAAGTGATAAGTATTCAAGAGGCTAAAGAAAAGTGGTCCCATTAGAGTATAAAGAACATGCACACAGTTACCAGAGCAGGAAAGAATGGGAGTTCTCAAGGAAACACAAAATTGCCTGGAACTATTTGACATCAAAAGCTTTCCTTGTAAACATACAGAGATAGCCCATTTTAGGAAGTGATAAGTATTCAAGAGGCTAAAGAAAAGTGGTCCCATTAGAGTATAAAGAACATGCACACAGTTACCAGAGCAGGAAAGAATGGGAGTTCTCAAGGAAACACAAAATTGCCTGGAACTATTTGACATCAAAAGCTTTCCTTGTGGCTCAGTTGGTAAAGAATCCATCTGCAATGCAGGAGACCTGGGTTTGATCCCTGGGTTGGGAAGATCGCCTGGAGAAGGGAAAGTCTACCCACTCCAGTATTCTGGCCTGGAGAATTCCATGGGGTTACAAAGAGTTGGACACGACTGAGTCACTTTCACATCTGACGTCAAGTGGTATTACTTTAACTGAAGAGAAAATTGTGAGCACAACACTTAAAAAGGAACTTGAGAGAGTTTTATGAAATCATACAGGTCTTTGTTAAGATGCTGGAGAGTTTTCGCTTCATTCTTTAGGCCAGGCATGTTAAAATAAAATCATTACAATCATTTAAAACCTGGGAGACTTCACAGGAATTTTTGATTTTTCTTGAAATATCTGACCATTCGTCTATATTGGCCCCATGTTTCTGTACTATGACAATTATTGGAACTGAGTAATTACTGCCTTCTTTAAGCAGAACTCTGTTTTCCATGTGGCCAAAGTCTGCTTGCTGTTATTTTCATTATTTACCTGGTTGACCTATGTGGACAATTGCCATTCTGCTTTACTAAATGAGAAATGTTTAATTAAGGAAATCCAGTGATTAAATGTATGGCTTAAAAAAGTCACTGGAAGTAATATAGTAGATGGTCTAGAAAGAGTCAGAAGGTTACATGGTGATGCTATCAAAGCAATGATGCCTGAAGCCTTTAAGGAGTCAATCACAGTGGGGGTAAAAATAAATGGGCTAGTTTTTTTTTGTTTTTGTTTTTTTGTTTGTTTGTTTGTTTTTAATGAAAAATAGATCAATACAGTTTGAGAAAGAACAAGCTAAGGAAAGTGAGAGGGAATAATGTGTCCATTACTTTCAAGTTTTCTGGCTTCAGTATCTGTTAGTAAGATATTACGTGTTATTAAAAATTATGGAGAAAGGGATATCTGGGCAAACTTAGAGGTGAGTGTGTTGAATTTGAACTGTCCATCAGATTTTCAGGTAGAATGATCAATAAGTAAGTAAGTGTAGAAGTTTAGATAAGACTTGGTCAGAGATATATATTTCTGAGTCACCAGCTTATGAGTGGGATGAGTAAACCATTACTTAGAAATAAAATATGCTATATATATTGTCATTTACTGCAGTTAAAGTTGCCCCCCAACCCCTCTAGTATTCTTGGGCTTCCCTTTGGCACAACTGGTAAAGAATCTGCCTGCAAGGTGGGAGACCTGGGTTCAATCTCTGGGTTGGGAAGATCCGCTGAAGAAGGGATAGGCTACCCACTCCAGTATTTGGGGGCTTCCCTTGTGGCTCAGCTGTAAAGAATATGTCAGTAATGTGTGAGACCCGGGTTTGATCCCTGGGTTGGGAAGATCTCCTGGACAAGAGAAAGGCTACCCACTGGAGTATTCTGGCCTGGAGAATTCCATGGACTGGGTAGTCCATGCGGTTGCAAAGAGTCATACATGACTGAGTGACTTTCACTTTCACATAGGCTAAATATCCCCGCTAAATAAAATAATTATGTCATGTCTCCTGGCAGTTTGTTATTAATAGCAGAATGTTCAGACTGTCACCATGGTTTACTAGTTTGTGATTATTACTCAGATCAGATATAATGTCACATGCTTAGAACCACATTTTAGGCCTTCATTAATTCTGCTATTCACTATACAGTACTACTGAAGGCACAGATGGTCATGTTTAAGAACATAGAAAATTCACAGAGGGTACATGGAACTCAAAGACCTTAAGTGTGCAGTTCTAGTTTGCACAATGGGTAACTGAAGAGAAGAAAGCTAAGAAAGCTATTTCTTGTCTTCAAGTAGATGACGATGTAGTAGAAGTATCATTATATGCATGGTTGAAATTTATCTCTGAATAATTGTTGATTTTTTAATTACATGATTAACAACTCTTCTAATTATTACTATTTGTGTTTTCTACCAAATAAGATTTTCTTTGTGGTGCTATGATAATAACCTCTAATAGTTATTTAATTGGACATGCACATGTCTCAGTCATAAGATCACAAGTGTTTCCCATTTCTCATTTTCTTTGATATATTAAGGTTTTCATTAGGTAAACGTTCCCAAATTTAAAAGTGAGTACATTTCTTCCAATGAATACATTAAACAGTATGTAAATGTCATGAATAGATATAAATAATAAATAAAATGGACATTCAATAGACTCAAATCACAAAAGAGACCATTTGCCATTAGTTTCTGAATCTGGTCTCATAGGGTACTCCATACAAATCTTATGTTACAGTCTTGCTTATACCATATACATTTGTGGGCTGTTTATCTGCCAAATTACATGAACTAACTCATTTTTAAGGAAAGAAATAGCACTAAGGTACTTAGGAAATTTAATCAGACTTGTTAATTTAAACACTGAATTTATAGTATACAATGCCAAATGAATTGGAATACATGAACAGTCAGCTGATTTCTATGCATTAAAATGAAAAGATTCCAAGGTTTAAATTCTCATGAAATGTCTGATCAAGTCTCAATTATTAATTTAACTGGTGTCCAATTTACTTCTTTGAAATCTGATATTTCTATATAAGTATTATTGCTGGATAAAGTCTTTTTCACATAATGAAATTAATCAAACCATAATTATTCTAAACAAAGATAGGTAGTTTTGAAGAATATGAAAAATAAAGTCCATCACTGAACCATACTTCCCCTTTCAGGGTTTGGAAAAGAATGTATGGAAGTTCTCAGCAAATGAGACTGGATTAAGTTTGAGTTTCAGGGACAAAAGAAAAAATAAGTAATTAATTGTGTTTGGAATTACTGGTGTAGAAAGAGCAAAAGAATAAAAGTCTCGTCCAAAATTTTAGAAATAATAAGATCAATTTAGTAGATAAGTCAGCTGATTAAATAAGTCTGCATAACACACAAAACTGAAATCTAGTGGCTTAAAATGATCAGCATATATTTAGCTCCAGAGTCTGAGAGTTCACTGGGTGATTCTTCTGATCTGGGCTTGGATGATCTGAGAACTGTCTTATGATTTTGCGATCAGCAGACAATCCACTGAAGGCTGTATGTTCTCAGGCACCTTCTGCTTGGATGGCTTGTCCCTCAGAGAGGAAGCAACACAAACCACCTTGAGGCCTAAACTCAGAATTGACACCCCATCAGTTCTGCCACATTCTGTAGGCCAAACAAATCAAACTCTAATCCAGATTCAAGGGAAAGCAAAAGACTATACTTTTTGTGAGGAGAAGCTGTGAACTTGCATTGCAAAGAATATAGATTCAAGGAGGCCAATTCATGCTGTCAGTGCAATAAATCTATATATACTGTTGCAGAAGCTTGAAAATATTCATTTAGGCTTGAAAATATTCGTTTAGGGCTGAAAACAGGAATCAAAGCCAGATATCAAAAGCTGGAGAGAAATGTAATGAAAACAGTGTGTGTGTGTGTGTGTGTGTGTGTGTGCTCAGTCATGTCCAAGTATTTGGGACCCTATGGACTGTAGCCTGCCAAGTTCTTCCATCCAAAGCATTTTTCAGGCAAGAATATTAGAGTGGGTTGCCATTTCCTCTTCTGGAGGATCTTTCCAACCCAGATATTGAACTCACATCTCTTATGTCTCCTGCATTGGCAGGCAGATTCTTTACCACTGCACCACCTGGGAAGACATGTTTAAACATAAAGAGAGTCCTGGATAATTAAAAACAGTTTACATAACCATGATTTTATTTGTGTGCTTGATGTTTTATTCCTAAAAGTGAAGATAACTCACTTTTAAAGTTACGAGGATCACATAATGTTTGTTTATTCCAGTACTTTCAGTGGTTCTCTGTTGGGAGTGATTTAGCTGCCCCCTGCCAAGGTATACTCAGCAATGTTTAAAGTCATTTTTATTTGCCACAACTGGGCAGGGATTGCTATTGGAACCTAGTGAGTCAGGAGCCAGGGATGCTGCTAAACATTCCACAGTGCTCAGGACAGCACTATATGACAAAGGAAAATGTCAATACCACCAAGACTGGAAAACTTTGTACTGGCCTGATCCTCACCATGGAGGAATATTTTCAGTGAAGAGTGACCCAGATTTCTTATGAGGATTTAAAAATAAGGATTAAAGATGTCATTTACATTCATATTGACAGTTTATGTATACATCTGACTTAACTAATGCAAACCTATAATAGCATACCTATACTCAGAAGGAGGAAAGATTTCTGAGGAGCAAAGTCATCAAGTCCATGAATTCTGGTCTGCAGAACTTCCAAGGAAACTCACTTAGTTCTTCATTTAAGCAAATGAGAAAATTAAGTAACAGAATGGATGAAATTGAAGAGATCAACAGCTGCAAAGGAATTGAAGACTGAGGAAATGCTATAGAAGTATAAAACCCTTGGGTATCTTGGTTAAAAGACGAATATAATACTTAACCATTCAATAGGTATTATAGATATTGTGATGTTACAGTACAGTAGTATTGTGTAAACTACATGATTTCTCTTTAAGTGCCATTTTGAAATGTAAACATTTTGTTTGAAGCCATAATCAAAATTTTTAAGCTTTACTGTTTTCCTAAATGAAGTTTAGAGAAACTAGTTTTACTTAATTCTTATATACAAAAATTATATGCACACATATATACAAATGACACATACACATATGAAAAGGTTATTCGTTAATATTTATACTAACTCAGTACAGATCTGTAGACTTATTGGCTTAAAACAGTAAGTTTTTAACCAATAAGAACACTTACTAATGATTTTAACCACTTAATCAATTTGTTAATTTATCATGAATGTACTAACATTTAATAAATGACTTGTAATGCCTTCTGACTGGAGGAGGGCATGGCAGCCCACTCCAGTATTCTTGCCTGTTCAGTCCCCATGGACAGAGGCTACGGTCCATGGGGTTGCAAAGGGTCAGACAGACTGAGTGACTAAGTACAGCAAAGCAATGCCTTCTGACAGCCCAGGATAATGATGAGAAAATTATGAGAGTTGTCTAGGATTGAATTACTCAACAACTATCATTGGTCCCTTACATATGACAATTATTGTCCTTAGTCCTTATATATTGGCATTTGCTTTTCCCTGGTAACTTCTAAGTAGCATGTAAAAGAGAAATGTTCCACATGAGTTTATATAATACCAATTAATCTTTGGATGAATATTATAGGTCAGTCTTACTTACTTATTAATTTATTAATGCCAATACCAGTTTTACTCAAAATACTAAATTTTATTCCTAGAATTCTTTTCCAGTTATCTTGAAGAGACTATCTCCTCCTAAATCTGTACCATTTTTCCTAAAGAACTTAAAAGGCAGACTGAGTAGGAAGGAGGCACAAGATTATTAATTATTCAGCAAATACAGATTAAACAACCAGGCAGTGACCCTTATACACATGAGAGCCACACAAAGAAAGAAGATATTACTACTTATTATTTTAAGTTATCTATAAAATATGCAGAAGAAGCAAAAAGAATCAAATAGCCCAAAACTCTCACAGGAGCCCTTAAATTCATACACAGGTAGATACACATACATGCCTGTGTGCACACACAGTTTCCACAGATCAGAACTTCTAGAGATTCCCGACAATCATGAGACCACCTGTCCTGCTGCCTGCCAAGAACTCAAGCTGAGCACATCAGGCTGTAATAATGAAGCTGTTCATTAGCCAGCAGGTGGCTAGGCTAATTGATTTGGGAGGCAGTGTGGTCTAGTCGGAGAAGACTAAGCTTTGGAGTTAGACAGCTCTTCATCTATGATCAACCTCAGTGCAAAATTAGCTGTAACTTATTTTACACCTTGGAACTTCAGTTTCATCAACTTCAGATATAGGTTTGCTGCTAAGTCACTTCAGTCGTGTCCGACTCTGTGAGACCCCATAGACAGCAGCCCACCAGGCTCCCCTGTCCCTGGGATTCTCCAGGCAAGAACACTGGAATGGGTTGCCATTTCCTTCTCCAATGCATGAAAGTGAAAAGTGAAAGTGAAGTTGCTCAGTGTGTCCAACTCCTAGCGACTCCATGGACTGCAGCCTACCAGGCTCCTCCCTCCATGGGATTTTCCAGGCAAGAGTACTGGAGTGGGGTGCCATTGCCTTCTCCAAGATATAGGTTTAAAGTCACTCAATGTTTTCTTAAGTCAAAGTTGCTTTAAGAGTCATTTTTAGTTTTCCTTTTCCATTCTTGTTGAGATTGTTAAAAGGTTTGCTTGAGTCCAGAAATGAACTCCTTCCTTACAACTGTTTAGTGAAGTCATTCACCAGGAAAGAAGCATTAGTCTAAGCAAGTCTGGTTAGAAAGATTGACTAACCGTTGGCCTAGACACAGAAAGAACTATAATTGGGTACAGAGTTCCTCTGGTAGACTCCTCCTGACTAAAAGACATGTTTTTTTTATTCCTTTTTATTTTTTTTAATCTCATAACAGCTGGAATAATCTTGGATGAAAACATCAGGCTTTAGGATTTGAGAAGCTGCCATTCAGATCAATGTTGGCTTTTCAAGAACTGTGTTCTAAAGTTAGTATTGATATTAATATATCCCTGCCCTCAAAGGTTGAGAGATTCATAGGGAAACAGACATAGTATAACTCAGATTACATTGTCACACCATGAAGGATCAGGGCCAGAGAAAGATTCCTGTAGCACAGAACACCTGGATATTGATAAAAGGATCAGACAGAGAACACAGGAAAGTATCTCAACAAAGCATATAACATTGTATATCATCAGACAATAAAATATTCAGAATAAAATCACACAGTAAATCTAGTACTGGGAAGGGTATCTCAGTGCTGACTGGGAACATTTTACATTTCTTTCACTCTCCCTAGAAATCTCATCCATTACTCCTCTCTACCCCTAGGAACTTCCCTCCTTTTCTTTAGATCTTAAGTTAAACAGCAAGGTAATCAAAAGACTTTCATCTGAGAAGATTTTTTGACCACTCAAGTCTGAAATCTGATCCATGTGTTTTCATAGAAGCCTCTATTTATTATACTGTATAGTATGACATTATACTTCAGTATTTATTATATTGTATAATAATTGCCTCTTTACCTGCTATTCTCTAAAGGTTTAACTTCTGTATGGGCAAGGCCTCTATCTTGTTTATCCCCACATTTTTTATACTTACTGTACATTTATGCAGTCAATAAATATGCCAAAATATCTAATGAATAGATGTATGGGATATAAACTTTTATTAATATATGTATACACTTATGTACCTCCCTATGCACATACATACACCAACAGTGAATTTCTTATTTATTCTATTTTTAGTACCTCTAGTGTTTCTGGCATTTACTTAATGTAAAAAGTAAAAAATTAAAGTATGCAAAGTGGGAGCTACAAGTCAGAGGCTGTCATTGGAACATTTTACTAAATAGGTTTTTGGTTAAAGGGAACAGTTACTGAAATTGTTTCAGATCCCTGCAATCACTNTTTAGTACCTCTAGTGTTTCTGGCATTTACTTAATGTAAAAAGTAAAAAATTAAAGTATGCAAAGTGGGAGCTACAAGTCAGAGGCTGTCATTGGAACATTTTACTAAATAGGTTTTTGGTTAAAGGGAACAGTTACTGAAATTGTTTCAGATCCCTGCAATCACTCAAGGACTAAACTTGGGCACAATTTGGGCTTTACAAATTTCCTAAATGAGACTGCATTTGCTGTGTGCCTGACATCATGGATGTTAAAGAACGCTGACTGCATCAATTAAGAGATGAATTCAGACGTAGGGACTTGAGTACATGTGTGGGTTTAGTTGTTCAGTGGTGCCCGACTCTTTGAAACCCCATGAAATATAGCCCATCAAGCTCCTCTGTCCATGGGGATTCTCCAGGCAAGAACAGTGGAGTGGGTTGCCATGCCCTTCTCCAGGGAATCAATCCAACCCAGGGATCGAACCCAGATCTACCTCATTGCAGGCAGATTCTTTACCATCTGAGCCACTAGGGAAACCCTTTGAGTACAAGAGATGTCTTCTTTTCCTCGTTCCCAGCACCATAGCATTAATAAAGTAAAACTATCTTTATTTGAAACTTAACTCTATTATTTCTTGTTTCCAACTTCATTGCTTTGGTCTTGTCAGATGATATCAGTCTAGTTCCACTACTTGAAACATCCAAGAAAAAAAGTAACCACTTTGTAATACTTAAAAAAAAAAAAACAGGTGCCTTGATTAATCAGTTTTTTCTTTCTGGGGAAACTGACGGACAACTCTGGTTACCAGGCAAAGGTTCATTTCTCATAACTAACAAGTATCATATGTCACATCATAAACTGAAGAAGTATCAATACACAGCTCTCCATGAGGATGAGCAAAGACTTAAAGTGGCAGTGATAGAAGCTTGGCAGTAGGGGTGGGTGAGGGGACTTGGATGAAGGATAGTATACAGGCACCTGGCAGGCAAATGGAAGAAATGTTTGAGACTCTTCTCTCATTCTAACTGAAGCTCTATAAACAGTATTTTGTCAACATACCCTAGAGCTCAGCTGTTCACCTGGTGGCAAGCACTGCTGGGAATCTGAACAGCTGTGAGGAATTTTCCTGTTAAACTTGAACTGGCATTGGATGACAAGATGGTGAAGTATCAAAGCCCTCTTTGGTTCTCCCTTGAATACTATTGCCCTGTCTCTTATACACATCTCTATGGACTGTAGCCTGCCAAGTTCTTCCATCCAAAGCATTTTTCAGGCAAGAATATTAGAGTGGGTTGCCATTTCCTCTTCTGGAGGATCTTTCCAACCCAGATATTGAACTCACATCTCTTATGTCTCCTGCATTGGCAGGCAGATTCTTTACCACTGCACCACCTGGGAAGACATGTTTAAACATAAAGAGAGTCCTGGATAATTAAAAACAGTTTACATAACCATGATTTTATTTGTGTGCTTGATGTTTTATTCCTAAAAGTGAAGATAACTCACTTTTAAAGTTACGAGGATCACATAATGTTTGTTTATTCCAGTACTTTCAGTGGTTCTCTGTTGGGAGTGATTTAGCTGCCCCCTGCCNGATATTGATAAAAGGATCAGACAGAGAACACAGGAAAGTATCTCAACAAAGCATATAACATTGTATATCGTCAGACAATAAAATATTCAGAATAAAATCACACAGTAAATCTAGTACTGGGAAGGGTACCTCAGTGCTGACTGGGAACATTTTACATTTCTTTCACTCTCCCTAGAAATCACACCCATTACTCCTCCCTACCCCTAGGAACTTCCCTCCTTATCTTTAGATCTTAAGTTAAACAGCAAGGTAATCAAAAGACTTTCATTTGAGATTTCTTGACCACTCAAGTCTGAAATCTGATCCATGTGTTTTCATAGAAGCCTCTATTTATTATACTGTATAGTATGACATTATACTTCAGTATTTATTATATTGTATAATAATTGCCTCTTTACCTGCCATTCTCTAAAGGTTTAACTTCTGTATGGGCAAGGCCTCTATCTTGTTTATCCCCACATTTTTTATACTTACTGTACATTTTATGCAGTCAATAAATATGCCAAAATACCTAATGAATAGATGTATGGGATATAAACTTTTATTAATATATGTATACACTTATGTACCTCCCTATGCACATACATACATTAACAGTGAATTTCTCATTTCTTTTATTTTTAGTACCTCTAGTGTTTCTGGCATTTACTTAATGTAAAAAGTAAAAAATTAAAGTATGCAAAGTGGGAGCTGCAAATCAGAGGCTGTCACTGGAACATTTTACTAAATAGGTTTTTGGTTAAAGGGTACAGTTACTGAAATTGTTTCAGATCCCTGCAATCACTTAAGGACTAAACTTGGGCAGAATTTGGATTTTACAAATTTCCTAAGTGAGACTGCATTTGCTGTGTGCCTGACATCATGGATGTTAAAGAACGCTGACTGCATCAATTAAGAGATGAATTCAGACGTAGGGACTTGAGTACATGTGTGGGTTTAGTCGTTCAGGGGTGCCTGACTCTTTGAAACCCCATGAAATGTAGCCCATCAAGCTCCTCTGTCCATGGGGATTTTCCAGGCAAGAACACTGGAGTGGGTTGCCATGCCCTTCTCCAGGGGATCATCCCAACCCAGGGATTGAACCCAGATCTACCTCATTGCAGGCAGATTCTTTACCATCTGAGCCACTAGGGAAACCCTTTGAGTACAAGAGATGTCTTCTTTTCCTCGTTCCCAGCACCATAGCATTAATAAAGTAAAACTATCTTTATTTGAAACTTAACTCTATTATTTCTTGTTTCCAACTTCATTGCTTTGGTCTTGTCAGACGATATGAGTCTAGTTCCACTACTTGAAACATCCAAGAAAAAAAGTAACCACTTTGTAATACTTAAAAAAAAAAAAAACAGGTGCCTTGATTAATCAGTTTTTTCTTTCTGGGGAAACTGACGGACAACTCTGGTTACCAGGCAAAGGTTCACTTCTCATAACTAACAAGTATCATATGTCACATCATAAACTGAAGGAGTATCAATACACAGCTCTCCATGAGGATGAGCAAAGACTTAAAGTGGCAGTGATAGAAGCTTGGCAGTAGAGGTGGGTGAGGGGACTTGGATGAAGGATAGTATACAGGCACCTGGCAGACAAATGGAAGAAATGTTTGAGACTCTTCTCTCATTCTAACTGAAGCTCTATAAACAGCATTTTGTCAACATACCCTAGAGCTCAGCTGTTCACCTGGTGGCAAGCACTGCTGGGAATCTGAACAGCTGTGAGGAATTTTCCTGTTAAACTTGAACTGGCATTGGATGACAAGATGGCGAAGTATCAAAGCCCTCTTTGGTTCTCCCTTGAATACTATTGCCTGATGATTAAGCAAAGTGAGATTCAGGTCTTACAGCATAGCTAGTTGGTCTAGGTGCTATGCACTTTGTGCTGTATTATAGAATAGTGGAGAGGAGAGACAGTCTCTTCCCCTAGCACTTGAGAGTCCTTTAGCTCAGAAGTAGTGTTTTCTCTGCCTAAGGCTTTGCAGAGAGTGTGAGAAAACTGTGTTTTCTGTAATCTTGAGTAGTCAGAGAATCAGTGAGCCTCCAGAGACAGGTCTCTGGAACTGGTGGGGACATCCAAGTATTGGCTAATATTTTTATGTGGAATAAGATTTTTCCCTACAATTTACAAAGAGCAAGGCTTTACAAGAAAACAGACAGCATGACCATAGGAAAAGTACTGAAACTTAAAGTCAGAGCAATTGATTTGGGATCTTGTTCCCACTATGCTCTGACTTAGCTGATGACTGTGGGCAGTAAATGTAAGTGCTTAGTTTGAGTTGTGCCATTTGTCATGTTCTGATAATAATGTCAAATTTTAATACTGTTTTTAGCCAGAACAGGAGAATATATATATNCAATTGATTTGGGATCTTGTTCCCACTATGCTCTGACTTAGCTGATGACTGTGGGCAGTAAATGTAAGTGCTTAGTTTGAGTTGTGCCATTTGTCATGTTCTGATAATAATGTCAAATTTTAATACTGTTTTTAGCCAGAACAGGAGAGAATATATATAGGCTCCTCCACTTAAGATGTAGGGATCCAGTAAAAAAGCAGGATGATAAAAATAGCATTTAGTAGATTTATTGTATTCATTATTTTCAGTACTATAATATGCTTTAAATACATGATTTTATGTAGTCTCAAGACAGCTGTAAAGAGAAAACACCTCTGTTTTTCCTCTCTAGACACAACATTCACAATTCTGGTCACCAAATGTCTGTGATTTTTTTTCCCCACACTAAGCAATTCTCTGATACTAGTTGAGTGTCCTCCAATTTAATTCAATTCTTAAACTATATACCTGGAGTTAGTGTCAGACCTCATGGTTAAGATGCAGTCCCATAAGACTTTTCCCACTTCAGACACCAAACACAAGTCCAGAAAGTCACCTGTGTTTCTGACTGACCATCTAAAATTGGGAGGTGCCCATGACTCCCTCCTGGAGTTAAATCACTTGCTAGAAAGGCTAATAGAACTCAGGAAAAGAGTTCATTGAGTAGATTACCAGTTTATTACAAAGGATGTAATTTAGGAACTGTTTCCATTGTTTCCTCATCTATTTGCCATGAAGTGATGGGACCAGATACCATGATCTTAGCTTTCTGAATGTTGAACTTTAAGCTAACTTTTTACTCTCCTCTTTCACTTTAGTCAGGAGGATGATGAAATGGAAACAGTGAAAGACTTTATTTTGGGGGGCTCCAAAATCACTGCAGATGGTGACTGCAACCATGAAGTTAAAAGACACTTGCTCCTTGGAAGAAA
>SJYX01011554.1:192530-202886 GCA_006410675.1 Oreotragus oreotragus
AAAAATAAATGCAAGGCCAGACACTATAAAACTCTTCAAAGAAAAACATAGGCAGAACACTCTTTGACATAAATCACAGTAATATCTTTTTGGATTCACCTCCTAGAGTAATAAAAATAAAAAACAAAAACAAATGGGACGAAATTAAAACTCAAAATCTTTTGGATAGCAAAGGAAACCATGAGCAAAACAAAAAGACAACACACAGAATGGGAGAAAAGATTTGCAAATGAAGTGACCAACATGGAGTTAATTTCCAAAATTTTACAAATAATTCACGCAGCTCAAACAACCCAATCAAAAAAAATGTCCGTATTTAAATAGACATTTCTCTAAAGACATACAGATGGCCAGAAATCACATGAAAAAATGCTCAACATCACTAATTAAGAAATACAATTCACAACCACAATGAATATCACCTTACATAGGTCAGAATGACCATCAAAAAGTTCACAAATAATAAATGCTAGAGAAGATGTAGGGGAAAAGGAACCCTTATGCCCTATAAGTTGGTACAACTGTTATGGAAAACAGTATGGAGGCTCCTTAAAAAACTAAAAATAGGACTTCCCTGGTGGTGCAGTGGAAAAGAATTCACTTGCCAATGCAGGGGATATGGGTTCAACCCCTGGCCTTGGCAGATTCCACATGCTGTGAAGCAACTAAGCCCGTGTGCGTGAGTACTGGGCCTGTGCTCTAGAGCCTGCCGAGTCACAGCTACCAAGCCTGCGTGCTGCAACTACTGAAGGCCTCACACTCCAGTCCCTCCCTGTGGGCCACAATGCCCAGCCCATGGCCCCTAGAACCTGTGCTGCACGAGAAGAGACACCATCACAATGAGAAGCCCGCGTATCCCAATGAAGACCCAGTGTGCAGACAAAGACAGACCAAAACTAGAACCACCGCGTGACCCAACAATCCCATCCGTCTCCGGGGAAAACCGTAATTGTAAAAGGTCCACGCACCCCAGTGTTCATTGCAGCACTATTTATAACAGCCAGGACACGGAAGCAAGCTATATGTCCATCAGCAGAGGGATGGATGAAGAAGGTGGGGTGCAGATATGCAGTGAACTACCACTCAGCCATGAGAAAGAAAATAACGCCATTCGCAGCAACATGGGTAGACCTGCTAGAGATTACACTAAGTACCGAAGACAAATATCCTATGGTATCGCTTAAAAATGGAATCTTTTTTAAAAATTGACACAAAGAACTTATTTACAAAACAGACTCAGATCGTTTGAAAACAAACTTATGGTTACCAAAGGGGAAAACTGGGGTGGGGTGGGGGGTAACAAATTAAGAATTTGGGATTAATATATACATGCTGCTGCTGCTGCTGCTAAGTCACTTCAGTCATGTCCAACTCTGTGTGACTCCATAGGACGGCAGCCCACCAGGCTCCCCCGTCCCTGGGATTCTCCAGGCAAGAATGCTGGAGTGGGTACATATACATACTACTCGGTGTAAAATGGACTTCCCTGGTGGCTCAGATGATAAAGCATCTGTCTACAATGTGAGAGACCTGGGTTCAATCCCTGGGTTGGGAAGATTCCCTGGAGAAGGAAATGGCAACCACTCCAGTACTCTTGCCTTGAAAATCCCATGGACGGAGGAGCTTGGTGCAGGCTACTGTCCATGGGGTCGCAAAGAGTCGGGCACGACTGAGCAACTTCACTTCACTTTCTATGTAAAATAGATAATCAACTAGGATCTAATATATAACATGGGAAACTCTACTCAATAATCTGTAATAAGCTGTATGGGAAAAGGACCTGAAAGATGGATATATGTGTATATATGTGTATGTATATAAGTATAACTAAGTCACTTTACACCTAAAAGTAACACAACATTGTAAATGAACTATACCCCAATATAAAATAAAGACACAGATGACCTCTATTTTGAAATTCTAAAACACTGCTGAGAGAAATTGAAAAGTAAAAAGGGAAGTAGTACACCATTTTCAACTAATGGGAGTGAAACAGCTAAATATTCTTATGCAAAACAATGAATCTTGACCCCTTAGTTCACATCATGCGTGCGTGCATGCTAAGTCGCTTCAGTCGTGTCTGACTCATTGGAACCCCATGGACTGTAGCCCACCAGGCTCCTCTGTCCATGGGATTCTCCAGACAAGAATACTGGAGTGCCTTGCCATGCCTTCCTCCAGGGGATCTTCCAAACCCAGGAGTTTCCTATGTCACCTGCATTGGCAGGCAGGTTCTTTACAATTAACACCACCTGGGAAGCCCCCACCTCCCACCATACCCAAATACTAATAAGATGCAACATAAATCCAACGAAAAAACTAAAATTATAAAGCATCTTGGAAAAATTTAGAATATCTTTGCAACCTGTGAATAGGCAAAAGTTTAGATGGGATGTGACACAGTGAGCAATAACCATAAGTGAGAAAAATTTGATAAATGAGACTTTATCAAAAAACTTTTTATATCAAGACATAAATAGTAAAATTTATGGACAAGGCACAGATAGAGAAATACTTACAAAACAAGGATCTACCAAAGACAACAATTTACAA
This sequence comes from Oreotragus oreotragus, assembly GCA_006410675.1. Classification (NCBI taxonomy): domain Eukaryota; kingdom Metazoa; phylum Chordata; class Mammalia; order Artiodactyla; family Bovidae; genus Oreotragus; species Oreotragus oreotragus. The sequence goes on from SJYX01011554.1 coordinate 195,084, forward strand.
AGTCAATAACATTAAGCAAAACCACCATATAAATAAACGGGAAAACTGAACAAATACTTCACAAAGGAAAAGACATGTATGGCTGAAAAGCATATAAAAAATGCTTGACATCATTCACTATCAGTTAAGTGCAAAGTAAACCGCAGTAGCATACCACTATACATTCACCAGGGGCTTCCCTGGAGGCTCAGTTGCTAATCTGGCTGCAATGCAGGAGACCCGGGTTTGATCCTGGGTTGGGAAGCTCCCCTGCAGGAGGAAATGGTTTCCCACTTTTTGCCTGGGAAACCCCATGGACAGAGGAGCCTGGCAGGCTCCAGTCCATGGGCCACAAGAGTCAGACATGACTTGGCAACTAAACCACCACATACATTCACAAGAGGGCTTCCCAGGTGGCCTAGTGGTAAAGAACCCACCTGCCAATGTAGGAGACATTAGAGGCTTGGGTTCGATCCCTGGGTTGGGAAGATCCCCTAACGGAGGCCATGGCAACCCACTCCAGTATTCTTGCCTGGAGAATCCCATGGACAGAGGAGTCTGGCGGGCGACTTAGAACACATACTAGAGTAGCTAAAATTTTAAAAGACTAATAATCACAAATGTTGGTAAAGATGTAAAGAAAAATTAGAAATTTTTAAAAGTTGTGGAGCAACTGAAACCTGTATATATTGTTGGTAGGAATGTAAAATAGTGCGATACTCTTGGCCCCTTTATCTTCTCCAACCCAACTGGTTCCAAGAATTTAATACCTTTCATTTGCTTATGACTGTCAAACTTCTATCTCTAGCCCAGACTCTCACCCAAGCTCCAGCATAATACCCAACTCCTACAGTCAGGCCTTCACCTTAATATCTAATTGATACCGCACACACAACATGTACAAAAGCAAACTCCCGATCTTCCCCCACAAAGTCTAATTTCACCCTGCTTCTCCTTAGTGATGCCAGCTCTATACTCCAGGTGCTGAGGCCAAAAAAATATAGTCATCCTCCTCTTTTCCTTACACCCACTCTGTCAGGAAACCAAGCTAATTCTACCTCCAGGTTATGCCTGGAACTTGATCGCTTCCCAATGCCTCCTGCCACCACCCTGGCTCAGATCACAGCTATACCTATCCAGCTGGTTTCCTTGCTGCTTTTGCCCCCAGCCGTCAGGGCTATCAAATGAATCCCTTTAAAATGGAAGTCAGACGTTTTCACTCGTCTGCTCAGAACACTGCATGACTCCCTACTTGCCCTAGAGTAGAGTCCGAAGACAGCCAGTGGCCTGTAAGACTCGGTGTGATCCCTGTGGTCCTCACATGCCCCTTGTGTACTGACTCCAGCCACGCCAGTCTCTTGGTCCCTGGAGTGTGTTAGGCATTCTCTAGACTTGACGTTTCTCACTAACTGTTTCTTCTGCACCCAAACCCTTTGTCCAGATATTTCATAAGGAAAACGCTCTCTTCTTCCTTCAAGTCTTTGCTCAGATGGATCCCAAGCACCAGCAACAGTGTTAGTACCTAGACCAGTACGTGCTCAGTTGGTAAATAAGTGAGGCATACAGAACTGTGTGATCACACCTCCACAAATTCTCTAACCAGCTACATGTGATGATACCTTTGGTATATTTCCTTCCTCCAACAAAAACAGATTTTTCTTCAGATCAACATAGGATTACACAAAGAATTTTTAACTTTAGTCCCCCAACCAGTCTGAAGTGTAATCAAGACCCAGGAGATGAGGAGAGGTGGACTTAGTTGAAAAAGAAATCCCATTTAAATCTATTCCTAAGTCAGAGAACTGCAGTCAGGTAGGCTCTTTACCCAAAAACACAGAACTAGAGAACAGTGTCACTCAGATACATAGTAAGGATCTCAAGAGTCATCTTTATTTACTTCAAATGAAAACCAAACGGAAAACAAAAACCAACAGCAATTTAAAAAAATAGGTCATCTCTCCTTAATTGCTACTCAGTTTCTAAGGAATTAAGTTTCAGTCTTAATATTCATCTTCTTCCCTCCAGACTTTGTGGACTTACTTTTCTTAAGGATTTGTCGAAAGCAAAAGTAACCATTGCAACCAACTGTTGCACAAAAAGAATTAACTTCACTGCCAATCAAGAGGCAAATTTTTGCCCCTGAGATTTGCCACTTATCACAAGCAGCCAAGAAGCAAGGTACAACAGAATACGTGGCATCTTTGAGCCTCCTAAGAATCCTCATGTTTTTGCTGCCACTGCATAGTCATCCGGGGAAGGCAATGGCACCCCACCCCAGTACTCTTGCCTGGAAAATCCAATGGACGGAGTAGCCTGGTGGGCTGCAGTCCATGGGGTCGCTAACAGTCGGACAGACTGAGCGACTTCACTTTCACTTTTCTCTTTCATGCATTGGAGAAGGAAATGGCAACCCACTCCAGTATTCTTGCCTGGAGAATCCCAGGGATGGGGGAGCCTGGTGGGCTGCCGTCTATGGGGTCACACAGAGTTGGACACGACTGAAGTGACTTAGCAGCAGCAGCAGCAGCAGCAGCAGATAACCTGCGGGGAAGGCAGTGGCACCCCACCCCAGTACTCTTGCCTGGAAAATCCAATGGACGGAGTAGCCTGGTGGGCTGCAGTCCATGGGGTCGCTAACAGTCGGACAGACTGAGCGACTTCACTTTCACTTTTCTCTTTCATGCATTGGAGAAGGAAATGGCAACCCACTCCAGTATTCTTGCCTGGAGAATCCCATGGACAGAGGAGCCTGGCGGGCTACCGTCCATGGGGTCGCAAAGAGCCAGACACGACTGAGCAACTACACTTTCACATTCAGCCAGCTTCTGCATAATTAAGAGGGGGTGACTCTCAAACATGGCCCCAAGCACCTATTCACTGGTCGGCTTTTACATGTGACAATTGCTTTTGCATTTACAATCACTTGCTGTCAAGGGAGGAATAATGGAATCAGCGAGGGTCTAGGTTTAGATCATAGCATTAGCCTGATGAGCCAACATCAGCTAGCTACTGACTACACCATTTATGCTATCAGAGTCGGAACAGAAAAACAAAGGCGTTCTGGGGGCGTATATGATACAGAGGCCAGGAAGTCTGGAGAAGCCACGAGACCATCTGTTATTGCTGGTGCTGCTGTTAATTCATTAATTAAATGATTTGTGTTGAGTCATCTTTCCAGAGCTTTCCTAGTAGCTCAGATGGTACCTGCAAGGCAGGTAGACCCAGTCATGCAGGAGATCCGGTAATGCACGAGACCCGGGTTCAATCCCTGGGCGGGACAGATCCCCTGAAGGAGGAAATTGCTTCCCACTCCAGTATTCTCGCTTGGAGAATCCCATGGGCAAAAGAGTCTGATGGGGTACAGTCCGTGGGGTTGCAAAGAGTCGAACACGACTGAACAACTAACAGGTGAGCGGGCCATCTTTCCAGCATCCTGAAGCTCAGTATCAGTCCATTTTGCTGGTTTGCAAGGCAAGGTCAAGTCAAGTGTGTGGATATGAATAACTTATACCATATAGACTACTCAAATTAAACAAATCAAAAGCCTCTTTTCTAAGACTCTAGCTGATATAAGAAGAACTCCATCCCAGCACTCTACTCCTTGCTGTCAATGTCAGATCTCTTACAATATTATAAAGACAGAAAACCAAAGGATTTTATGAAAATCTCTTGAGTACCTTCGTATCCCATGGAGTATTGGTCTGGGTGAAACATTGCTTTCTCTTGTAGATAATATAGCAATTTAGCAAAACCCAGTAAATCAAACTCACTCCAAAAGTAAAATATTCCTGATTCATCTTAGCCTTCCTACCTAAGCTGACACATTTGCTCATGAAAATTACTTGAGATATCTTTATATTGAGAGGTGGAAACTCTTCTTTACTCTTTAGCAGTTCCTAAAAGCAAGTAATACTTGAATTTGTTCCTCCTGAGAATGAAGGGGCGATGAAGAGGGCGGTGGGGGGACGCTCAAGGAGGTGTTAACAGTAAGAGCAAGGAAGAATCTAAGGAACCGATAACTATTTATCACAGCTGCTGTTGAAAAGGAGCATATCTTTCTACACTGTTGTACTCTTAACCACTGACTGGCTGGCATCTGGTCAGTCTTAGGATTCAGGTAGCCCATGTGGCCATGGGCAGCAAACCCTTGAACTGCTGCAATGCCAGGCCATGTCCGAGTTGGTTCATGGGAATGTCATGGAGAAAAACACAGTTTCTATGTCATGGCAGAGGTAGTTCCCTAGTCCAGATGACAAGGGTCTTACATCTCTCCCACCATCACGATTGGTTCAAGAGACACACAGTTCAGCATACAGATGTGAGACCCACTCAGAACAGTTGTCATTGCTGGGTAATCAGCAGATATAGCCAAAACAAGCTAAAGAAGAGGGTATAAACCCTTCCAGAAACCCCATTAGTAAAAACATCTATGTAAGGTGTGGATACTGAGCAGTTTGGGATGGAAATGAATTCTCTCCAACTGATGCTGGTCAATCCAGAGCAACCAGTATGAGTGTGAAGTTTATGTGTGTTGGGGATGATATGTGAGACTTAGAAAATTAAGGATGATCCAAACTGGCTCAGAGGTATTTTTTCCTCCTATGTTTCTTTACATGATTTCTTCTGGGAAGAGTGCCTCTCGCCTCATTAGGTCTTTCTATAATCCACCCGCCATAACAATCCTCCGTAATAACAAGTGTCCTCTCTATGCCACGGGGACACCGCACATGAGGCTGTGTGTGCCCCACATCTGTGATTTTCTCATGTGTACTCACTCGCCCAGTTGTGTCTGACTCTTTGTGACCCCATGAACTGCAGCTCACCAGGCTCCTCTGTCCATGGGATTTTCCAGGCAAGAGTACTGGAGTGGGGTGCCATTCCCTGCTCTAGGAGATCTTCCCAACTCAGGCACAGAACCCGAGTCTCCTGCATCTCCTGCATTGGCAGGCGGGTTCCTTACCACTGCACCACCTGCTGCTGCTAAGTCACTTCAGTCGTGTCCGACTCTGTGTGATCCCATAGACGGCAGCCTACCAGGCTCTCCCATCCCTGGGATTCTCCAGGCAAGAATACTGGAGTGGGTTGCCATTTCCTTCTCCAGTGCATGAAAGAGAAAAGTGAAAGTGAAGTCGCTCAGTCTGTCCAACTGCCAGCGACCCCGTGGACTGCAGCCCACCAGGCTACTCTGCACCACCTGAGAAGTCCATAATTTCCTCCTGCCTGTTCAAATCTTCCCTCTCCTTTAAAGCTCAGTTGAAGAACATTCATGAAGAAGTTCATGAAGCCATCTATAGTTCAAGAAGTCATCTATAGATGACTCCAGCCCCAAAGATATCACTCATCTCTGAATTTACATGCCACTAATTTTCCATTTTATTACACATTGATACTATAAGGCTACCCATGGTGTACTCCTCAATAAAATCATACTCAAAGTCAGACATTGAAACGTTGACTTTCTTGTTTGCCCCACTGTACCTGGCACAGGCATGGACGTATGGTACACAAAGAAAGAGCAGCTGGGTTGTTCAAAAGTTGAAAACCAGCACACAGATAAAAAGAAAAGTTAGACCAGATAAACCTTACTTATCAAAAATGTCTAAATTACATGCTGATCCAAAATTATATTCTCTAAAAAAAGCAAGGCACGTATATTTTCCAGCCATTTGGAAGCCAGTGACAGATTAAAAAAATCTCAGCAATGGCCACAAATTGCAAAGACAACATAGTTATGCGAAAGAGTGAGGGAGTGAAGGAGGGAAGGCAAGATTTCAAACTGACCTTTATAAAACATTCAAAGGATGCAGAGGGAAAGTTAAGGATGACAGACAGCGAGCCAGGTGCTGCCTTACAGAGTCAAAGGATGACAAGGAAAGCAAGCGCTAATTGTGAGGGAAGGAGAAAATGAAAGGGCATCACATGAAGGACAAGGGGTGAGAGCCCTGTGCACGGGGCCATGAGAACTACATCCCACTGACAGCCTTCCTCACCAAAGATGTAGACAAATTGGAAACCATGCCCAGGTGAGCAGGAGCGTCCGGATGGCTGGGAAATTCGCAAAGCATACTCTGGAGCATGGAAACGTAGTTACGAAAGCTCTCATGGCTCCCGTGCACCACTCGGAACCAAACCATGGTCCTCTAGTTCCCAGAAGCACAGTACTTTAACGTATATGATGTGCCTGGGACTTGACCCACATCACTCCTACACTGCACGCCAGCCTAACAATGCTAGCAGTGTTACTTTCATTGTATAGATGAGGATACGAAGCTTCAGAGGATTGAAGCTAGTTACCTATTCACCCATTAAACAAGGATTTTTTTCCCAAAATTTTTTTTGTTTTTTGTTTTGTGCCAATTAACAACGTTGTGGTGGTTTCAGGCGAACACTGAAGGGTCTCAGTCATATATATCCTTGTATCCATTCTCCCTGAACTCCGCCCCCATCTAGGTTGGCCCATAACTTTGCGTAGAGTTCCATGTGCTATACAGTAGGTCCTGGTTGGTTATCCATTATGAATATAGCAGTGCATGACCTTCCCAAACTCCCTAACTATCCCTTCCCACAGGCAGCCAAAAGTTCACTTTCCCAAGTCTATGAGTGTCTTTCTTCCATGAGGATGTATTGCTGGCTTACTCTATTCCAGGAGCAGAGTACGAAGTGGAGATCAGGGCAGCAATGTTGCCCTCATGGCGTTTACACCCAAAGCTCATGGTCATAGAGCCGGAGAGTGTAGATACAATTTGGACTCTGATCCTAAATCCCATCGTCTCTTTTTCTCTTCTACCCCAACAAAGAAAGCCTACAAATGGTTCTCTATTCAGGCCTGTCAAAACCACCTAACAATGTCGTTATAAAAACTTTTGGTCTCAACATTTATTGAAAAGACTATTAAAACTACCAGAGGGAATATGAAAGTGTGTGGGAAATCTGGAAGGAAAACTTTTCTTACCTCTTATATTACTAAAGCAATACATAGAAGACTTCTATGGTAGACTGAGAAAAGAGGGGGGCTCCCTTCTGTGAAAAACAGAAAATTTGGAAAAGGGTTATCAAAAAGTTATAAAACTGACCTCAAAAACAAAACAAGAAAGGGAAAGTCTGAGATTCCAGAAATAAAGAACCTGGAAGCTAAGGGGCCGCAGTTAGGGGAGTTCATGGACTATGGCTCCCATGGGTACTGAAACCAAACAAATTCTAGGGGTTAGGGTTTTGAAATCCATGTGAGTCGTCAAATCTGGGAGCTGGGGAGCTAGGTATAAGGCCCTGAACCTGGAGTTATAAGAGCTACTCCGTCTCCCAGAAGAAGACAAAACGTCACCCAGAGTCTTGAGAAAGAGACAAGGAAACTTGTCCTCCTGGGGCCAGGGATGAATAAAAATAAGTCAACTCTAAGAAATGGATGTTCAGAAACAACAAATCCGTAGTCCAAAATTAAGCCAGATGATGAAAAAACCCCAAGCTGAGAAAGGAGTACAAAGCTAGTCCTGAATTAGTGAAAACTCCTAGAACACTTGCGAAAGCAAACCCCAAATTCTACTACATGGACACTTCTACAATCCATTATAGACGTGAACGCCCCTACTAGAAGTAAATTCACAATAATACATAAATCCAATGAGAAAATGAAATACAATGAGAGTGGGTCTGCAAACACGTCAATTGAAGCGTTGGAGCTAGTGCAATTTGAGAGGGGCTAAGGGGGGTTCATGTTTGGGAGTTCGTGTACACCTGTGGCAGATTCATGTCAATGTATGCCAAAACCAATAGAGTACTGTAAAGTAAAATAAAATGGAAGCTCTGGAAAAAAAAAAAAAAATAGCT